>OX377203.1:63400667-63530667 GCA_947396885.1 Heligmosomoides polygyrus polygyrus
CATTTTTGCACCACCGTAACTTTGTCCATTCCTAGGCTACATTGCTGTGCTTTGGCGAGCTGCTAGAGCTTCTTACTGACTACGAAATACACAAGCTGCAGCTGGAAGAGTTCACACTTGACAGAGTTATCGCGCCCCAAACACGCCCGCAATTGACAGAGTTATCGCGCCCCAAACACGCCCCCCCCGCAATTTGCGAGTGGTCGCGCCCACTCGATTGATAGGTTCGATTCTATATGCATTGTTCACAGCGCACTCCAGATGCAAGCTGGACAGTCTTAGAGCAATGCATGAGTAGGGCGTCTAGGGATTTCTGATAAAACTCCCTAAACGCTCACTGTTCAAGCTTTCGCGCCCACTCGATTGACAGATTCGATCCTGTGTGCATTGTTCACAGCACACTCCAGATGCAAGCTGGACTTCTGAGAGCAATTCCTGAGTAGCAAGGCTAGGAATTTTCGTTAAAACTTCCCATGCGCTCACTGTTCAAGTTTTCGCTCGCTCTACAGGTTGTCACCCCCACACGATTGATTCTGCCGGGCCTATATGCATTGTTCAGAGCGCGCGCCATGCCGGAAGTTAGTTCCAAACAGTAGGCCATGCTCGTGCGAACGCATGGAGAAGCTCCTTCATTCAGTCTAACGTCCAGAAGTTGAGGGTGCCGCGCACTAACGCGACTTGCCGCAGACGCAGCGCGTGGCGAGCGGAAAACGGCGCTCTCCGGCGGTCTTTTGCGCCGCTTGTGCTTGTTGGACGCAGCGGCATGTCCGGTACTGCACTAGCGCTGCACGCCGGCTCTGCAGTTGTAGAAGCGACTTATACGTTCTTCGCTTGTGTATGGTTCAGAAGTACAGCCCGTCATTAACAACGGTCCTTTACTTACACCAGCTCCTAGCTTCACCGTTTAGCCTCTTTCACAGCAAAACACGCGATTCATGAAGAATATTACAGCAAGGCTCGCTTCTGTATGCTACGACTATTTCTTCGATAACTTCCTGACAAAAGGGCCGATACTTATGCGCATCGAGGCTTTTCAATATTTCAAGCTTCGCCCCGAACATGGACGAAGTGGACATGGTACTACACTTTCAAACGCTTACTGAGGCTGTCAGGGATCTAAAGGAGCAGTTGCACTAATTCGCCATCTCGTTTGCTCCCAAGATCGACGCAGTTGCTGACGGACTCGCTCGCCAAACCGAGGCTCTCAACAAAAAAATGGATCTACTCTTGGAACGGACTAACCAAGGTTGAATTGCACATTCTGCGCGATCAACGATAACAAGGACTGCCATCCAACTGGCAGATGCTGCCGGATGGATGGCAGTCTCGGATGCCGTCTCTCGAGGAGTCTAGGCCAACAACCTCGGTCTTTGCAATAGATGCTTACAACCTCGTCATAGCGACCTTTGCACATATTGCGGACGAGAGCAGAATGCTATGTCCCAACAAGCTATCTGAAGCGAATGCTTCTCTGAAAAAGAAGAAAGTTCTGAGTTCGGCTCGCTGTCATCGGAGAATGCCTGATGTTCGCTTTTCACCAGCGCACTCTCCGTCTTCTCGTCACCCAATCGCATGTCGCTCTGCTTCGTCATCGCCATCCACTCCGACCCCAGCTCGACGACTACACGTCTGTCGCCTCGCCTCAGCAGCGTCACCATCACCCACAGTCGTATGCCACTCCACCTCGTCATCACCACCCATCCAATACCAGCTCGACGACTATACTTCATTCGCCTCGTTGCCGTCTCGCTATCATCAATGTAATCCTCCAAATCGGTTTTGCCGTATTCACTTCGACAACCCGCTGAGTCGTCCACCCGCCAGATCCCCAGCGCCTCTGGTGCGCTGTCCTACTTCTACTACTGATTCGAAGTGCTGATATATCTGCTGAGGTCGAACCTGCAGCTACGACGCGTGGGACGGATGGTCAGGTCCGAGGAGATGATCAAATCGGTCGGTGCGAGCGAGTCATCATCTTCGGAGTCCAGCTAGCCTTGTGCTAGTTTGTTGATGATAACTTAGATTAATGGTTGATTGGTGCACCGAATAAGTGTTGGGACAGATTTTCGGTAAATCAGTAATCGCTTGTTTTTTTTTTTCACTTCGTTTACTGTCGTACTTGATAAGTTTGTTTGCCTCTGCTCGCCGGAGTGTCGTGGAATACTCTTGCAACTTCACAACAATCGATTATTCTGTGTTGTGTCTTTCTTGATGCAGCATGTGATGTGTAATGTTTGCTAGTTCCTACCGGAACATCTTAGTTGGAATGGATTCTTGTTAAAAGGTTTACACTTGCCTAGCTTATAAGGATGTCAGCAGCCTAATCGGGAATAAAGGAGGATACCACTGAACTGCCTTGTCACCCCCTATCCCCACACTTTCCATCAACACACTCCTCCAGCACTTCTGTGCAAATAAACAAACTCACAGGCAAACAGACAAACGACCGTTCTCGCTTAATATAGAAAGGATATATTCAAAATGGTAGTAATAACTAACTTGGCATTAAAGAATTTAGAAAGAGAGACAAGGCAACACGTAACTACAAAATATCCTTGTATCGATCATTAATATGATGCGTTCTCAGACATTATTAGTGTAACAAATCGAATTTTATGTAAATTCTTTCTGTAAATGGGAAGAAAGTATTTTAACGCAATGAAGCCAGCTGACGAATAACATGCCAGAGATTTTGCTTCTCATAACCGGTCTAACTGAATGTCCCGAATTGGGAGGGAGCAGCGCTATGATTACAGTGGCTGTCACAACGATGTTTTGTTGCAAAACTTCTAGCGCCAGGCGGGACTCGAACCCGCACCTCCCTCTGACCGGGCGGGAATGCTCTACGCCATTACACCACCAGCGCCGTTTGATCGAACGCAACATCCACACCTCGTGGGAACGATCAGCACCCAGCCTCAGTTGGCTGGTATCGAGGTTGTAAGCTGTCACAACGATGTTTTGTTGCGAGCAGTTTTGATCGCAACAAAACATCGTTGTGACAGCTTACAACCTCGATACCAGCCAACTGAGGCTTAAAAAACTGATTTGAATTGTTTCTATCAAGGCCATCAGCTTAACTGGTCCCATGCTGATATCAGCGGCCAGCTCATCCCGAATACGGGTGGGTGCTGATCGGTCCCACGAGGTGTGGATGTTGCATTCGCTCAAACGGCGCCGGTGGTGTAATGGCGTAGAGCATTCCCGCCCGGTCAGAGGGAGGTGCGGGTTCGAGTCCCGCCTGGCGCTAGAAGTTTTGATCGCAACAAAACATCGTTGTGACAGCTTACAATCTCGATACCAGCCAACTGAGGCTTAAAGAAACTGATCTGGATTACAGTAGCGTTTAACACCCGACGACACGACACAGACTCTGGGTTTGTGTGGGTACCATAGCATCATTTAGCAGTAGCTGAAGCTCTGGAGCAAACTCAAAAGAGGAAACTAGAGGCAAGACACCACATGTCCTCCTCCGACTAGAATATATCTAATGCACCATATGGAAAGCAATGTTACCAGCCCAAGAGTGTTTATAGAACTCTGAACAAGAACTTGGTGCTTCAGGCCACATCCAAGATTATTTGGGAAAAAGATAAGCAACCTCCAGATGAGGGATTTGATTCTTGATTCAAGCACTCATAAGACTTGTGGCTCTATACTGGTCGGTAGTACTTCAATAAAAGAAAAAAGAAGCCAATTTGGTCATCACACCATTTCAACATCGGAATGCACCACAAGTTTGAGAGCAACACAAACACAAATAACACCTAGTTAATCTCGTTCCTCAGCCTTTCGATTATGTTCAGGTGGTGAATGAGGGTAGTGGCGAACGATTAATGAGCGACGAATCACCATTTCCGTTCTGTCTTCCGGCCCAAAAGAGAGCGGGGCACGGAACGGAACGGAATGACTGAGAACGGCCGAAAACCAGAATTAGGAACATGGAAACGGAAATTTCGCACATCAGTGAAGAGGAAAGTGTTATAGGAAGATAATTAATACAATTTTGACAACTTTAATTTTTTTTATCGTAAAATTTTTAAAACGGTAACTGGCGTCAATTTCTGCCCAGGCTTGATTAAGTTTATTTAGTATTTATTTATCAGACATGAACATAGTCATGCTTTACATAAGTAACGACAGAAAAACAAATACTAGGTCACACAAACTACAACAAACATAAAATTAAACACAGCACGTTTAACATAACTTTTTACGTACCATTAAGGACTTGAACGAACTCACAGACATGTTTATGATATTCTCATCCTCACCTAATAATAAGTTCAAGTTCCTTTCTGAGTTCGCGGCGACGGTTGTCCAATTTGGTGATGGGCCTCTTCCTCAACATCTGCTTTAAGCATCCCCATACGGCAAAGTCAAGGGGATTTAAATCTGGGCTGTTAGATGGCCACTGATCCATCGTTAGGCATCCAGCGAAGGTGGCGCCCAAATACGCAGTCGACGTCCTCGCTCCATGGGCAGGAGCACAGTCCTGTTGAAAGATCGTCTCGGGATTTTTTTTTTTCATAGCAGAGAAGGACTACTTTTCTTAGAACCTTTTCTTTAAATGTTCCAGCTTTGATTTTCACGTTTCTTTTCACGAAAACCAGCGGCGTCTTCTGGTTTGCCGTGATACCAGCCCACACCATCACTTCTTTGGGAAACCACCGATTTTGTGACGACCTTCCTTTTCCGAGTGTCTTGATCAGGTCTGAGGAGTTGGCGTTCGGTCTGAGCATTGTGTGCGACCATGATAGTGAAAATTTTCTCATCTGTCACACAGCTCGTCTTAGACGCGGCGTACTAAGAAAAGCCATAGCAGCTCATAGCTGCGAAGTGCTAGTTTATTCTTAACAATTGGCTGAACAGTAGAACGAGCAATTCCGAGGCTCTTTAGGATCTTGATATGCTGTCGCTTTTGTCGATGCCTTTCTTAATGATGGCACGGTTCTTCCTTGCATTCACAGAACGAGGACGACCTGGCTTTACCTTTATGCCGACGTTCCCTTTCTCCTTCCACTGCTTGACGATCTGCTGAACTGTTCTAAGTCGAATACTGAGCTTCCTTGCAATGGCGGTGGTGGGCTCTCCGCTTTCAGCGAGGCGGATTCTCGATGGGGGTACGGTCGCATAGATCCTACAACACACAAATTCAAAAATATATAAGAGAACAGGTGCGCGCAAATATACAGACAATACTTATCGGCCACCCTGTGTTTATTTATTTATTTATTTATATGTTTATATGTTTATTTATATTTATTTATATATTTATATATAATTTACATTGCAAATTTATCAAAAAATTTATAAATAATTAATTAAACTTAAAAGAAAAAATTAAAGCTGAAGTAAAGGCTAATATCAGAGTCAAGCGTGGGGTTCGATTTTTGCCGAAATTTTACGATTCCCTGTCGTGACTGCGATCCCTCCTCGGACCGGACGCGCTGTTTCCCATGGTAGCTTGCCGATGAGGCGCCTTCGATCGGCCTGGGAGCACAGGAAGGCTGGTGACGTAGCACCATCGATCGGCGCGCGCCGCCTGCTCTTGAAAGGCACGTGGCTGAATTCGACGTCCTGCACTTCCACGACGAGTCTACCGACTATGCCCTTGTCCTTTTCGAATTTCGAATAAATTCGAATTTCGAATATTCTAATATTCGACTATTCGAAGAAAGTCCAATATTCGAATTATTCGTTTATTCGAATATTCGAGAAAGTCCAATATTCGAATTATTCGTTTATTCGAATATTCGAGAAAGTCCAATATTCGGATTATTCGTTTATTCGATTATTCGAGAAAGTCCAATATTCGAATGTTTGTTTATTCGAATATTCGTAGGCTTCGAATTTCGAATAATCGAATTTCGAATATTTTTTCTTAACAACTTAATGGCACTCTTCCTCGAAAACCACGGAACTGTGACCTTTTGATAAGAACGATGTTTTGTTTCGCGCGTCATTCAAAGTGGCCAAATTGTGTGTATGCAATCTGACAAGGGAAGGGTCTGGAGCGTATGTCTGAAAGGGGAGAGCAAGTCATATAGGGAGAATCCCCACCCCTCATTTAGTATAATGGGTTTATTTTTGCCAAGTCGTTAAACAGAAGGAGTAGGGAGTCTTTTACAATAGAACTCGTGGGTCTTGTACGCCCGCCAAGTGGCTCGGAGCGCAGTGGATAGAAGCGTTGTTTCATGGGTGGGAGGTCGGGCGTTCGGTTCTCGTGCTTTGCTGCATTTTTGCATTTTATATGTTTGGTTGAGAGTTGAACGATTCTGATATTTATACCATCTTCAGATGTTTTTGCTTAATTTTCCAGCTGTACGCCGTGTAGATTAAATTTGTTGCCATTTGATTATTACTGACCGGTTTCATAACCACAAGACAATGAGAAAGCTACTCAACGATGTATAAACGTTCAACACCAGTGATGCACAGACACAAAGTGCATGAAACAGAAGCACTGATCACAATCGGACAGCGTATAAAAGCTACAGACTCCTCACTTTAACAGCGACACCACCTTCAATGTCATTATAACAACATTCCGTTCTCCTTCAGCTACCCGCAGCTTCGGCATCTAATGTTGTCCCGTTTTTGCAGGTCAAAAGGAGGGTCGTGCACAATGACGTGGGAGTGAAATCATTCCACCCGAAAACGTTATTATATGTCCAATTCTTGCTTGCATCTCCATGTCTGTCAGTTCATCTTGCGGATTCCAATCGTCTTCTTCCACCACTTCCAGCTGTTCGTCTTCGTCAACTTCAAGTTGACGTGCTTCGAAGTCCTTGAGTATGCTGGTCATCCGTTCGGCCACCTTGATTTCTTTCCTCAAAGGTTCCTTGCCTAAAGGTGGGCCACACTTCAGCGTAAGCAGGTGGATCACCAGTCCAGAATCGGGGGACATTGTTGGTGCTAGGTTGAAAAAATCTTCAGCTCCCTCTGATTTCCAGTTGACAGCCAAAAATGAGGGAAAGAGTGTATCGATAACCGATAACGCCAGTTTGCGGGATCCATAGACCGCGTTTCTTCATTGGAACCACTTGCGACGTCACGTCCTGGTCTTTGAAAATCCGAGCAGGATGGTTTTTCCCGAGGTCATCGGTCCATCTAGGGAAACAAACTGTGAGGAGCCTGTAGCCTTTATACACCGTCCATATTGTGACCAGTGCTTCTTCTTCATGCACGTTGTGCCTGTCTATCACTGATGTTGAACGTTTATGCATCATTATGTTGAGCCACAGCATGCAGCTGGAAAAATGAGTAGAGAACCTCTGATTGTATAGACGTCAGAATCCATCAAATCTCAACAATCAGATGAAACGCAAATGTAAGTACAATGTAGACGTATCCAAAGAGGATGATGGAAGTACACAGAAATATCGAGAAAAGGACGACGGAAGTAATATCCTGATATGGACGTAAACACCTATTCATGCACTTGCGATTCAAACGCACGCTGACCCTTCACAACACGGAAAACCAATTAAGCCTGCCAACGGATCACAACTGCCATTCACAAATGCTGGGACGACAGGATAACACTTCAAACCGCTGGGACCCGTCGCAATGAATGGAGGACAGGCGACAACACCGCGGACCGTCGACATATGAGAAAAGTCAGAATAAAAGGACCCTCAGAAGCCGCGATGGGAACGACGGGGAGCGAGGCTCCCGACCTCTGTCGCCACTCCGTTTCCTTCCTCCTATTCGCCATGGCTCTATTTTCTTCCTCCTCTGCCCTCGCATCGTTCTCCTCATGCAGCCTTGCTTTCTTATCATGAATGCTTGGCCTCTTCTCTTCTTATCTCTTTTTTCCTTTTGGTTAACCCAATGTTTACCTAGAATTCAGAACGACGGTTTCTCTATAGTGGCTTAAGGTGTCAATGTTGTTGGAAATAAATAGATTGGAAAAGGTTCTTGAATAACTCTATAAAGATTATGTTAACCCCAGTTTATTAGACTCCATGAGGAAACTTGGAGGCTACGACTGTAGCTCTCAGATCGGCGCTAAGGAACTAAGGAACGTCGTCTGAATCAGGGAACTCAAACCGCGTTTGCCTCTCAATCACCAAGTTGACGCCTCCCAGGGATCCCCATTATAAACGGAAGGCTCTGGTACCATCAAAGATGGGGAACTCTGGGGTAGGGGCGTTACACAAAGGTGCAGCAGCGCAGGGAATTGAACCTTCGATCTCCCTCGCATGAAACAACGTCTCTATCCACATGCGCTGCGACCCGCTTGCGGCAGAGGCACGCGGACATATAGGACCGTCGAACTCGTGAAGCGCTCATTACATTGTAACTACAACGACCCCGTACTCCTTGGGTTTTTTTTTCTTGGCGAAAAATAAACACATTTTTATACTAATTGAAGGGTGCTGATTCTCTCTATATGACTCGCTCTTCCCGTTCAGACATATACGCTTCAGACACTTCCCTTGTTAGTCGACGCGAAGTAAGCGCGGGCAAACGCGGACCTCCGCTGCGTCCCTGCTTCCTTTGAACGCCATCGAGCCTCCTGCGGCCAGTCACGTGAATAACATGTGAAACGTGTTATGGCTGTTCAATGACGCTTTTGCCTTCGGTATACTACGGGAGAATCTCCGTTTTGTATTTCTAACCAAGTACAACGACGGAAAGATAAAGCCGGAAGGAGCTGCGGTAATGAGGTAGCACTTTCTGGAGCCTGGGAAGCTCCTGCTTTCTGCCAGCTGAGACGTTAAAGAAGAGGGGAAGAGCAATGGCTATGGAGTATAGAGCCATTCATACTCCGTTTCTTATGAAAGCGAGCCATCCACATTTTCGAAATAGGTTCAAGTCGTAGTGTCTTATCAGATTAGATTCCAACCATGGACTTCGGGTCCGTTTGCTTATATGTGACGCGAAGCTCTTCAACGGAGCCAGAATGCAGGTTGAATGCCACTCATGAGCCTACGATGTGCCTCTTCTGCACCAGATCGCGATTGTGTTACTTCTTCGACAATGCTAGCCTTTCTTTTACCAAATAGAAGCTTTGTTATAACCTAAGGAGACAGTAACCTGTGGAGCAAGATGTATAACAATCTAGCTCTGCCTATCCAGGGTGTTTCTTTCTTCTCGGGGCACGAGTTCTTAGGGTAGCAAAGATGTTTCATTGTAATTATACCTTTGTCACCGTCTTTTGGTCTCGTGAAGGAAATGAATGGAGCAGCCTTCGCGACGCTTGAACACCGACATCTGAACCTGGACACCGGCTTCCACAGCATCGGTTCGGTCCTCAGCTCGCCCGTCGCCTTCTCAGTAGCACTTGTCACTCACTGGACTCGCACGCTCCACTTTATAAGCCCTGATCTAACGTAAGAGTAGCGGGAAAGTAAGTAAATGTCAACCATTGGGTGACCACAATAAGTAAGGTGTTCATTTGATTATTCGAATATTCGACAATTCGAAATTCGATTATTCGATATTCGAAATTTTGAGAATCGAATAATATTCGATCATTCGAAGTTCGAAATTTTGGAAATCGAATATTATTCGATCATTCGAAATTCGAAATTTTGAAAATCGAATATTATTCGATCATTCAAAATTCGAAATTTTTTCCCAAGGACAAAGGTATACTACCGACCTCTCGCTCTGCTCCCATATTCCGGATGGCTAACTTGACGCCTCGTCCCTGCCCTTCAAGTTGCTGACACTACGGACGAGAGCACCAGGAGAGTGCCACGGGTCTGGTGAGTATCATGCTCACCCCAGCAGGAGATTCAACCTACACGGCCACGGAAGACGCGTAGCTCCATCTCTACTCCCATCGTCTTTTTGCAGGATATTCTGCTGGTCGCGAAGTGCAATTAATCTCAAGTCCTACTCTGTGTGCGTGTGGAGATACCGGGTGAGTCCCTTCATGTCAAGGGTATCGGTTATGTGCCTACATATCGTGTGTTACCTTGTGCCTTTTCCGGGATTAGGTATGTCCCCGGTGGCGCTGGGAGATCAGTACGAGCCGGGTGACGCGAGGTTAATGGAAGAGGCCAGCCGGCGTATCTGGAGATCCACCAATATGTTGTAGGCAATACGTGCGACAATGGCAATACGCGGGGTCCTCTTGGGGTTAGGTAAGATTTGGGAACCCTCCGGTGTCCGTGGGGCGACATGGAGTTCCAAAGGCGCAAAGGTTCCTCCCAGCTTGCGGAGCCACCAATCGCAGCACACCCTGCCAGAGCGGATCTGGTACGACACTCCCCTTTTGAACAGATCACCGATTTATTTCTTATCTGTGTTGAGTTTTTAAACTTTTGTACAATTTTTGAACTATTTAATAGGTTCTTCTTCCCAGGTGCAGCCTCGACCGTGTCAGATTGGTTCAAGCAAGACGTTCTATTAGGTAATTATTTGACCGAGTTATTTGCTATAAAAAGCGCTGATAAAGGCTTTGAGCATGAAATCTTCTGATAATAATACTTTGATTGTTTGCAGGTGAAAATCAATCACTTTTGCGAGCAGTTGTCGAACTAATCACAACGAGTTGAAGTTTTCAGATTTTCCGAGGATCTCATGGAAACGACACATTTTTCTACCTGAAGGAGCAACATCTAAATTCGAAATTGTACACTAAGATGTCGGCTGTCAATTGGTAACGCTGACTTAAGTGATCTTTCCACAACATTTTTGAGACACTCTTCGATTCGATGACGGAAGCGCAGCTGAAGGATGGACTTCTCTCGGCAAAAATTTCCACCTTCTGAAGGAACAACATCAGAGAGTGAAAATTGCGCCATCTTAAATTTTAAAATGTGATTAATATATAATAAAAAAGTTTCTAAGCAGCAATCTCCGATATGATTAGGAGGACCGTATTCCAAATTCTCATTTTTCATGAAAAATAAACTTTTTACCTTCTTCTTATTCAGCGCTTGTCCCGTTTTCTTGCGGGGTCCGTTTTCCTGAAATTCTGGCGTCACTTTTCCCGATCAACTGCATGATCAGGGTGTAACCTATTCATCTTCAAGTCGTAATGCAGCGTACCAAGCCATCGCTGCTTTGGTCTCCCTCGTGGCCGCTTTCCGGGCACCTCGAAGTTAAGGCCAGACAGCGTCATCGTTTGCGCGAAGAACATGGCCGTACCATCTCAGACGAGCTTCACGCAAATTCTCAACTATCGAGGTGACACCAAATCTTTGCCGAAGGGATTCGTTGCGCACACGGTCCAAACGCGTAACTCCGGCCGTCCACCGCAGCATCTTCGTTTCCATCACGCTGAGGCGCCTTTCAATTTCTTTAGTGACTGGCCAGCACTCAGCTCCGTAAGTAGCTACACGTCCAACGATTGCTCTGCACATCTTCGATTTAAGCCGCTCTGGTATCTTCTTGTCGCGGAGCACTTCCGTCAAAGAGCGCCATTTGGACTACGCTGCACTAATGCGTGAGTTGGCTTCAGCGAGTAGGCCGCCATCGGACGCGATTGCTGATCCTAGATACTTGAATACCAAGTACGTGGCAGCTCAACGCCATTTACCTTAATGGAGTTCGACTCATCTTCGTCAGTCATCATATCAAGCACTACATCGTCAGCATAAAGCAACGTCCAAAGGGCTGGCCGCTGAAGATCGCATGATATGGCATCCATAACGACGAAGAGCAGTGGGGAGAGTGCAGAACTCTGATGTATTCCGACAGAGATGAGAAGCTCCATCGACGCACCTGCTAGCGCTTGGACTCACTGAGTTCTAAACGGCAAACCTCCTTGTCGTCGACATGACGTCATCAGTCGCGCGGTGTGTGTCAAACACGGTGACACACCAGAAATGACGCCTATTTTATAGAGGGTACTTCTCATTTCATTATGAGAAAAGGCTTTCAGCAGGCAGGCAAAGACATTTGATCGGTTACACTTTGATTGAGCTTCACTGCTCTCTAAAAGAGTATATTGTTTTGTGCTAATCTGAGCCTAACGGTCTACTGTAGGGTCACCCATACTTTTGAAGAGTACAAAGGCCGTATGACCTTAAAGGCTGAACTACAATAGGCGTATCCTCGTGGCATTCATTTGCTAAAGTCATATTTCGTTCCATCGCTTTTCCCACGTTGCAGCTAAAACTTACTTTTAGTACATAGCGGAACTTCGAAAATCGTGAATAAATACTGCGTATGAAGGACAACAGATCTATTGAACTTCCAGCACTATCAACTCCAGCCCCTCTGTCACCTCTCATTTCGTTGAGAATACGGTTTCAAGTTTGGGTGAAAATATGAATTTTTATGGAATTCTAGGTAACTATTGACGCAGGAGTGGAAGGTCGTGTGTTTCTCAGCTGTTTTGAGTTTCCTCTATTCCAACACAAATATAACTCGAGGGAACCCTAGCAGTAGTGGGGTAGTAATCGTTGTTGGAGAGAAATCTAAAGCTGAAGTCGAAATCGCAGAATAAAGAGGAAAATGCTTCATTTGACTAGAAGACAGTTGTTTACATCATAAATGAAAAAGAGGAGTGTTGTGCACACTTCCACTGGACAAAGCTTCATCAGTGAGATTGATACAGCATAGGTCCTCCAATGCGCAACTCTCCACATATTCGCTCAAGCTGTTTTGCAAAAAATGAAGGTCTACACCAAGCGCATTCTGGAAAAAGATTATTACACTCACTCTACTGCTTTCCTTCGCTCGCTCTACAGGTTGTCGCGCCCACTCGATTGATTTTGTCAGGCCTTTGTATTGTTTAACTCTACTACGATTTATATGTCAGAAGATAGAGTTCGAGCTGCTGAGTTCAAATATATGCTTTTTTTCGCAAGTACTTGATTTTTAAAAAAGGTATTAAAAAGTCGCTTTGGAACGCTCCAAAGCAGCTTTTTCGGCAACTGACCAAAGGACATGCATGGTACTGTATTTCCGCGTATTCCCATACTTATTTGTGTGGCTACCCGAGATTTCTTCCTTATCTGAAAGTTCCACCAGTTCATGTCAATGCTGAGAAGAAAAGAGCGTGTCTAAAAGTGTCAGCCATCACAACGCATAGGTGTGATCAGAGTTACAGCAGCTAGCAACCACCGCATTCCTTTTCGCTCTATGAGTCGCTCGCTACCTTAACAAACAGCTGGCGACAGAAAACCTCCGCCGTTCAAAGCATCGCTTGAAATCAGATAACCTGGCTTGGGGCGAATAAGCGCAGCAGATTGCATAGCGGCTTTATTGGATGCGAAGCACGGTACTAAGCCGGCTGGTGTCCCGCTCCGCACCGACAAGATATCTTAGAATTGGGACGTAAAACCAGCAAGTCCCTGAGTTTTTTCCCTTGCCTAGTTCAATTACAGAAGCACGGTTTCTGTGATTGTTCCACGACCATGTGCAATTTAGGAGCGGGCACCATCCCGCTAACTTCTCGAAGCGCTGTCGTTGCTCCGGTAAAACGGTAAAACGCAGCCGAGAATCTGAGTGACCCCGCCCTGTGGTGGTGTCGGGAAAGAAATAGGCGTAATTTGTGGCGCGCCCCCGTTTGATACGGATCGCGCGACTGACGACGTCATGTCGACGACAATGAGGTTTGCCGTTTAGAACTCAGTCTTGGACTCTACTCCTCGGACAAGAGTAGAGTGCCCGCACCCACTCATTAAGCTCTTCGGGAACATTATCTTTACTATATATAATCGGGAGAGGCATGAGTCATGTCTGAAGCTTCGTCGCGCTGTCCGAGGCCCGCGGCGACAGCGGTTCAGCCCTGCTCACGACATATTAGCTGTTGACGAAAGATGTTGATCAGTTCATCGCATATAAGGTGCTTACGGTGTCATCATTATCATCTTTATCATTATAATTACTATCATTCTGGAGCCCACCGCGCTGTAAGAGGCTCGCCGCGCTGTCCGAGTCCCGCGGCGACAGCAGGTGAGCCCTGCTGACGACAAATGAGATGTTGACGGAAGTTGTTGATCGGGTCATCGCATATAAGGTGCTTACGGTGTCATCATTATCATCTTTATCATTATCATTGCTGTCATTCTGAAGCCCCCTGCGCTGTAAAACGCTCGTCGCGCTGTCCAAAGCCTGCCGCGCTTCCCAGGCCGCGGCGAACGGGGTGTTTACTGTTTACGAGGCATGAACTGCAGACATGTTGAAACTGCCAGAGCAGTGCAAATCAAAGAACAGTCGATGAGGTTCCCAAACGCGTATCTGTTGGGCGTACATTTGCGCTTCGTACGGGTTTATCCACCTTTACACTTCATTTCTCCTTCATTTTCGCATTCGAGTTTCCGCGGCGTTTTCGTTCGTTTCTGCGGGTTCTGGCAGAGCTTTTTTTTATAAAACTACCGAATTTAGTGACTTTAATCGCCTCGGTGCAGTTCACCTTTGGAAGATGTTTACGACCAATTAATCAGTCATGAAGCCCGCCACACTGTCCGAGGCCCGCGGCGACAGCGGGGGAGGCCTGCTGACTACACATTAGCCGTTGAAGAAACACGTTGATCGGTTCATTGCATCTAAGGTGTTTACGGAGTCATCATTATCCTCTTTATCATTATCATTACCATCATTACGAAGCTCACCACGCTGTCCAAAGCCCGCCGCGCTGCCCGAGGCCCGCGGCGACAGCGGGTGTTTATTGCCAACGACACATGACCTGTAGATGGCGCATGTTGATCACGTCAAGGGTGTTTATCGACCAACTACCAGAACTATCCATGAGGTTTCGAATGACGTATCTGTTGACGTGTACTTCTTCGTTCAGCTATCTAACATTAGCAACAGCATATTGTTATGGCCGATGGTGTTTCGATCGGGCAGTCGGTCCTATTAGTCGCTCAGAAAATCAATATCGATCGATATTATCCATCGCTTGAGCGGAGCTATTGGTTCTCTCCAGACTTAATCGACCTGGGTGGGTGTTCCGTGATTATGGCGACCGACCGAAGGTAAAAGGTAATCAGCCACCATGTTGAAGCTTCCATCAAGCAATCAATATTAACCGATATTATTGATTGGTCCATGTCATGGTCTGGAATACGCTTCTTTTGATTTGGAAATTGTCCACCTTGATCTCAAGAGCATATATACTTCGCGCGCTGAATTACTATGCTATTTCTACCTGCCCAGGTTCTCCAAATTTAAGGGGTGGACCAGGAGAGGTCAGCGAAAAAAGTTCGTCGGACCTACGCTCAGTTCGACAACGGTTTTAACCAAGTCTTGCTCCTTGGTCCTCAATATTCGGCAGTGCTTTGACCGGTTTCCATACTATTATATGCAGACGAGGATAGTATTTTTTGTCTTAAGTCACCCTTCCCGAAATTCATCACACCTCGTGGCTTAAAGCACGACGACTGGACAGAAACGTCAGAAATTCGATTAGGCTTGAGGAGCTGCAATAGGTTGTGAACAGAACCCCAGACGAAGCAGGAGTGCTGCAGACATTTTCTTGAGTGCACTACTGGGATGTTACTGATATCCAGCAAGGCATCATTCGATCTGTAGTACGCGTTCGTTTGAACATGTACGACTTCGACGCTAGGGATGCTTCCTTACTCAGCGTTGGTTGCCGGCGAAGCCGGCAACCAACCCTGAGTAAGGAAGCATCCCTAGCGAGCTAGGTTTGGGCTACGTTCCCAGCGTCGCCCGCCGTACCCGAAGCCGGCGAAGCCCGCAAGCCTGTCGTGGCCCGCACCTCCAGCGTTCGGCGCCGGCGCCGCCGGCGACGGACGCTGGTGATGTTATAAAGCGCACCATATCACTTCACGTGGAACACTATCGAAGGCCTTCTCCAAGTCGAGCGAGGCAAGATGCACCGGCTTTTGTTTCTCGCGGTGCCTTTCTATAAGTAGACGAACGACGTGTATGGCATCGATAGTGCCACACTTAGGTACGAAGCCACACCGGTTGATGGAAAGCTGGACGCCGTCACGAATGCCTCCATCAACAATTCGCTCAAAGATCTTCATGCTATGCGAAAGCAAACGAATTGAACGGTAGTTTATACAGTCTGCTGGACTGCCCTTTTTTGAAATCGGAATCGTCGTGCTTATCTGCCAACTATCACGTGCTTTCTTCTCCGCAACTGGTTGAAGAACATCGTCACTCAGCTGGGTACCAGGATTGAGACTTCCACAAATCGGTCGCCAGATCATCAAGGCCCGTTGTCTTGCCTGGCATAATCTTCCTTAAAGCCACTTCTGTCTCTTTAACAGTGACTTTCTGAACGGAACCGTACACGGGAGGAACAGAGCGAATGACTGGATAAGCAAATTCTACCGTCGAGATTTCCTCGAAGTAGTTTCTCCATCGATTCAAGGCCATTTGGCGCTCCATTAGATGATGGCGATTCTCACCATTGATGCCAAAAACATATCAACATTCTCGGTCTGGCGGTGACGGACCTTGACCAGCCGAAAAAAAGAAAAAAGAAAAAAAGAAATAAAAAGAAAAAAAGAAATCGCTCGCCATCGCGCGACTTAAGCCTCTCATTGACATCATCGTTATGAGTGGCTCCTGCAACAGCCACTGTCTTCTTGGTTGATTTCTTCTTAATACATGCGCCATTTATCGGCTGTCTTGTCGCTGAGTCGCATGGTATAACCTCTTCTTCTCATGGACTTTTTCTTTAACCTCCTTAGTCCACAGCCACGATTGCCTGTCGACCTTGCGCCGTCCCGGTTTCGTAGTGCCAAGTTCTAAGCGTGCAGCATCTAGCATGGTTTCTGTGACCAGGTTTCTTCGACGTTTCACCACTTAACTCTTGCAGAACCGCAACGCTGGTCTGCCTAGTGCTCAGAGGAGCGACCTTCATAGTGCAGATCAGCGGTCGATGTTGCGTGGCGACCGCCTCGTACGGCACGATCCTCGCGTCAGTGACCAGCCCTTGGTCTCGATTCCTTACAAGGACAAAGTCGATTTGCGTTTTAGTGTTCCTGCCATAAAACGGGGTGAGGTGGGAGTCACGTTTTCGAAACTTCGTGTTCACGATGGTGAGATCATGCGACTCTGCATACTCAAGTATGCGCTCACCATCGACATTACGTGACCCGTATCCGAAAACACCATGACAGCGGTAACCGTCTTTTGTTGCTCCAACGTGACCATTAGGATCACCTGCAAAAATAAACACGCCCAGTGAACTTCTGCTGCCTTCTCATCAAGCAGGCTCCAAAGCTTATTCTTGTCTCTTTCGGAGCAACCAGTCTGCGGAGCATAGGCAGAGACTTGGTGATACATTCGCCGTTCAACAGCACAACTATCTTCATCAAGCGGTTGCTAAAATGATCCACGCCTGCAATCGCGTCTCGGAAGCGTTCGGAGACGATTATACCAACACCGCTGGTGGTCCTGCGACTGCCACACAGAACGGCCTTGAAGCCTTGGCCTATGTCTCTTGACTTGCTACAGGACCACCTCGTCTCTTGCACCGCACAGAAGTTAACCTTCTTCACACTAGTGCCTCTGCCAATTCAAAGCAGCGGCCCAACAACGTACCCACATTCAGAGTTGCCACGCTGGTATTACTTACGTTGTGGGACTTTTGGACTAGCTCAGTTTCCCCCGATGCCGTCCTCGCATCAGGGCCTCGCATACTTTTCACACTCTCCGGGCTTTGCGAGTGCGCGCTGGCTCCCGTGGACGCCGTAGCATTATCTCGATACTCAGATAACGTCGTCAACCATGTGATGTGGCAAGGGATCTCCATAGGTAGGCTTTTCAGAAGGGTCTGTCGCTTGTGTACGCGTTCAGGGGCAGTTTCCAGTGGCTCCACGTGGAGGAGAGGACATCGCCACCAAATTTTTTACCTGATGGAGGCAATCTACATGCTTAAAATTTTGCCTCATAAAAATTCAGATCTTGACTCCCACGCATTGTAAAAATTATGGTTTCCAATCTACTGGCCAATAGCATTTTGAAAACTAGAAGAAAGGAGCTTTCATACAGTATAAAAATCGTTTTTCAAAAAAGAGCTATTTATACGGGGCGGAGGTCTTCGACTTTTGAGCTAAAAAAAATTTAAATGATTTTGTATAAATATTTATATCTCGGCAAGTTTGTCGAAATTTGGAAATTTTCCATAGCTTGGTTAATTTTTCAAATTCAAAAATCCCAATAGCTTTTGAAAATAGAGAAAAAGTATTTACTAACCATGTAAAAAGCAGTTTTCAAAAAATGAGTCTTAATACGTGGCGGGGGGGGGGTCGACTTTTCGCACGTATTTCTGCAACAATGGACCAGAAATCGAACCTCCACCGCCCCCTATGAAGACCACCTGTTGAAAACTAATTCCTATATGGTTCAAGCTTCTTGTTTTCAAAAGGCTACTGGCTTTTCCAAACTTCGAAAAACTTATCAGATATAAATATTTATACAAAACCACTTCAATTTTTTCCGCTCGAAAGTCGAGGACCTCCTTATAAAGACCTCTTTTTTGAAAAACGACTTTTATATGAAAGCCCTTTTCTTCTATTTTTCAAGATGCTATTTGCTTTTTCAAATTTCCAAAAACTTACAGAGTTATAATCATTTTTGTGAACGTCCAGTTTTCTCGCTCCAAGGAAGTCAGTGCCATATCGACCAGGGGTCGATCCAATCTACTGGTTTCAGAAAATCATAATTTTTTCATTTTTACACTGTGTATGGGTCAAGGTCGGAAATTTTTTTGTGGCAGAATTTTAACTGTGTAGATTGTTTCATCAGGTAAAAAATTTATTCTTCATAAAAAATGAGATTTTGGAATATGATCCTCCGTAATCATATCGTGCGAAGAAGCTTAGTTTTTTATTATACATAAGTGACATCTCAAAATAAAGGATGCATAACTTTCACTCTCCTTAGAAGGTAGAAAATTTTTGCCGCGAGAAGTCCATCCTTCAGTTAAGATCAGAGATGGGCAGAATTCCTGTTTCCTGATTTCTGTTTTCTGATTTTCTAGCCATTTTGGGCAAATTTTTTCTGTCTTCTGTTTTTTGGGAAAACGGCCAAAAAATTGGTCAGAAATCAGAAAATAGCCGCGTTAAAATTTTTATCATAGCAATCCAATAACAGGAGTTCATCGGATAGTGCAAAATCATGAGTTTCATGAGAAAAGAACGTTAATAGAGTACACAGATTTACAAGAAAGTAGCGTTTCAGGTCTGTACAGTGGCGATGTTCGTTCCTCCACGTGGTGCAACTGGAAACTGCCCGCTTTGGCGAGCTGAGCTGAATATGGACACTCAATTGCAGGCGACAGGCCCTTGTGACAGGCCGACCTGCGAGGGCCAATGTCACACATCGTGCATGAATAGGCTTGTTTTTCGAGATTGCGCTACGGCGTCCGCGGGAGCCGACGCACACTCGCGGAGCCCGGCGAGTGTGGAAAGTGTGCGAGGGTCCCTGATGCGAGGACGGCATCGGGGGCAACCGAGCTAGTCCGAAATTCCCGTAACGTAAGCAGGACCGCCATAGCAACTCTGAATGTGGGTACGTTGACGGGCCGTTCGTGGGAGTTGGTTGAAACCCTGGAGCGTATAAGAGTTGCTCTCTGTGCGATGCAGGAGACGAAGTGGTCCTGCAGCAAGTCCAGGGACATAGGACGTGACTTTAAGGCCGTTCTATGTGGAAGTCCGAGGACCACCAGTGGTGTCGCAATAATCGTCTCCGTACGATTTCGTGACTCGATTGTAAGTGGCGAGCGCTTTAACGATCAGTTGATGAAGATCGTTGTCGCCGCTAAGGAGCGACTCTATCACTTCTTCTCTGCGTATGCTCCTCAGACTGACTGTTGCGATCAAGCCAAAGATGAGTTATGGAGCCTGTTTGATGAGAAGACAGCAGAGGTACCGCCGAAAGATGTCAGCTGGTGACCATAATGACAGCACGTAGGTGCTGTCAGCTGTCATGGCTGTTTCGGATACGGGTCTCGTAATCCCGATGGTGAGCGTATTCTTGAGTATGCGGAATTGCATAATCTCACCATTGTGAACACCGCCTTCCGAAAATGCGACTCCCACCTCATCTCATATTATAGTGGGAGCTCCAAGTCTCAGATAGACTTTATGCTTGTGAAGGATCGTGACCGGAGCATTGTCACAGACGCGAAGATCGTGCCGTATGAGACGGTCGCCCCACAGCATCGACCGCTGATCTGCAACCTAAAGATCGCTCCTCCGAGGCCGAAGCAGATCGAGCGACGTGGTGCTGCAAGAATCAAGTGGTGGCGAATGAAAGAGAAGGAAGCAGCTGTGAATTCTCGCGCACAGTTACCGGCAGTTACGGCTGTCGACGAAACATGGAAGAGAGCAACCGACGCGATACGCCAAGCTGCAAGGTTGGAACTTGGCACTACGAAGCTGGACAACGCAAAGTCGACAAGCAGACATGGCTGTGGACAGACGATGTGAAGGCGAAGGTTCGAGAGAAGAAATCGCTGTATCACGCGTTTCTCGGCGACAAAACAGCCGACAACTGGCAGAAGTATCAGACGGCGAGGAAGGCTGCAAAGAAAGCCTTGGCTGTTGCGAAAGCCACTTATTATAGTGATGTCACCGAAAAGCTATCGTCGCACGATGGTGAGCGGTATTTGTACCGACTTGCTAAGACTCGCCATCGCCAAACCGAGGATATTGAAAAGTTCTTTGGCATCAATGAGGAGATCGGTCATCTTCTGACAGGCCGCAAAAAGGTGCTGAAGCGATGGCGTGATTACTTTGAGGAAATTTCCACCATGGAATTTCCTCATCCGGCCTTCCCTTCTGTGGCTTCTGTTCACGGTCCCGTTCACAAGATCACCGTGGAGGAAACAGAAGCGGCTCTGAAGAAGATGAAGCCATGCAAGGCGACAGGACCGGATGATCTGGCAGTCGATGTTTGGAAGTCGGAGCTCTGATATCCTGCTGAGTGGTTGGCTGAGTTCTTCAACCAGGTAGTAAAGGAGAGGAAAGTACCGGAGTGTTGGCACAACAGTACGACGATTCCGATTTGGAAGAAGAAGGGCAGTCCTGCGGTCTGCTTCAATTACCGTCCGATTCGCTTACTTTCGCACAGCATGAAGATCTTCGAGCGAATCCTCGACAGACGAATCCGTGAAATCGTCAGGCTCTCCGACAACCAGTGCGGCTTTGTGTCTGGTTGTGGGACCATTGATACACGCCGCCCGCCTCCTGGTGGAAAAGCATTGCAAGAAAAAGAAGCCGGCGCACATAGTATTTCTCGACTTGGAGAAGGCCATCGACCGCGTACCGCGTGAGGATATATGGACGCATTGCGACGACACAACGTACCTGAGGAACTAATAGAATGGGTGCGGATGCTCTACTCTTACCCACAGAGTAGAGTGCAAGCTGCAGCTGGAACCTCAATGAAGTTTCTCATCTCTGTTGAGGTGCACCAGGGTTCTGCGCTTTCTCCACTCCCCTTTGTTCTCGTCATGGATGCCATTACGCGAGATCTTCAGCAGCCTGTTCCATGGACGCTGCTTTATGCTGATGACGTGATGCTCGCTTGCGAAGAGAAAGACGATCTCGAGCGGCAGGTGCAAGCTTGGTGCTACCGTCTGGCAAGGTTCGGACTCAAATTGAACGTCAAGAAGACCGAGTACCTAACGACTAACGTGAACGAGTCCGGTTCCAGATTAACGGTACTGAGCTTGCACGCACTTCGGTGTTTAAATACCTGGGATCAGCAATAGCGTCTGATGGCGATCTGATGGTTGAAGTGAGCTCACGCGTGAGCGCAGCTTGGTCCAAGTGGCGTTCGCTGACTGGCGTGCTCTGCGATAGGAAGATACCAGAGCACATAAAGTCGAAGATCGTGTCGTGCGGCCGGTAGCAATGTACGACGATGAGTGTTGGCCTGCGACTAAGGAAGTTGAAACGCGCCTCAACGTCATGGAGACGAAGATTCTGCGCTGGACGGCTGGAGTCAACCCTATGGACCGCATCAGAAATGATGCTATTCGGCAGAAGTTCGGTGTCACGCCAATAACGGACAAGATACGCGGAGCTCGCTTACGATTGCACGGCCACGTTCTGCGTGGAAAGGAAGAGAGCGTCCGCAAGATAGGCCTTGAGTTGGATGTGTCAGGAAAGCGGCCTAGAGGACGCCCGAAGCAGCGTTGGTTCGATAAGTTCTGCGTGGGAAAGAAGACAGCGTCCGCAAGATAGGCCTTGTGTCAGGAAAGCAGCCTAGAAGCAGCGTTGGTCCGATACGTTACACATGGACATGAAAGTAACTGGCGTCCACCCTGATGAAGTGCAGGATCGGTGGCGTCACGACACCAGAAGAGTGGACCCCGCTACGAAGCGGGACAAACGCTGAAGAAGAAGGAGCGTTTCGGGTGTGTACAAGTATAGACTGCGGGAGACTCATTGAGTGTACTGCCTTGTTTGTTTGATTGATGGTGTAAGTGCGATTGACATGGAGTTCCTTAGTAGTATATTTTATGCATTTTGTAATTTTTATTCTTCGTTTTTCTAATTTTACCTATAATGTGGGCTGTTTATGACTTCGTACCAAACCTTTTGATAAGGCTACAAAGCTAGTACTTAAGTTACATTCAATTAGTGAGTAATCACAAAATTTCTCCACAGGTAATGGAGTTTATAAACTAAAACTTTTAAAAAGATTCTGCGGCGTATGAAGGCGTATTATACATTAATCCAAACGCCATACTCATACTACATTGACATCAAATTATATGGGAGGAAATTAGGGATACGACGATGCGGTCTATGTACAACCATATCTAGATGGTCAGAAGAGAACAAATGAGAATTGGGAATGTTTCCATGTGATTATTAAGCTCAGCTGTGCCAAACGATCCTTAAGAAGCTATATGGCATGACAGAGCATTTTACGCCCTGTTTAAGATGCTCCGAGAACATGCAGGTTCTGGAAAACAACCTGCTCCAATCGCAAAGAGCCTGCTCCACTTATTCGTTTGGGCTCGCGCCGATAGCTGACAAGATGCGCGAAGCTCATTTGCGATGGTACGGCCACGTTCTGCGTGGAAAGGAAGAGAGCATCCGCAAGATAGGCCTTGAGTTGCAAGTATCTGGAAAGCGGCCTAGAGGACGTCCGAAGCAGCATTGTTCCGACACACGGATATGAAAATAGCTGGTGTCCACCCTGATCAAGCGAAGGATCGGGAAAGGTGGCGTTGTAACACCAGAAGAGCGGTCCCGCGACTAAGCGGGACAAATGCTGAAGAAGAAGAGGAAGACTGTAATAAATCAATGTAATAAATTATCTTTACAGGTCTGGTTTCGACATTGCGGGGATCCGTTCGTTGTTCGTTGGAGGAGAAATTAAGTACTACTGTACTTTCACGAATCCTGAAATTGAGGAGAGCCCGAAAATGTTTTTTCGCCAAAGCTTCGTCTATGTGGGTTATTTGGGATGCTAACCTGACATCTTACAGAATGGGCAGATGCGGTTGTGGCGCAATGTGCAAGCGGTCCCGCAGCGATCGCCTCATAGGGTGCACCAAGTTTGCACTAAGATGCCAATGCTTAGGGCGTCAAGTTGCACTGCCGCCATGTGATGATCTCGTGCGTATATCGAATACGTTGTGTTTTATACCTCATATTCTTTTTTCCCTTAGATCGGTCGGAATATCGACGACGATCCAAACGCCTTTGTGTTATCGTCCAGCCCGTTACAGGTTGCGGAACCTCATTGTTGATAGAATGCTCCCCTTCTGCTTCCTTCTCGGCTCCTTTCTCTTCTCCCCTGCCCCTTCTCTCTTCCTTCTCCTCGCCAAACTAGGCTAACTCTCCCGTACGTAGTACGTATCCATACTCAGTATTTACCTACCTGCCGCTATAAACGTACTTTACCAGCTGTTCTGTCTTCTTATGTTCGACCTCGCCTTCATAGAAGCCACTGAACCACCTCTTCTGGGACAACAAGTTCTAACTGCCCTATCACCTTCTGTACAGGCTTAATCGTGAGTCAGCAATATAAGTAACACGGCGCTTCAGGCACTTTCCGCACCCGTCGTCAGGAAGAACTTTGACGCTTCAGACTGGATGACATCTTCGGGAAGCTCAAGATGGACACGATTGTTTTCCAAAAATGACATCAAATGATGGGCTTGGTCGCAGCGCTTCTATGCTGTAATGATTCCATGCAGGTACTCTTCTGGTCTATGAAGATGATACAAACGGACATGCCGACTGGGACCTCCTCTTACCATTCCTTTTTAACTTTTGTTAAGGGTACGTTTCGTTAAGTGGTACGCTTTAGTCAATCACCCGTTCTGTACAACTGACCATTCCGTGTTAGTGGCAAGAGCTGCCCCTAGCTCATCTCGTGTATTCAGAGAATTTCCTAAAGCTAACTACTGCAATATTAACGCGTATTTACAAGGAATTGGTTGAATTGGATCTCTAGCAACGCTTAATACAGTAGATGACATGTATGAATTGTTGTTGCCAGTTCTTAAATACTGCATCGAGACATTTGTTTTCTGCTCCAGAAAGCCAGTCGCTCAATACAGGTGGCCACGTTACCTAGTCTCCTTAGCCAAACGAGGGGAATTGGCATTGAGAATTTCCATCCTCTCCTCGTTCAGTAGGGCCGAGGATTACTTCAAGGCTTCAACCAGAAGGTTTTGCAATAAACTGAAGAGGTTCGCAGCCTATTTAGAAAAGAAAATCACGACTTCAGGAAACTCGCGTGCTTTTTTTTGAATGACGAACTCAAGGCTCAATATAAAGCAATCAACTTCTCTGCTTGTGGATGATATGGGTAGGAGGTTCTGCACTGACCAAGACAATACAGAGCTGCTTGCCAAAACATTTGAGGTCGCTTTCCATCAGCTTCTGAATGAGGATAAAAGAACTCAATCGGCTCATGCATGTGCCGTCGCTACTTTCCCCCAAATGAGCGATTCCTTTTGGTTTCATGAGGAAGCTATTCTGAAACACCTCCTCGCCCGGACGAAATCCTTTTTTTACGCCAGATGAGATTCCATTGTTTTTCATTCAGAAAGTAGCAGCGAAATTGCGGACCACCCGGATTTATCTTCAACTTAAGTTTGATGCGCGGTGAAGTTCCGAGAATTTGGAAAGAAGCGTTCGTCGTTCGTCTCCACAAGAAGCGTCCTACGAAAACCCAAAGAATTACCGTCCAATCAGTATCACCTCAGTTCTTGCGAGACTGTTTAAAAAATTACTGGAAAAGGCTATTGTTTCCCATCTAGACAGATATTCTGTTATTCCGGTTGAGCAATTTGGGTTTCGCAAGGGGGCTCTACTACCACTCAGATGCTTGCTGCTGTTAATGATTGGACTAGTTCTCCAGCATGAGCATGGACGTGATTTATTTTGACTTCGAGAAGGCCTTTGATAAGGCTCCACACTATGAACTCTCCGAGCAACTCTCCACTGTGGGCCTCCATCCGAAAAAAGTGCAGTGAGTCACGAACTTTATACATAATCGGGTATTCAGGTTTTTGGATAACGGTCATTTTTCTAGTACTAAGGTTATTTGCAGCGGGGTGCCGCAGGGCTCAGTTCTTTCTCCATTTCTTTTCAACATCTACACCAGGGAAATCCCACCTCGGGTCAATTCAATGGGTATAACGTGCAGGGCCTTCGCCGACGATCTCAAAATTTGTAGTGTTGTACCTGACTCTCCACACACGAAAACGGCTCAAGCAGCAATAGCGCAAGTCCTCAAATGGTCTCAATTCCATAATCTTTCTTTATCCAAAGGAAAATCTAAGGTACTACACCTGGGTAAGAACAACGTGCGAACCCCTTATTTTATAGAAGGCAATCAACGGGAACAGGTATCGGAAGTGAAGGACCTAGGATTTATCAGGGTGTCCGGAAAGTTTTGAGAATTTTTGATGCATCCAAATAAAATGACGTATCTTTTCGAAGGTTTTGCGTTATATGATGTTGCTATATTTACTTGTTGACCATAGCGTTCTGATCTAAACCCCAATCAATACAGTCACCTTGTTTCCTAGATTACGAAAATTCGTCGGTCTTGTCATGTCCAGACGAACTAAGTCCCTCATCATTTTGCTTCCACGCTTCCGTTCCAGCTTCATCCAACCGAGGCCCATCAGCAGGTTGTGTCGCCGATGAGTTCCGAGACCCTATCCACTGTGTATAGTTGGTTCGATTGATTTGTAAAAAGAGACTTCTCCCTCGACAATGCTGCTAGATCCGGATGTCCTCAATCGAGAAGTACAACGGACGTCCTCGCGTCCGGTCAAGCTAATCCGGCTAAGTCTGTACGAGGAGACGGGCAGTCCTAAAACCGTCGCCCATGATATCCTCTCCCGATCCGGTCTTGTGGCGAAGCGTCCTCATACCGTACCAAACGATCTGACAGCCGCCGAGCAAAACACACGTGGGAAAGTCTGCTCTTTTGTACTCTCCCTCTTCCGAACGACGGCATGGACTGAGACGATAGTGACCATAGATGAGAAGTGGATAACGTGCAGTAACCAGAACGGAAGGCTACAGTAGCTGCCCCACGATGAAGACCCACAGCCCATCTCAAAGAGAGATATCCACAACAAGAAGCACCTGATCTCTTTGTACTACTGTAGCAAGGATGTCGTTTACTATGAGGTCCTGCCGGCCAGGTAGTTGATTGACGCTAACCCGTCTCTTCACAACTGGTAGAAGTAGAGTCGAGGTTACCCGCTAACCACATATACAAGGGCATCTTCTGGTGGATAGTGCGAGGCCCACTTTGCAAACACAACCCAGAGCCAGCTAGAGAATCTGAACGTCGTGTGGCATCCCCATCCACCTTACTCAGCGGATCTCTCTCCTTGTGATTTCCGCGCCTTCCGCAGTCTCGAGCACTTCTACCGTGAATGGCAATGGGCGGCGTCGTGTCCTGATTCTTTTTGAAGAGAGCCATTTGTTTCCCTACCCGAACGATGAAGGAAGGTTGTGGCCACCAAGGGATCATACATTCTTTATTGACTAATCTTTTGTTTAGTTGCAGTTTGAGTACAATAAAAGTTCTAAATTTTCTCAAAACTTTTCGTACACCCTGATAGTATTACCGATAATTCAGATTTTAGCAAACATTGTAAAGAAATAGCAACCTCAGACTTGCGTAAAGTATGCAATCTCTTTAGGTGCCTTAGTACAAGTGATGAACGTACTTTCCTCAAAGCCTACAAAATCTATGTGCTCGAGTACGGGACACCGGTATGCAGTCCCACAAACGCGAAAGGCATTGATGTCTTAGAAAAAGTTCAGAACAGCTTCACGCTGTTGGTAGGTCTAGAAAATCTAGCTACCGGTCAATCCCGGGTAGCACTGCGCTCGGTTTGGAGTCGCTTTTTCACGTAGGAAAAGTTCGATCTTCTCATGGTATTTAAGATCATGCACGGTCTGGTGCACCTCGGCGGAGGCAATTTTTTCACAGCCATGAGCTCGATTACAAGGGGCGCTACTGTCAAGCCACATTACCCCAGGGCTAGAACCTCAGTGAGGGTCAACTTCTTCGTTTGTCGAGCGGGCGCCGAGTACGCCAAGTTAATCAAACGGTTCCGAATTCCCGCTAACCTTGCTATGTTCAAAAAATTATAGCGCAGTCCTTCGAACGTTACAGTTGATCAAGTCACTGAAAAATAAAAAAATTACCGGTCTCTGGCAAGTCGATGACCTGATCCTTCGTGTGTCTTTATTAGTAGTTTGTTCGTTACTCCTGTTGGCATCTTTTAGTTCATCCTATCTTATAACGTTGTTTTATTTTCCGTATACGTTGCACAGTTCCCTTTGTCAAGTCACTCGCTATTGGTTTGCGATAATGAGCTCGCTCACATCGTTTACTTAACATGTGCTTGCCCACATGTCTGAATAAATAAATAAATAGATTTCATAATGGAATCTACCTTTCACCAGGTCAAAAGCAGAGGTTTTTGCCTGTAGTACATCTGGATACATCAGCTAGGGTCAGTGCCCTGAAAAGAGCAAAAATTTGAGGTTATCCGGTGGGTACATTTCTTTCGCGATGTTTTTTGCTAGTATTTCCGAAGAAGCACCAGCGGTTCTTGGAGTCTTGGAGGGTTTTGCGTGGCATTCGAACTAGACGAAACTTGTGTGACGAAGAGGAAGTACAAAAGAGAGCGATGGGTACGCCGCCATCAGTGGCTGATTGGAATATACGAACTGGGAAGCGGCGCATCCTTCCTGGAGCTGGTGCGCGGGCAAAACTGGAACACGTCCTCAGAATAATTGTTGGCCATATAAGACTTGGCATAACTATTATCAGTGACTACTGGCGTGGTAATAGCTGGATTGCGCTCTGCCAAGGAAACCAGCACTTCACCGTAAACCATCGGCCGAATTTCGTCGATGCGAGCACATTAGCCCACACGCAGAAGATCGACTGTCACTGGAAGAATTTGAAGGTTCTGGCGAAACGCAGGTACGGCACGAACAACGCTGTTATCAAAACTACTTGAACGAATGCGGAGCGAGCAATTTGGTGGACAGCTTCCACATCTGCTTTCTCCTAATTTTGAGACCACATGGCGCAAATTTACCCACACTGATATGGCTTTATTCTATTTCAAGGCATTTTTCAAGTTACCTTGTCGATAGACGGTAGGCAAGCATAGCTATCAGTTGTTTAGGTTATCGAAGGTTTCTTAATATTTTCTAAAACACACCAACTCCTACAAGCTTCGGCAGACAATCTGAAGTGCACATTTTTAGCCAAATGCTAATGTTCTCGAATACCTACACTTACGATGCTCGGAAGAGCCTTTTTTAGCGATTGCACTATACTACTACTACAATACCAGCTCTATCCTTTCGATATCCTGTGCAAAACTGCATATTCTTGCGCCGTTTCCAGCGAGAAAGCGCGCATTGCAATAACATTCTTCACCGTGGTACATATTTGAGGTCATATCCACATTTAGAATGAACATGCGATTTTCTATTCGATGATGCGAGCATTGTCAACAAATTTAGAGAACAAAATCTGATCGGCTGCGGGCTGCAGTATCGGATGAAGGACTTCGGTAGGTTTACGACCGTTCTCTACTGTCTCGAGATACAGCCCTTCTCGCTATAACGCCTCCGGATAAGACGTGACTCTCGATATAACGTAGATTTTCTCTGGCCCCGGCTAGCTTACCTTTACGCCAATACAAATCAGCTCCGCTTAAGACGCGTCGGATACAACGCTACTCCCGTTATAGTGCGGATTTGGGAAGAACTCTGAGTTCAAAATGACTCCCATTATAACGCGACCCGTGCTCAGTTCCGGTCCCACACGGAACACGAAGAGGAGCAGGATGCTGACTACGTCTGCAATCAGATCTACCCTCCTATGACCTCGTTCGTAGTCGCGGCCGGCATCTGTGCGCCTTGAATTAGATGAAGATGGACGTTTTTCATGTGTGCGCGACCCACAAAGTGTTCATATTCAGCAATATGTCGAGCACGGTTGGAAACTCCCGGTAGTCTTCAGAAGTTGCCGTATGTTGGGAGATGTCCTCTATCAGGAACGAAAAAAGATGAATGGTGACACTCAGATTATTCAAAACAATGCCCCACACTTGATCTTTTAAGCCAGCAGCCGGCGTAGGTGCTATTTATTGTTACACCAGCGTCCGTCGCCGGCTTCGCCGGCGCCGTACGCTGGAGTGCTGGCCACGCCAAGCTTGCCGGCTTCGGTTTCGCCGGCGCCGTACGCTGGAGTGCGGGCCACGCCACGCTTGCCGGCTTCGCCGGCTTCGGGTATGGCAGGCCACGCTGGGAACGTAGCCTTAACCTAGCAGGGGATGCTTCCTCAGCCAGCGTCCGTCGACGGCTTCGCCGGCGCCGTACGCTGGAGTGCGGGCCACGCCAGGCTTGCCGGCTTCGGGTATGGCAGGCCACGCTGGGAACGTAGCCTTAACCTAGCAGGGGATGCTTCCTCAGCCAGCGTCCGTCGACGGCTTCGCCGGCGCCGTACGCTGGAGTGCGGGCCACGCCAGGCTTGCCGGCTTCGGGTATGGCAGGCCACGCTGGGAACGTAGCCTTAACCTAGCAGGGGATGCTTCCTCAGCCAGCGTCCGTCGACGGCTTCGCCGGCGCCGTACGCTGGAGTGCGGGCCACGCCAGGCTTGCCGGCTTCGGGTATGGCAGGCCACGCTGGGAACGTAGCCTTAACCTAGCAGGGGATGCTTCCTCAGCCAGCGTCCGTCGACGGCTTCGCCGGCGCCGTACGCTGGAGTGCGGGCCACGCCAGGCTTGCCGGCTTCGGGTATGGCAGGCCACGCTGGGAACGTAGCCTTAACCTAGCAGGGGATGCTTCCTCAGCCAGCGTCCGTCGACGGCTTCGCCGGCGCCGTACGCTGGAGTGCGGGCCACGCCAGGCTTGCCGGCTTCGGGTATGGCAGGCCACGCTGGGAACGTAGCCTTAACCTAGCAGGGGATGCTTCCTCAGCCAGCGTCCGCCGCCGACTTCGCCGGCGCCGTACGCTGGAGTGCGGGCCACGCCAGGCTTGCCGGCTTCGCCGTCTTCGGGTATGGCAGGCCACGCTGGGAACGTAGCCTTAACCTAGCAGGGGATGCTTCCTCAGCCAGCGTCCGCCGCCGACTTCGCCGGCGCCGTACGCTGGAGTGCGGGCCACGCCAGGCTTGCCGGCTTCGCCGTCTTCGGGTATGGCAGGCCACGCTGGGAACGTAGCCTTAACCTAGCAGGGGATGCTTCCTCAGCCAGCGTCCGCCGCCGACTTCGCCGGCGCCGTACGCTGGAGTGCGGGCCACGCCACGCTTGCCGGCTTCGCCGGCTTCGGGTATGGCAGGCCACGCTGGGAACGTAGCCTTAACCTAGCAGGGGATGCTTCCTCAGCCAGCGTCCGTCGACGGCTTCGCCGGCGCCGTACGCTGGAGTGCGGGCCACGCCAGGCTTGCCGGCTTCGGGTATGGCAGGCCACGCTGGGAACGTAGCCTTAACCTAGCAGGGGATGCTTCCTCAGCCAGCGTCCGTCGACGGCTTCGCCGGCGCCGTACGCTGGAGTGCGGGCCACGCCAGGCTTGCCGGCTTCGGGTATGGCAGGCCACGCTGGGAACGTAGCCTTAACCTAGCAGGGGATGCTTCCTCAGCCAGCGTCCGTCGACGGCTTCGCCGGCGCCGTACGCTGGAGTGCGGGCCACGCCAGGCTTGCCGGCTTCGGGTATGGCAGGCCACGCTGGGAACGTAGCCTTAACCTAGCAGGGGATGCTTCCTCAGCCAGCGTCCGTCGACGGCTTCGCCGGCGCCGTACGCTGGAGTGCGGGCCACGCCAGGCTTGCCGGCTTCGGGTATGGCAGGCCACGCTGGGAACGTAGCCTTAACCTAGCAGGGGATGCTTCCTCAGCCAGCGTCCGTCGACGGCTTCGCCGGCGCCGTACGCTGGAGTGCGGGCCACGCCAGGCTTGCCGGCTTCGGGTATGGCAGGCCACGCTGGGAACGTAGCCTTAACCTAGCAGGGGATGCTTCCTCAGCCAGCGTCCGCCGCCGACTTCGCCGGCGCCGTACGCTGGAGTGCGGGCCACGCCAGGCTTGCCGGCTTCGCCGTCTTCGGGTATGGCAGGCCACGCTGGGAACGTAGCCTTAACCTAGCAGGGGATGCTTCCTCAGCCAGCGTCCGCCGCCGACTTCGCCGGCGCCGTACGCTGGAGTGCGGGCCACGCCAGGCTTGCCGGCTTCGCCGTCTTCGGGTATGGCAGGCCACGCTGGGAACGTAGCCTTAACCTAGCAGGGGATGCTTCCTCAGCCAGCGTCCGCCGCCGACTTCGCCGGCGCCGTACGCTGGAGTGCGGGCCACGCCAGGCTTGCCGGCTTCGCCGTCTTCGGGTATGGCAGGCCACGCTGGGAACGTAGCCTTAACCTAGCTAGGGATGATTCCTCACCCAGCGCCGGTCGTCGGCTTCGCCGGCAACCAACGCTGGGTAAGGAAGCATCCCTAGCGTCGAAGTCGTACATGTTCAAACGAACGCCTACTACAGATCGAATGATGCCTTGCTGAATATCAGTAACATCCCAGTACAACACTCAGGGAAATGTCCGTAGCACTCCTGCTTCGTCTAAGTTTCTGTTCACAGCCTATTGCAGCTCGTCAAGCCTAATCGAATTTCTGACGTTCCTGTCCAGTCGTCGTGCTTTAAGCCACGAGGTGTGATGAATTTCGAAAAGGGTGACTTAAGACAAAAAACACTATCCTCGTCTGCATATAGTAGTATGGAAACTGGTCAAAGCACTGCCGAATATTGAGGACCAAAGAGCAAGACTTGGTTAAAACCGTAGTCGAACTGAGCGTAGGTCCGACGAACTTTCTTCGCTGACCTCTCCTGGTCCTTCGCTGGCCTCTCCTGGCGCGCGAAGTATATATGCTCTTGAGATCAAAGTGAACGATTTCCAAATCAAAATAAGCGTCTTCCAGACCATGACATTGACCAATCAATATCAAATATCGGTTGATATTGATTGCTTGATGGAAGCTTCAACATGGTGGCTGATTACCTGGTCAACCTTCCGTCGGTCATCATAGTCACGGAACACCCGCCCGATTAAGTCTGGCGAGAACCAATAGCTCCGCTCAAGCGATGGATAATATCGATCGATATCGATTTTCTGAGCGACTAATAGGACCGACTGCCCGATCGAGACACCATCGGCCATAACAATATGCTGTTGCTAATGTTAGATAGCTGAACGAAGAAGTACACACCAACAGATACGTCAATCGAAACCTCATAGATTGTTCTTTGATTTCCATCCCTCTGGTAGTTGGTCGATAAAAACCCTAGATGTGATCAACATGCGCCATCTACAGGTCATGTGTCGTTGGCAGTAAACACCCGCTGTCGCCGCGGGCCTCGGGCAGCGCGGCGAGCTTCGGACAGCGCGGCGGGCTTTGGACAGCGCGGTGGGCTTCGTAATGATGGTAATGATAATGATAAAGATGATAATGATGACTCCGTAAACACCTTAGATGCGATGAACTGATCAACGTCTCCCGTCAACACCTCATTCGTCGTCAGCAGGGCTCACCCACTGTCGCCTCGGGACTCGGACAGCGCGGCGAGCTTCGGACAGCGCGGCGAGCCTCGGACAGCGCGGCGAGCTTCGGACAGCGCGGCGGGCCTCTTACGGCGCGGTGGGCTTCAGAATGATAGTAGTGATAATGATAAAGATGATTATGATGACTCCGTAAACACAGTAGATGCTATAGTCGGTTCAACGTCTCCCGTCAACACCTCATTTGCCGTCAGCAGTGCGGACCTGCTGTCGCCGCGGGCCTCGTATAGTAATAGTAAAGATGCTGTTCTGTTGCGATCTAAACTCTCGCGCCATGCGGGACTTGTGCCTGTACCATCTGCTTTGCGGGCAGAATCACAGCAACAACGCTATTTGATCACACTCAACGTTCCCAAATCATGGAAGAGCGCCATTTAAGCCATTTGCCATGAGGATGTCTCGGGTGAGGCGCGGTTTACCAGCGTTGGTAGTATAGTGGGCAAACATCCTGCTCGGAAGACAGGGAATTCGTGTACGAGTTCCGCTTGGAGCGATAGTTTTGACTGCAACAAAGATCTTACAACAGTAGGTTACATATATTTGTTGAAGACCACGTGTAATCTACGTCTAATGGTCATTATTCCTCACATATATTTCTCATGATTATGCATATACCAGAGAGTATCTCTAAGGACAGCGCTTCGTTAATAATCTAAAGTTGTTTTACGCCTGCTTACTCCCTTAAAGGCCATATACTTCTATTCTATAGTCATATTTAGTCAATTGATGCGATTTTAGAAATTTCTGCGCGCAAGAGAGTGTAAAAAACCAGCTCCGGTTAGGACGCGACTCACGTTATAGCGCGGATTTTCTCCGGTCCCTTCAAATGCGTTGTAACGAGAGGGGACTGCAATTACTCTCTGACGAGATTCTGTGTGACTGATGACTCACACACCCACCGATTTCCGGGAATCTGTGGTGAAACTGCCAAGGAAAAGCAATAGAAGCTCAAGGAAACGAGTCGGGCTCGTACGTTAGTGTCTCCCTGAGTTACGGTAGCGTGGCGGGTTGTTAAGATCCCCTCGGACGAGGTGTAACGGATGAACATAGCAGGCCATTCGCCGCGCAAGACATTCTGCTCTAGGGTGATGATTGAGGACATTAATAGTTTTTCTTTCTTTCTCTTTACTCTTCTAGTTTTCATATGCTTTGGGGCGCTGAGTGACTCCTGGGGCCAGATTCGTCAACCGCCTACCGGCCAATATCGGTAAAATGAATCTAGGACCCCTGATGGGGTTCTCCGTATAACAGATTTTAAAGAAGGCGGTAAAGACCAGACTATCCACATGCTAGTAAGGACTGCACTCAACTAACAAACTATAAAACAAGCAAAAGAAAGCACACAATATAGAGAGAAAACCTTGCCTCAGCGAAATTTATGAAGCTGTCGTAGACTAAGGGATAGAAAAGCAAGAGATTTGATATGTTGCTCCTTTTATCATTTCGCCTTTGTATGGCATGTGGTTGGACCGAGGGCAAGATGCTCACTAAAACGAGTTATGGACTTCTGAAGCATTCCTTTCCTCGTGAAGGGAAGGAACAAGGCAAAGTTCCTTGGGGAAAAACTCGCTCTTATCCGACTTTTTTGCGAATGTATGTTTGGTAGGAATGTAAGAGAACTTTCGGGTTTCTGGTTTTTAACGTTTTCAAATCAATTGCATCCTCTCCTATTACCTTGTTTACTATCGTTATTATGTGATTAGAGGGGTCGACATGAATCACTAAGTTTCAGCTAGTTAAACATATTTCAGTAATATGAAGAAGTAAAAATGAACTTTTATGGTTCGTTTCACAACGTTCCTTCAGCTGAACCTCATTCTTTATAACATCCCCCCCCCCCAGTGGCTCATCAGTAAGGTGTTATGATTTTAACTTTGCTCGTTTATTCGATGGTTTGCATAATAAGGTTTAATAAAAGTTTTTAAAATATGAAAAATATTTTGGAAAAGATTTGTATCTAAATATTCATATATACCGTTATACACCCAAGTTATTCATCGTCCGAGTTATTTTACCCGCGCGGAATATGCCTCACAGGGTATATCTCGCGCGGTTAAAATTCGTCATTGAACGTAATTGACAAAACGGCAGCTGCGCGCGTTTCTGTACATCCATACTCAGAAACTGTGTCGCCGACGTCGTGCCGTCAGTGGGGAAGACTACTAAGGGGGAAGCGCAGTAAGAGGAATGACGAGAGGGGCCATGATAGGGACCAGGAACGAGGAACCTAGAGTTGGGACCAGGGGAGATATGCATATCTCGGTGCAGCGGGGGCCTCTTCTTCAGGTCTTGCCCGGCAGGTTTTGGGCCCCAACCTGCGCTGCATACGGCTCGCGCCCAGAGTCAAGCAGGGGATTCAATTTCGCCGAAAATTTACGACTTTCTCCCCCCCCCCCGAGCGGATTTGGCACGACCCCCCTCCTCCCCCCCCCCTCTTGTCTCAATCACTGTTTTATTTCTTAACCGTGTTGATTTTTTCCACGTTTTGTGTGATTTTGTACCTCTTAATAAGTTGCTCTTTCCAGGTGTTGCTTCAACACTGAACAGGCTCGCGAGAGTTCACTGAAGAAGACGTCTTTTGAGAGCGGAGTAAAATGCCTTAACGTCTTGTGTACTGACTGTTCTAAAGTTCAAAATAAAGATTCTTTGATAGCAGTCTTCCAATCATCAGTTTCAGTTTCTGCAGATTTTTTTCAGGACTTCGTGGACACGACACACTCTTCTACCTGAACATCTTCGTCTGATCGTGAGATTGCACTCTGAAAATGTAATATATCAAATTTTAAGTGTTAATTACTAACGGCCACACAAGTGTTTTTCCTAGAATTTGAAGCGTTCTTCGAAGCGATGACGGAGTCGCACCCGAAGGACGGACGATGGACCTCCCTTGGAAACCAATTTTCTCCCATCTGAAGAAAACATCATCAAAAAATGAAATTTATCTTGCAAAAATTCAAGTCCTGGTTGTCATAAAAAAGCAAGCCTCTCCGCTGCGATGACGGTATGATTAGGATGGATCGTTACAAAATGCTTGCTTTTCATGAAAACAGAAGTGTTTTGCACCCGAAACATACCATCTGGACGGTTAAAATTCCGCCACAAAAAATTCTAATGTTGCACACTGAAAAACCACGATTTTCTGAACCGAACGGTTGACTTGGCCTCTAGTCGACCTTGCACCGACGTCATTGGAGTGACGGAATTGGTAGTTCACAAAAATGATTATAACTCGGTAAGTTTTCCAAATTTCGAAAATTCCGTTAGCTTGTTGGAAAATAGAGGAGAAATGCCTTCTTTCAAGCAGAAAAATCGTTTTCTAATAAAGACGTCTACATGCGCAGCGGAAGGGGTTCGATTTTTGACCGAAAAATTTAAGTGATTTTGGAGCGACAAAATCGGAGAATCGGAATCGTCCACAAAAACGATCATAACTCCATATGTTTTTAGAAAATTGATGATTTCGCTAGCTCGTTAGAAGCTAGAAGAAAAATGACTTTTACTATACAAGAACCGTTTCCAAAAAAGGGCTCTTCGAGTGCGGTGTAAAGGTTCGATTTCTGGTCGATTTTGCTAAGATGCTTGCCGAAAATAGAACTACCCCCGCCGCGCATTAAGACCTCTCTTTTGAAAACTGATTCTTAAATATGAGAAGGAGCTTTCTTCTATTTTTATACCTAGATGTTTGAAATTGAAAAAAAGGACCGAGTTATGTTCAATTCTGTGAGGTCGTTCTCAGAGGATCTGGTCTATCCTCCATCGGCGTCACTGGAGTGATCTCACAAAATTTTCATAACTCGGTTAATTTTTCGAATTTCGAAAATCCCGCTAGCTTTTCGAAAAACAAAAATATCTTTCATACCGAAAAAGAATCGGTTTTTAATAAGACGCCTTCATGCGAGGCGTGGTTCGATTTTCGGAATGTATTTTGGTAAAATCGACCGGAAATCGAGTCCCCATCCCGGCTGCTTCGCGTGAAGGCCTCCTTTTTTAGAGAGGTTCTTATATAGTAAGAAGACGCTTTTCTTCTACTTTTTGAATAGCTGGTGAGATTTTCGAAATTTGAGAAAGTATCCGAGTTATGATCGTTTTTGTGGACGTCCAATTTTTCGCTCCATGACGTTGGTGCAAGGTGGACTAGAGGTCGGTTCAACCTGTCTGATCCAGAAAATTATGATGTTTTCACTGTGCATTGATTAAAACTTGGAATTTTTTGTTTCGGAATTTTAACCGTGCAGGTGGTCTGCTTTGTGTAGGAAAGAATTTTGTTTTCATTAAAAACGAGAATTTTGAATAATGTTCCTCCGTCATCGCTGCGGACATTTTTTGTGTATGATACACAGGGCCCGAATTTCTGTAAGGAACAATTTCATTTCCTGAAGACGTTCCCTTCAGATGGGAGCAAACTATCCCCAAGGGAAGCCCATCTTTCGCATGCGATCGTCGAAATCAGAGAACGCCGTTGGCGCACGTAAACTGCCAGAAGTCTGAGATTTTTGGAGCCCATGTAGAATTCATAAAGCCTTAAAGAAAACTATAAAAAATTTGTTCTATGCTGCAAAGTTGTTCTAGAAGTGACGCCTTCCAAATGAATAGGGAGGGAGGGCGATCTTTGGGACGCTTTTTAACAAATTATGTAAAATGGAGAATCCTGTTCAGTTAGAAGATCGTTTCAGAAAACATGGTTTTATCGCTGTGTGTCAAGCAGAGCTTGAAAGTCTATGGGGTACAGTTTCATTCTATTATGTTTCTTCTCTAGAACATAGCTTCCGTAACAACTTCATTCTTTGGTTGCGACTCTGTCATCGATTCGAAGAGCGCCTCAAAAATGTTTTAACGCGAAAGCAATCAAACCGCCACTAGTAAGCAACTCAAAATTTTATGTAACAGTGTGTCGTTCGTCATAAGTGTACCCATAACACCTTGAAAAAACTTCTAAAAAATGAGCCTTGGTGGTTAATACGAAATCTGTTCGCAGAAAATCTTCATTTTAAGTGTGGAACAATAGGTAGGAGAATTTTATTCTCATAATATGATTACTATAACTATCATCTTCAATTAATCTTCTTCAGCTCCGCACGATTCACTTCAATGTTAAAGGCACACCTGGAAAGAACAATTTATTGAGACATACAAACACCACCTAAAAAGCTGGGAAAACTACGAGACAATTCTCTGCCAAGACAAGGATGGAGCACGACCCCCTTAGAACGAAGGTCTCACGATCAGTTCGACCCTCCTTGCTTAGATTCTCGAAGTTCAAGCTTAAATCTGCTCCTACCACGCTCGGGAACCTTCGAGCCGTATGTGATGGCCGTCGTACGTAGGCACGTTGTGCATTTTCGGCGGAAATCACGTGCGTTTGAAGAAAGGGAATGAAGGAACTCAAGGGGAACAATGCGGTGGGAATTGGGCTGCATTGTTAGTGGTATTTTTTATGTTGGGATAAGACAGCGCTTTCCTCGTGTTGTTCATTTGCATGTTTACCTGTTTACATATTTTGATTTACTCGTTTAGTTTTGACAATCCCGCCGCATGTTAAACGGCGAGTGTAGCACGTCTTCTGAATCACGGTGCTCGGCGCATGATCCCCTACCCATACCCGGACGTGTTCTAGTTCAACATATTGTAAACTTGAAAGAATAGTGGCTACAGAACATTTCATACTAATGAAACAAACTTGAACTTTCGATATAAATTATTTAATATGCAAGACATTATGCATTATGTTAATTTCTTACTTAAAATAGCTATGCAGTATTTAGCTCAACAATTTTTAGACAAAAAAAGTGTTGTTCAAGGATGTAACTTTAGTCCACTACTTGCAGACATCACAATGTCTGTGGTGGAATAGGAATTCACTAAATCATTTGTGGGTAGTAGAAGCACGTTTATACCATATGGGAATACGGATGATCTACTAGTAGTTCATAAATTTAAACGAAAAATATGTGGACGATATTTTAAAACTAGTTCATAAATACTCCGGAATTGAAAGCGATGCATTTTAATGAATACCACACCAGTTAGTTGGACATCGCACTAAGAAAGATTAATAATAGAATAGAAACAAGAATGTAAATAGAATAAAACAGATGACTTCAAGTTTAAAATTCTAATGGTTCCATATTATACGTCAGCGGTCTTTATAAATATCAAAAAAGCTATAATTTTATCGGAAACGTTAAGAATAGCTCACATTTGTTCTAACCCAGAATGAATGGTGTCTCAAAAAATGTATACACTGTTTGAAAGGTGATAACTTTGCTCGTAGTACAGTAGCTGAAGAAGATAAGAGCTCATATGAAAGCATAAAAAGTAGACATTTTATAAGCTCATATCTTCCTCTTCTTCCTCTTCTTCAGCGTTTGTCCCGCTTCCTGCTTTGTAGATCTTCGACTTCAGGGGGCAGGGACGAGTTTTTGGTGGCTGCTCAAAATGCATTCAGCAACGACTACGATGGCTGGTCACGCTGACAGTTTGAAAAAAGCAGAAAAAGCCTTTTCATAGAGCAACCCAATTTTAATTGGCAATCACATATGGCCCCTCACGTTGTACTTATGAGGAAGAACAGCTGTGGTTAGCGCAATGAAGCCACCTTCAGGTTTTAAAAGTGAAATAAGTGAAATCTGTGTACAGCTAGATTAAGTGATAGCTTCGTAAGGATCGTTTCGCACAGCTGACACATCTCACATGGAAACATCCCCATTTCTCATTTTGTTCTCTTCTGACCATCTAGATATGGTTGTACATAGATTCTGCGGCATCGTCGTATCCCTAATTTCCTTCCATATAATTTGATGTCAATGTAGTATGAGTATGGCGTTTGGATTAATGTATAATACGCCTTCATACGCCGCAGAATCTTTTAAAAAGTTTTAGTTTATAAACTCCCTTATCTGTGGAGAAATTTTGTGATTACTCACTAATTGAATGTAACTTAAGTACTAGCTTTGTAGCCTTATCAAAAGGTTTGGTACGAAGTCTTAAACAGCCCACATTATAGGTAAAATTAGAAAAACGAAGAATAAAAATTACAAAATGCATAAAATATACTACTAAGGAACTCCATGTCAATCGCACTTACACCATCAATCAAACAAACAAGGCAGTACACCCAATAAGTCTCCCGCAGTCTATACTTGTGCACACCTGAAACTGTTGGGTTGGGCTCAATTCCCTACAGTAATCCATGCTGTTGACGGTGCCCACGGTGGAATAACCGGCGGATACACCACCGCCGGGAGAGGTCATCGCCTGCCCCACCGTCTTCCACTCTTCTATTTGAATTTAGCCACGCCCTGATGAACGGATGTGCATACAAGGAGCAGATTCGAGCGACAAGGATCTCACACACGACTCCAGCAGCTCCACTGGTTGCCTCGCCATTGATTTTGTGTTCACCATAAACTTGTTATCTAAGTTGTGTTCCTCGTACCGCGGAATAGTCAACGGCCAGTCTCCACTTCGAAGAGACACTGGGAATACCAGTAACTAATTGGGCGTCAATGGAACCATTGAACAACCACATGGGGGCCAATCCGACCGAAGTCGGAGCGACTAGCCAAGATAACCCTAGTGTGCGGGCACCTTCTGCCATGAGCAGAAGGAGCGGCAACATTGCTGCGGAACGAGCACTCAGTCCGGTACAAATGGCAGTGGATAACACCACGATTGCCAGGACAGAAGTCGATATGAGTCAAGGCGATGCTCGATTAGAGGCCGCGTTTGACCATATTGTCTCACGGTTAGATGAGACACTTGGCGACCAAATCCGGAACATTTCTGCTCAGAAGAAGCAGAACATTCTGGATGCTGTCCGCGGTACCGTTGACATCGCTAAGAAAAGGGCTAGATTAGTCCAAAACCAAGCTGGAGCAAGCATTTTTGCGGAAATTAATATGACACCGGAAGAATTGCGCACAGTGTTGCCAATTGCGGGTCATAATAGCGCACTAATGGAATGCTTAGCGACAGAACTTGGCTGCGAGACTTCGCAAGTAGCTACGGTTGTAAGAGCACAAGATCTGGAAGCAGACGCGATTAGGCTGCGATTGCAAGAACAGGGATCAACCTTGGAGACTCTAAGGACCCTAAACAGCGAATTGCAAGACCGAGTGAGTGGGCTCACGAACAGGCTGATGAACAGCGGACAAAAATTAGGAGAACAACGACCGTGCGGATCGCCGGCGAACTGTTCTCGCGGTGCGGAAAAACGCCCAGTTGACTGGTCAGCTCTCGGGAAACACCTCTCAACACTGAAGAAAGTCAAGAACGGGCCAGTTCAGAGCACTCAGGTTGCGTTCCACGCAACGAACGTTAGGAGGGAGAGGCACCAGAGGTCAATCTCCAGTGAGAGGTTGACACAATCGTCTCGGAGCTCCTCCAGCGGATCGACAGTAGCTGAGTCCGCTGCAGCTATGCAAAGCGCATACAGTAGTGAGGGGAGCTCACAAGCTAGCGCCATTTCCCGTTCGCTCGATGGGATGCTCAGTGTTTTTAAGGAAGTGTTTAAAGCACAGAGCGTGGCGGCTATCGTCAAGTATGATGGAAAGAATTCACTAAGTGATTTCCTTCGTTCAGTAGATGTGAGATATCCGTCTACAGTGTGGTCAGACCGGGATCGGCGCGACATACTGGTGAATCACCTAGTAGGATCGGCACGATCGACGTACAAAGGCCTACCGGACCGCGTTAGGCAAGGCAGTTTCAACAGGGTGGTCCTCGCGCTTAAAGAAGCGCGAAGGAACCCTTGCGGAATGTTGAAACTGATGAGAGATTGGGACAATCTTGCAATAGGTAACAGCGAATCGGTTAGCGATTTTTGCTGTCGCATGGAGGAAATTTCCAGGCAAATACACACGAGCGAAAGTTGGGATTTCCATCTCGCTTCAAATTGTACTCCATCTTGGAAGACTGGAAGGGTTCGGATCACATGTTAGCGGCACTCGACGCACATGGTGACAAGGCGTACGGAATGGTCAAAGGCGTTGCACTTCGCCTGACAAAGACCCACGTAGAGAAGCCTAGGAAATACGAATCCTCGGAAGAACGAAAACTTTTCAAAAAGCGTGTATCTGGTGAAGAGGCGGAAACGTCAAATCATGGGGAAAGGACCCAGCAGTGCTACAAATGTGGGAAGGAAGGCCACTACGCTGCAAACTGCCGTCCCAGGACGCCCCCAAGACATGACCCCGTTGGCGAAACAGGGCAGAGGTCAAATAGGCGACCCACCAGGGAGCCCTCGACAAGTAGAGCGATGTCAACATTCGTTGAAGAATGGTGTGGTGCAGTGAGCGCCCGAAGTAGAGGCGATGTTCAAGAACTTGGTGCGGTGGGTAAACCGACCCTAGTTAATGCGGTGATCTTCGGAATCGAAGTGGAGGCCCTAATAGATACTGGATCGGTAATCTCGATCCTTCCGGCAGGCCTTCTGAAACTGGCGAAGAGTCGAGGCTTCGACATCGATAAGGAAGTAGAATTGGTTAGCAATGACCAAAAGCGGAAGGTGTTTGACGCATCATCATCATCATCATTTTCATTAGCGTCTGTCCCGCTTGGTGGCGGGGTCCGCTCTTCTGGTGTGGTGACGCCAATTCTCCCGATCAAATGCTTGATCAGGGTGCACACCAGCCATCTCTAAGTCCAAGCGCAACGTATCTAGCCAACGTTGCTTTGGGCGTCCTCTGGGCCGCTTTCCAGGGACCACAAGATTCAGGCCAATCTTACACACGGTGTCGTCGTTAGCGCGAAGGACGTGGCCATACCATCGAAGACGAGCTTCGCGCAGCTTCTCGGATATCGGGGCGACACCGAGCCTCTGTCGTATGGTGTCGTTACGAACGCGGTCCAAACGCGTAACTCCAGCCGTCCACCGTAGCATCTTCGTCTCCATTACACTAAGGCGGCTTTCAACTTCCTTCGTCACGGGCCAGCACTCAGCACCGTACGTCGCTACTGGGCGGACTACTGTTCTATAAACCTTCGATTTGAGGTGCTCAGGTATTGTCCTGTCACAAAGCACCCCAGTCAGCGAGCGCCATTTGGACCAGGCTGCACTCACACGCGCATTCACCTCCATCTTTAAGCTGCCATCGGACGTGACTGTTGACCCAAGATACTTGAAAGATGTCACTCGTGAGAGCTCAGTACCATCGATCTTAATAGATCCGTGCTCATTCACATCCGTCGTCAAGTATTCCGTCTTTTTGACGTTGAGCTTGAGACCGAACAATGCCAAACGATCGCACCACGCCTGTGCCTGTCGCTCGAGTTCGGTTTTGTCTTCACATGCAAGCATGACGTCGTCAGCATACAGCAGCGTCCAAGGTACCGCCATTTGGAGATCTCGTGAGATTGCATCCATCACGACCACGAAGAGCAGTGGGGATAGCGCAGATCCCTGATGCACCCCTACAGAGATGGGAAACTCCATCGAGGTGCCCGCTGGCGCTCGCACTCGACTCCTTGTGCAAGAGTATAGAATGCGCACCCACTCAATAAGCTCTTCAGGGATACCATGTTGTCGCAACGCGTACCATATAACATCTCGCGGAACGCGGTCGAAGGCCTTCTCCAAGTCCAGGAAGGCAAAATGCACCGGTTTCTGTTTCTCGCGGTGCTTCTCTAGCAGAAGACGAACGGCGTGAATGGCATTAACGGTGCCACAGCCGGATACGAAACCACACTGATTCGTGGAAAGCTGTACGACATCCCGGATACGTCCGTCGACAATTCGCTCAAAGATTTTCATGGTGTGCGAAAGAAGACGAATTGGACGGTAACTGGCGCAGTCTGCAGGACTGCCCTTCTTCTTCCAAATCGGGATGGTCGTGCTTTGCTGCCAACCCTCAGGCACTTTCTTCTCAGCAACAACCTGATTGAAAAACGCAGTCAGCCAGTCAGCAGGGCACCAGCCCTTCGACTTCCACAGGTCAGCTGGCAGGTCATCGGGACCAGTGGCTTTGCCTGACTTCATCTTCCTCAGGGCTGCTTCAGTTTCGCTCACTGTGATCTTCTGAACGGGACCGTATACAGGTGATGCAAAAGGAACAGCAGGATGTTCAAATTCTACATTCGAGATTTCCTCGAAGTAGTCGTGCCATCGCTTCACAGCCCTCTTACGATCCATCAGAAGATGACCGCTCTCGTCCTTAATGCCAAAGAACTTCTCAATGTCTTCTGCTTGGCGACAGCGAGCTTTGGCGAGTCGGTAAATATAACGCTCACCATCGCGCGTTTCCAATTTTTTGCTGACATCAGCGTAGTATGCGGCTTTAGCAGCGGCCACTGCCTTCTTTGCCGCTTTCTTTGCTTCTCGATAGTTCCGCCAATTATGGACTGTTTTATCACCGATAAACAGTGATAGAGCCGTTTCTTTTCTCGGACTTTCTCTCTGACATCATCAGTCCACAGCCATGCCTGCTTGTCGACCCAGCGTCGTCCAGGCTTCGTTGCGCCGAGTTCAAGGCGTGCAGCCCGAGTTATCGCATCGGTAGCGTCCTTCCAGGTTTCGTCGACAGTTGTCACTGTCGGCAACCGAATGCGAGAAATAACTGCCGCTTCCTTCTCTTTCAGTCGCCACCATTTGATTCTAGCCGACCCACATCGCTCAACACGTTTACACCTCGAAGGTGTGATCTTCAGCGAGCAGATCAGTGGACGGTGTTGCGTGGCAACCGACTCATACGGCACGGTCTTCGCGTCTGTGACAAGGCCTTGGTCGCGACGCCTAACAAGGACATAGTCAATCTGCGTTTTAGCATTCCCGCTATAAAACGAGATGAGGTGGGAGTCACGCTTTCGAAATTTGGTGTTCACGATGGTGAGGTCATGTGAGTCTGCATACTCAAGTATACGCTCACCATCAGCGTTGCGTGACTCATAGCCAAAACCACCATGACAGTTGTAGCCGTCTTTCGTTGCTCCGACGTGACCATTAAGGTCACCTGCCACAACAACCATATCTTGTGACGGTACGTCCGCTGTCTTCTCATCAAGCAGGGACCAGAACTCGTCCTTGGTTTGCTCAGAACAGCCTGTCTGCGGAGCATACGCAGAAAAGAAATGGCATCGTCGCTCTTCTACGACGACAACAATCTTCATCAAGCGGTCATCGAAACGTTCTACGCTTGCAATCGCGTCACGGAAACGCTCGGAGACGATCACACCGACACCACTGGTGGTCCTGGGACTTCCACATAGAACGGCCTTGAAGCCACGTCCTATGTCCCTTGACTTGCTGCAGGACCACCTCGTCTCCTGCACCGCACAGAAATCTATCTTTCTTCGCTCCAGTGCTTCTACCAACTCGCACGAGCGGCCCGTCAACGTACCCACATTCAACGTTGCTACGCGGGTCTTGCCTACGTTACGGGACTTTCGGACTAGCTCAGTTGCCCCCCGATGCCGTCCTCGCATCAGGGACCCTCGCACACTTTTCACACTCGCCGGGCTTTGCGAGTGCGCGTCAGCTCCCGCGGACGCCGTAGCATTATCTCGAGAAGTCTGAAACGCCATCAACCATATGATGTGACACAAAATGTTCGTAGGCCGGCCTGTCACCAGGGCCTGTCGCCTGCATTCGAATGTCCGTGTTTGGCTCGGCTTGCAAAAGCAAGCAGTTTCCAGTGGCACCACGTGGAGGAACGGACATCGCCACCTGACGAAGGTGTTTGACGCATCAGGTACGCAAATGGACTTCTTGTGTATGGTTAAAGCCGATGTAAGGATCCATGGAGCTGGCAAAGTTCGAGTAATCATGCACGTTCAGAAAGGCAGGAGTGCTACCCTTCTATTAGGAACGAATGTTCTAAGTGCATTAGGCATCCAGCTTAATCTTTCTGCAACACAGGCCCTTCCGCGGAGTGCGATAGGCCCGGTGACAGTAGCAAATGCTACTAAAGGAGTGTTCGTTACACCAGAAGCGCCCACGCTACACGAAACACCTTTTTGTAATAAGGGGTCGAGAGATGGGCTTTTCCTGTCAAATGACCATCTGAAGTCGGAATACGACAAACGACCAAGGACCGGAAAATTGGACGTTTTTAAGCCCGGAAACAGGGTTTACATGAAGCTCCCTGGGGAGGAGGGGAGGTCTCGACATCCTGAGTTGGTAACGGACCGGTCAGGTCTTCTCAGAACAGAAGAAGCTAGCGCGGATCATGCTCTAATCGCTTCAGTCGGTATTAATCAAGAATCTTACAAAATTTATTCCGATCACTTGGTAAGTGTGCCACAGGATATTGATGATATTCCGGTGAAAGAAAATCTATGCGCGGAAGTTGCGGAAAGCCCGGGAGGTGTTGGATCGGCGTGGTGGAAACGCCTATTTCCGAGGGCCCCCATGTTGGGTTAGGCTCAATTCCCTACAGTAATCATGCTGTTGACGGTGCCCACGGTGGAATAACCGGCGGATACACCACCGCCGGGAGAGGTCATCGCCTGCCCCACCGTCTTCCACTCTTCTATTTGAATTTAGCCACGCCCTGATGATGTGCATATAAGGAGCAGATTCGAGCGACAAGGATCTCACACACGACTCCAGCAGCTCCACTGGTTGCCTCGCCATTGATTTTGTGTTCACCATAAACTTGCTATCTAAGTTGTGTTCCTCGTACCGCGGAATAGTCAACGGCCAGTCTCCACTTCGAAGAGACACTGGGAATACCAGTAACTAATTGGGCGTCAATGGAACCATTGAACAACCACAAAACGCTTCTTCTTCTTCTTCTTCTTCAGCGTTTGTCCCGCTTCGTAGCGGAGTCCACTCTTCTGGTGTCGTGACGCCACCGATCCTGCACTTCATCAGGGTGGACTCCAGTTACTTTCATGTCCATGTGTAACGTATCGGACCAACGCTGCTTCTAGGCTGCTTTCCTGACACAAGGCCTATCTTGCGGACGCTGTCTTCTTTCCCACGCAGAACTTATCGAACCAACGCTGCTTCGGGCGTCCTCTAGGCCGCTTTCCTGACACATCCAACTCAAGGCCTATCTTGCGGACGCTCTCTTCCTTTCCACGCAGAACGTGGCCGTGCAATCGTAAGCGAGCTCCGCGCATCTTGTCCGTTATTGGCGTGACACCGAACTTCGGCCGAATAGCATCATTTCTGATGCGGTCCATAGGGTTGGCTCCAGCCGTCCAGCGCAGAATCTTCGTCTCCATGACGTTGAGGCGCGTTTCAACTTCCTTAGTCGCAGGCCAACACTCAGCGCTGTACATTGCTACCGGCCGCACGACTATTCTGTAGATCTTCGACTTTAGGTGAAACCAGACCTGTAAAGATAATTTATTACATTGATTTATTACAGTCTTCCTCTTCTTCTTCAGCATTTGTCCCGCTTAGTCGCGGGACCGCTCTTCTGGTGTTACAACGCCACCTTTCCCGATCCTTCGCTTGATCAGGGTGGACACCAGCTATTTTCATATCCGTGTGTCGGAACAATGCTGCTTCGGACGTCCTCTAGGCCGCTTTCCAGATACTTGCAACTCAAGGCCTATCTTGCGGATGCTCTCTTCCTTTCCACGCAGAACGTGGCCGTACCATCGCAAATGAGCTTCGCGCATCTTGTCAGCTATCGGCGCGAGCCCAAACGAATAAGTGGAGCAGGCTCTTTGCGATTGGAGCAGGTTGTTTTCCAGAACCTGCATGTTCTCGGAGCATCTTAAACAGGGCGTAAAATGCTCTGTCATGCCATATAGCTTCTTAAGGATCGTTTGGCACAGCTGAGCTTAATAATCACATGGAAACATTCCCAATTCTCATTTGTTCTCTTCTGACCATCTAGATATGGTTGTACATAGACCGCATCGTCGTATCCCTAATTTCCTCCCATATAATTTGATGTCAATGTAGTATGAGTATGGCGTTTGGATTAATGTATAATACGCCTTCATACGCCGCAGAATCTTTTTAAAAGTTTTAGTTTATAAACTCCCTTACCTGTGGAGAAATTTTGTGATTACTCACTAATTGAATGCAACTTAAGTACTAGCTTTGTAGCCTTATCAAAAGGTTTGGTACGAAGTCATAAACAGCCCACATTATAGGTAAAATTAGAAAAACGAAGAATAAAAATTACAAAATGGATAAAATATACTACTAAGGAACTCCATGTCAATCGCACTTACACCATCAATCAAACAAACAAGGCAGTACACTCAATGAGTCTCCCGCAGTCTATACCTGTACACACCTGAAACGCTCCTTCTTCTTCAGCGTTTGTCCCGCTTCGTAGCGGGGTCCACTCTTCTGGTGTCGTGACGCCACCGATCCTGCACTTCATCAGGGTGGACGCCAGTTACTTTCATGTCCATGTGTAACGTATCGGACCAACGCTGCTTCTAGGCTGCTTTCCTGACACAAGGCCTATCTTGCGGACGCTGTCTTCTTTCCCACGCAGAACTTATCGAACCAACGCTGCTTCGGGCGTCCTCTAGGCCGCTTTCCTGACACATCCAACTCAAGGCCTATCTTGCGGACGCTCTCCTCCTTTCCACGCAGAACGTGGCCGTGCAATCGTAAGCGAGCTCCGCGCATCTTGTCCGTTATTGGCGTGACACCGAACTTCTGCCGAATAGCATCATTTCTGATGCGGTCCATAGGGTTGACTCCAGCCGTCCAGCGCAGAATCTTCGTCTCCATGACGTTGAGGCGCGTTTCAACTTCCTTAGTCGCAGGCCAACACTCATCGTCGTACATTGCTACCGGCCGCACGACACGATCTTCGACTTTATGTGCTCTGGTATCTTCCTATCGCAGAGCACGCCAGTCAGCGAACGCCACTTGGACCAAGCTGCTCTCACGCGTGAGCTCACTTCAACCATCAGATCGCCATCAGACGCTATTGCTGATCCCAGGTATTTAAACACCGAAGTGCGTGCAAGCTCAGTACCGTTAATCTGGAACCGGACTCGTTCAGGTTAGTCGTTAGGTACTCGGTCTTCTTGACGTTCAATTTGAGTCCGAACCTTGCCAGACGGTAGCACCAAGCTTGCACCTGCCGCTCGAGATCGTCTTTCTCTTCGCAAGCGAGCATCACGTCATCAGCATAAAGCAGCGTCCATGGAACAGGCTGCTGAAGATCTCGCGTAATGGCATCCATGACGAGAACAAAGGGGAGTGGAGAAAGCGCAGAACCCTGGTGCACCTCAACAGAGATGAGAAACTTCATTGAGGTTCCAGCTGCAGCTTGCACTCTACTCTGTGGGTAAGAGTAGAGCATCCGCACCCATTCTATTAGTTCCTCAGGTACGTTGTGTCGTCGCAATGCGTCCATATATCCTCACGCGGTACGCGGTCGATGGCCTTCTCCAAGTCGAGAAAGGCTACATGCAGCGGCTTCTGTCTCTCGCGATGCTTCACCAGGATGCGGGCGGCGTGTATAGCATCAATGTTCCTACAACCAGACACAAAGCCGCACTGGTTGTCGGAGAGCCTGACGATTTCACGGATTCGTCTGTCGAGGATTCGCTCAAAGATCTTCATGCTGTGCGAAAGTAAGCGAATCGGACGGTAATTGAAGCAGACCGCAGGACTGCCCTTCTTCTTCCAAATCGGAATCGTCGTACTGTTGTGCCAACACTCCGGTACTTTCCTCTCCTTTACTACCTGGTTGAAAAACTCAGCCAACCACTCAGCAGGATATCAGAGCTCCGACTTCCAAACATCGGCTGCCAGATCATCCGGCCCTGTCGCCTTACCGGGCTTCATCTTCTTCAGAGCCGCTTCTGTTTCCTCCACGGTGATCTTGTGAACGGGACCGTGAACAGAAGCCACAGAAGGGATGGCCGGATGAGGAAATTCCATGGTGGAAATTTCCTCAAAGTAATCACGCCATCGCTTCAGCACCTTTTTGCGGCCTGTCAGAAGATGACCGATCTCCTCATTGATGCCAAAGAACTTTTCAATATCCTAGGTTTGGCGATGGCGAGTCTTAGCAAGTCGGTATAAATACCGCTCACTATCGCGCGACTCGAGCTTTCGGTACACATCACCATAATGAGTGGCTTTTGCAACAGCCACGGCTTTCCTGGCAGCTCTCTTCGCCTTCTGATACTTCTGCCAGTTGTCGGCTGTTCTGTCGCCGAAAAACACATTATACAGCGACTTCTTCTCTCGAACCTTCGCTTTCACATCGTCCGTCCACAGCCATGTCTGCGTGTCGACTTTGCGTCGTCCAGGCTTCGTAGTGCCGAGTTCCAATCCTGCAGCTTGGCGTATCGCGTCGGTTGCTCTCTTACAAGTTTCGTCGACTGTCGGCAACCGTACGCGAGAAAACACAGCTGCTTCCTTCTCTTTCATTCACCACCACTTGATTCTAGCTGCACCGCATCGCTCGATCTGCTTCAGCCTCGGAGGGGCGATCTATGGGGTGCAGATCAGCGGTCGATGCTGTGGGGCGACCGTCTCATACGGCACGATCTTCGCGTCTGTGACAATGCTCCGGTCACGATCCTTCACAAGCATAAAGTCTATCTGAGACTTGGAGCTCCCACTATAATATGAGATGAGGTGGGAGTCGCGTTTTCGGAAGCCGGTGTTCACAATGGTGAGATTATGCAATTCCGCATACTCAAGAATACGCTCACCATCGGGATTACGAGACCCGTATCCGAAACAGCCATGACAGCTGTACCCGTCCTGCGCAGTACCTACGTGCCCATTAAGGTCACCAGCGACTATGATCACATCTTTCGACGGTACCTCCGCTGTCTTGTCATCAAGCAGGTTCCAAAACTTATCTGGCCTGATCGAAGCAGCCACTCTTCGGAGCATACGCAGATAAGAAGTTATAGAGTCGCTCCTTAGCAGCGACAACGATCTTCATCAATCGATCGTCAAAGCGCTCGACGCTTACAATCGAGTCACGAAATCGTTCGGAGACGATTATTCCGACACCACTGGTGGTCCTGGGAATTCCACATAGAACGGCCTTGAAGTCACGTCCTATGTCCCTTGACTTGCTGCAGGACGACCTCGTCTCCTGCACAGCACAGAGATCAACTCTTCTACGCTCCTGTGCTTCAACCAACTCGCACGAGCGGCCCGTCAACGTACCCACATTCAGCGTAGCCACGCGGGTCCTGCTTACGTCACGGGACTTTCGGACTATCTCAGTTGCCCCCCCCCCCTGATGCCGTCCTCGCATCAGGGACCCTCGCATACTTTCCACACTCGCCGGGCTCTGCGAGTGCGCGTCTGCTCCCGCGGACGCCGTAGCACTATCTCGAGAAACTTGAACTGTCATACACCATGCGATGTGACATGGGTCTTCGTAGGCCGGCCTGTCACAAAGACCTGTCGCCTGCATTTGAATGTCCGTGATTAGCTTAGCTCGCAGAGGGAGCAGTTTCCAGTGGCACCACGTGGAGGAACGGGACATCGCCACCTGATTTATTACAGTATGAGATTGATATTAATATTAAGACTATTATGGCGCAAATACGGTCGGGGATCACCATGTAGTACAGTCCTATTTGCTTTCTGAAACCGGATTTTTTTTTGCAGCAATAGTGTGTTGCAGTGAATTGACGTGGGCCACCATCACCATCATCATCACCTTACTATCTTATCTTACTATACATAATCGAGAGAGGCATGAGTCACTGTCCGACGACATGCACTGTGGTCCCACGACATGCGCGACGAAGGGTGGGTGTTTACTGCTGACAACGCATGGGCTGTTGACGGCGCATGTTGATTCCATATAAGGCCTATGTTATACTTCGGCGACGCGTCGCCGACGCTGCGACACGTCAGCGACGGCCCGTCACCGACGTCGGCCGACGCTGACGTCACCAGCGACGTCGCCGACGTCGCCACAGACGCCGCCGACGTCGCCACAGACGCGTGGTCGACGTCGGCGACGTCGTCAACAGATTCTGTGGCGGCGTCGGGCACGTCGTTGACAGGAGAGCATCGGAGCGCATTTTTAGCATCGGAGCGCGCTTTCAATGCCATCATTTGGCCACCAGTCTGCCGATTGCATACACTTTGTGCTTTTCTTCGCATGCCACGTGTCTTTCACGTCATTGTCAAGTTCTAAACATCAAAAAAAGCAGATAAAAAAACAGACGTGTGCATGGCGCAATCTATACCGTTCATACGTCAAAAAATTCCTATTTGCTTAAGATTTTATGTGAGCCTTTAACTTCTTCAGTGCCTTTTTTGTGACCAAAGTTATCACCTTTCTAACAGTGCATACGGGGGTCGAGCGTTCTATCCCCTCATCCCCCTGGCCCGCCCACCCCCAACCCCCTGCGATTGCTCGAGAGTCTAGTGGCTGCCTTACGAGATAGTGGAGACGCAGACATTTGCCACGCCTCTGTTTAAAGGGCGGGGGATAGAACGCCACTCCGCCAAGTGCATACATTTCTTGAGACACCCAGTATTATTAGAATTAGGCAGTATAAAAAAAAAGACTCACGTCCATCTATCAGGTAGAGATACGTATATTTTTGTGCCTTTTTTCTGTTGAAACTCTGTTATCTGCCTCAATTTCGTTGTTTGTTAAAGAACACACCAAAGAAACTTTTTACATATTCTTCTGCAAGCCTTAAAGAAAACATTTTTCGTTGGAACAGAACTGCTACATATTAGCAGCGCCACACCACTCTTGCACCTGCTGTAAAACAGTTCTGAATGTTCAGCATGTTCTAGGCCATCTATTGCTCCTCTCTAACCCAGGCGACGTCATTAATTTGAAGCTATCATAACCGGTAATATAGTCTCTTTAAGAAATGCAAATTTAGCAGACGCGATTGCATATTTGGGCGATAGAATATCTGAATAGAATAAAATGTGATTTGTCTAAGGTAGAGCATAATTGGAAATCTTGTAGTGTGCGAGGAAAAGAAGATTGTGAGCGCGAATATGTAACCTATTTAAGTATCAAGCGATGAAGAGCCAAGATGATTACGGCGCGATAGGTGCTAAACATCGTCAAAATGATGGCCGACATTGAGAGAGAGTAAGCAAACGAGGCGCCTTCTTGATGTGCGGTTATGAAAATCATTGTCCCGGTTTATGAGCGTATGACGGCGCTCTGATGCACTAGGAGTATTATGGCTCCTTTGTGCTTACCTCTGTGAGTATGATGGCTACACAAGAAGTTTATTACAGGACCGTAGTGGTCAGTGGTAGAATATGTTGATGTATATCACCAATCCTACAGACACAGGCGTGGCCTCTTTCTATCAGGCGAGATCACGCCAAACAAACACTTATGACAGACTTCTCGTCATGGAGTGTCAGATAAGCACCCATGGAGAAGAGATAAGTACCTCTGGACTAGGATGAAGAGAGGGGACCGACAGTTCTGGCGGAATGCCAGAACACTCCGGGGCAACAAAAGGAAAGAAAAACGAGGTGAACACAATGGATATGTAATGGGGAAGCTATGGTAATATAATGGCATACAAGGAGCGAATCACTAGCTTGTAGATACATGACAAAATTAGCGAAAATTGCTATAGGCCATCGTAAAAGGTTATGGAAGGCCCATGGTCGTTCCCATGGCTTCGCTTCTGCCATTGGTTCGAGTTGATCGTCCATCGTCCTTGTTGTGTTAGAGGTGGTATGACTGGTGAGTGACGTTGATAGAATTGAGGTGTCGACTGATGGGCGATACTAGAGATAAAAATTACAGAAAACATAGTTAAGGGGAAAGCAAAGCACAGTGAGAAGTTGTGCACGGATGCGTACAACTAATCCTGTGCGAAGATGGAGTCCGTTATTGGCTTCCGTGCTCCTTCATGTTACGGAGACTTTTCGTGGACCTCCATATCATTGAAAATACCCAGAACAGTAAATGAATGGTTGTCTTACAAAGAGCAAACGCTATTTTTGCCAGTGTAATCAGGATAACTGGACCGAACAAGTACGATAACACTGACAGTACTACTGTTACGGTCACAGCTCCAAGAGCCGACTTCCAGTGAGCGCGAGCGATCTCGACCAAGGGATGGAGATCCGGCAATTGTATATTTGCCAATGACTCCATCCAGGTTGGTTCACGATAACTGTCGTGGTTGAAGTGAAATACCGATTCATACGATAGAGTATGGTATTTTAGGGTACCATTTAGGCTCAGCATGACCTTCTCGCTTCCACAGTAGGTGAAGCAGTTATGTTTGACCACTGCTGTGTCAAAGCTGAACTTCACCTTGGTTTCTGGGTTTGAGGGTCCACATTCTATGGAGAATGAGTGATGATCACAATGTACCGTGATCGTTGTAGGATCTTTCGTTTCACAATGAGATATCGCAACCGCACCTTGAATGCAGCTGTAGCATCCAGCTAGCTCGTCAAGTGACGCATAACATTTCTCCTCTTGGGTGAAACTAGTGCTACCCAACAAATGTTTTGACTGGACAGTGATTATGGTCTCGATGTCTGTCATGAAAGCGACTATGCCATCTTCAGTGCTGTGAATTTCCACAGATGGTGTAATTAGCGGCAATTTGTGACCATCATCCATAGCAACTTTCCGAAGCGTTTTGTCAGGACAGTGGCAATGGTGTTTAGTCCAGCCAGTATTACAGTCACATATTACCTTATTTGCGCAGTTGCGGAAATTATTCACCGCGTCGAGGCGTGTAGGACATTCAACCGGTACGACAAACTGGTCCGGAAGAAGGACTGACGTGTTTCTTGACACAGCAAACCTTCTGGTAAGTATTGCCAGTGAAGGTTTTTGTACGGAGACAGCCGTAATGTTGAAGTTATGGAACGTACTTGTCATATATGGTTCCAGGAGTAGAGTTTCCTCCTTATTTTCTTTCATGAGGGTGCTTTCTAGCTCCACCTGGATATCAGGTATCCACTCTCTGCATTCGATAATTTCGAATACAGCCCTTGAAATGGGGATGTGAGCCACCTTATAGAATGTGCAGGCAGGCGAGAGCAGGAAACATCCACAGCTAACACCACCGCATGTGTACTGGCATCCGGAATACCCTGGGTACTTTCGCGCCCTAGATAATTCAGGAACGGTATCATTTCGTCCGAGTGTGTCACACACATTCCCGGTACAGGATCCTGCCTGTGCGCATCTCACGCTGGTGTACACTTTGTGTTCCGTGCTCTTTGTAAAGAATTTGGACACTTTAGCACACTTGAGGGTGATTGATCTAACCCTCATTTTGAGCAGTCCCACCGGTCTGTTTTCGTGACGGATTTCAATGCACTGTTCGTTTTGAATCCTGTTGAACAGGAGTTCTCTACTGAACTCGTAGGTGCAGACACCGCCTTGGCTACAAACAATGTCAGCTGCATGTCTTGTAAACCCGTGTTGGCAGCTCTCAACCGGCCCACATGTGATAATCGCTATGCACAGTGTGATAAGGATACCACCGTTCAGTGGGGAAGGATTCCAGGAATGAAGTCCAATATTTTCCACGTGGTCACCACTGATACAGTTAATCTGGACAGCTGGTGCAGCCACACTACTCCTGCTCTTGATAAGGTATATGATGATACCAACAAGCGTAAACATGAATAGAGCTATCAGATACGTGATAACGGCTACGCTTGCAATTGCTCCAACCGGCCAACAGTGTGGATTTCCTAGCAATGATATGCTAAGTAACGTGTTGGATCTCGAACAGAAATCGGGATTAGCACAGATTGTGACAAATGTGTCTTCTCCATGCTTCAACTTAACGTCAGTTGTGCTGTATAGCGGGGAGATTGGAAGCTTGTAAGTCTTTCCAAGTCCATCGCCTTGGAATATTTTGCACTCTTCATTGAAGCATAGTTCAAAAGTGGCATTCCTTCCAGGTATTTTCACTATGCCATTCTCACAACTAGCGTAAGTTGCGTCTGTCTTAGCTAGCAGAGCAGCAAATGTGATTATCATAAGCATTATATTTGCTTTTGCTCCTTTTATAAAGGAAAGTGGATTTCCCCTTTGCTTTGACGTCAATGTGATGATGTCAAGTGAGTCAGGCACCTGCTCGCATGCCACGAGCTGAGTGGAGCTAGGATCTTCTAAGCTGTTCTCGAACTCTCTGATGACTTCGTATGCCTTGGTTTTTGCTGACCTGGGCGGAAGTATTCGGATTTGTTCAGATGTGTTCTCACGTGATGGGGATGCTTGTACATCATTGTCTGATGTATTTTCGCTACATCGAACTTCGAGGGCATATAGCTTGTTTAGAGGTCTCTGCAGGACATGTCCGTTTGGAGTAAGGACTTTAGCTGATCTCACCAGGCCATCGTGACTGACGGTTAGATCAACCACTTTCCCATACACCCAGCATCCTCGAGGCAACAACTCTTGTTCTATGAGGACGATTTCACCCTTTTCTGGGATCGACCTTGCTATGTGCCTACGCTGTTTTAGATAAAGCTTTTGCGATTCTCTAAGCAAGGTGAGGTACTCGCAGCTCCATGTTGCCCAAAATTTGTTGGCAATCTGTTCAGAGTAGCTTAGCGCTTCCAAGGCTTGCTGTCTTGTTTTTATGTACTCCGTCTCATATAATGGGTCATCCGGGTCATTCAATGTCTTAGAATCTTGTACGGCAAATTTTACGTTTCCTTGAAGGAAATCGACCGGTCTTAATGGGATCTCCATTAAATCGGTAGTGCTTATCTTTGTAAGTGGTCGTGTATTGATAGTTGCTTCGATAGTAGCAACGACCGTGCACATTTGGCCGAAATTTAGTTTCTTTCGGCCGATTGATTTGCGCATGCACCGTTTTACGGAACCGACCAGTCTTTCCCAGACACCGCCCATCCATGGACTAGCGGGAGGATTGAAAACCCACTGTATACCGTTATCGGCACTATAGCTCATTACGGAATGCCCTGAGCTGTTGGAACTTGATAGTTCTTCGATTATCTTTGAGCCTAATCGAAAATTGGTTCCACAATCAGAACGAATTAAGTGAGGAACACCTCTTCTAGAAATAAACCGCACGAAGCAGTTCAGAAAGGCTCCAGCGGACATGTCTTCCACTACTTCTAGGTGAACCGCTCTGGTCGTTAAGCATGTGTACAGACAGATGTACATGCTTTCGTCCGAACTTGATGTGAACGGACCGATAAAGTCACATCCCACATTTCGGAATGGTTTTGTTATCACCACCCTATCTGCCGGTAGCGATGGCATAGCGGGGGGACCAAATGGTAGTCCTTGCCATCTTTTACAGACCGTGCAATTTCTTAGGTAGGTTTTAAAGGATCCAGACCCATGAGGGATCCAGTACTGTTGCCTGGCCAGTGATAAGGTCTGATCTTTGCCACAGTGAAAGTTATCATTGTGAATGGCTGTTAATACGAGCCTTGTTGCATCTCCTCTGTTTGGGAGATAGATTGGGGACTTCGAGTCCGCTGGAATGCATGCGTGCTGCATTCGCGATATATGCCTTATAACGCCGTATTTGTCGCGGACAATTTGCATATTGCGGAACCTGTTGCTGAGTTCCTTCTCATTAATGTTCCTGTGAACATCAGCATGGAGCAGTGTTGCAGCAAAATTCATGTCATTAGCGTCAATTTCAGTTTGGAGCCCAAACTTTGCGATCACCCCGATTAGGAGTGGCGATTGCCTTTTCTCATTCACTTTCGAAATGAGGTGGTGAAGGAACTTCCCAACACGTGCTATTGAGCGTAGGGCTGTAGACAGCCGGGAGAACCGTGAAAGGTCAAAGACATGCTCAACTGTGTGAGTACTGCTAGCGTGTGGAAGGCTAATTATTACTGGCCTGTCGCATTCCTCATCACTTCCGCGAGATTGAATCACGTCTATGGGTTTCAAAAGTTTGGACTTGAGTTCACCTTCTAACCAACGTGGGCCTTGGAGCCAGCTGTGGTCGAGAATTTGTTCATTTGACAATCCTCTTGTGCCAGCATCAGCTGGGTTGTATGCCGTGGGTACGTGGTAAAATTGTACCATCACGTTGTTTGTCTCAAGTTGCCCCTTTAGCTTGCGTATTCGCATACACTGATTGGCAACGAATACAGGAAGCTTTCGTGAGGACTTTATCCAACACAGTGCTACTTCACTGTCTGTGACGACGTTAACTGTAGCTATTTTGGTGTTGACAGTCTTCTCAATGCTGACGGCTAATCTCATTGCTATCAGGATACCAAGAAGTTCCAAACGAGGAATTGTTTGCTCGTTCTTTTTTGGAGTCAGTCGACTCTTCCCGCACATGATTTGTGATACGGTATCACCTTCTTGTGATTGGATGAAAGCGCACGCTGATATCGCCACTTTACTTGCATCTGCAAACACCCAAAGGCGAGCGGTTCTGCTGTTATTAGTCGCCAAGAATGGTGATAACAGTCGTGGTACACTTAATACAGTGTTATTGACTTCACTGCATTGCCTATTCCATTTATCACGTAGTTCGTGAGGAACTCGGCTGTTCCAGTCAAGATTAGATGAGAGGATCTCTCTCATTGTGGACTTCAAATGGATGAGAAGCGGGCTGATAATTCCCAACGGATCATAAATGGAGTTCAGCTGGCTGACTATATCACGCTTCGTAGGATCTTGTTTTAATGGAAACGTTGCCTTCACAGTGAACCGGTCGGTTATGGTATCATAGTCCACACCAAGATATGTTATCGACCCAGAAGGTAACCGATCATAGGAGGGGATCCTTGCATTAACGAGCTCAGAGTTCGAAACGTACTCTCTGAGATTCATTCCTATCCGAGCGAATAATGCTTTGGATAGTTCATACTTCTGCAAAGTTTCCTCTACAGTGTTTGCAACTAACAAAATATTGTCAACGTAGAGATTTGAAGCTATCTCTGTTGCTAAGCTGCATTTTTGTGACTGCAGGTACGCAAAGATCGCCATGTTCAATATGCTTGGCGAAGCTGTGACTCCAAAAGGTAGTCTAGTGAAACGGTATTCCACTATGTTGCCCTGGGTAAGAGGTAGGCTGGGCTGTTTTACCCAAAGGAATCGACAAAGATCTTTGTGATGAGCAGGTATGCGAATTTGTGTAAACGCTGCTTCTATATCGCACAGCAGCACAAATTTGCTTAAACGACTTGCGATTAATATGTCGTGGATTTTGTTGACAAACGACTTGCCTTTATAAATAACGTCGTTAAGAGACTGCTCTCCTCTCTTTTTTGACGATGCGTCAAACACAATCCGGAGGGGGGTTTTCTTTGTTTCTCGCCAAACGCCTGAATGCGGCATGTAGTATTTGCCAATGGCGTTCGTGTCAAGGTCGTATGTCCTTTCGATCACACCTTGGCTTTCGTAATCACTCAGTATCTTAGAGTACCACTGTTGCTGTGCAGTATTTGCTTGAAGCTGTTTCTGCAGCGCGGCAAGCCTTTTGATCGCGACCCCGTAGTTGTCGCTCAGGTCACTTACGCTGTCCTTTAGCGGGAATGGCGCCGTGATATACCCATTAGCAAAGGTAATCAATGAGGAGTACTCCTCAAAATACTTGAAAGTGCTATCGTCTTTCGTATTCTCCATTGGTTCGATACCTAGGCTTTCTAGTTCAAACATTCTTTGGATGTTATCACTATCCGAAATCTCCAATACAGATGTCATTGAATGCGACATGGCTGTGGAATCGGTTGTGTCCATGATACCGCGACCATAGATGGTTGGACCGAATACTGTTTTCGCAATATGCAGACCTGATGGAGTTCGTGTATCGGTCGTATTCGAAACTACTAGATCATAGTAGCGGTCTAGTCCAACAAGGATATGTGGCAGTTGGCGTTCTCCACGGACCTTTGAGTTCGCTATGAAGATCCCTTCATTTTGTAGAAATTCTTGATCAATTTCTGCTAACTTAACCGAAGGAAATCCTCCTGTTATGATTGGCTTAGTTTGAATAGCCAGGTTGATCTCTTTGCCGTGAGCGGTACATACTTTCAGAGATACTATGTGGCTTTCAAACTTCTCCGTATAACCGCCGATTCCTGACATAATGCAGGTTTCCGTAGTGGTTTTCGGAAGGCCAAGTCTTTCTGCTAGAGACTCTTGTATCACTGTCTTCTGAGCTCCAGTGTCAAAGAAAAACAGTACTTTTTCAAGACTGCTGTCTTTATTATTCCACACGTTTCCTTCAGCTGTCATGAGAACTAGCTGTTCACTTCTGTTTGACAGATCAGGAAATGTAACCTCATTTCCAGTGTTCTGATTGGAATAGAGCGGTTGGTTTCCGCTCGAATGATTACGACGTGAGTCGATACCAGCGCTAGTGCGCTCTCTATTTGGTATCTGGGGCCTTTGAGCTGCCCTGTTATTGATATTACCGTTATGGTTATCATTTCTCGGCCACCGATTTGTTTGCGGTGGGTTTAAGATTCCAGGGATCTGCCTGGACCGGTCTTGTGCCGTGCACACTGAGGGATGATGTGTGCTGCCGCACGTTGTGCAGTTGGACTTTTGACAGTGACTGCTGGAATGATTTGTTTGGAAACATTTCCAGCAAGCCCTTTTTTCCTTCAGGACTGCCCGACGCTGTTGGCGGTCGGTCATGGTTCTGCACACCATAGAATTGTGGTTTGTCTTACCACAAAATATGCAGAGGACTGATTGACAGTGGCGCTGAGCCCTGTTGTCACGCTCTTTGTACGAGTAGGTGGAACCTAGTCGTTGTTCCACATAAGCCTTGGCGCAGATTTCTTTTTCTAGCGCATCCAGGAGTTCCTCGATTTTGAGGGTATCGGTGCTTTGATTTTTAACGAGGATGTCTCGCACAATTTCGTATGGAAACTTCTGTAGTATAGTTTCACTCCACATGGGATCGCACGTGTTCCGAATGTCGTACCCAGCTGACACCATTTGGTTGACTAGGGTTTTTATTGTGTCAAAGCATTCTTGACAACTATGTCCTTGCTTTGACGCAGGTTGCAAATCGAATAGTTTTTGCACTATCGTTGATCTATTTGTTGGTTTGTTGCCAAACCTTTTGGTTACGGCATCCACCATCCACTGATAATTATCGGGTATAGGTTTTATACCTCTAATCACCTTCTCTGCTGGACCTTTGAGGCTTTCTTTGAGTAGGGCGATTTTTTCAATAGTGGAGATCTCACTATTGTCGTGTACTAGCGTTTCAAATACCGCCCAGTACTCGGGAAACTCTTCTGGGTTTCCATTAAACGCCGGTAGTTTTACTGATGGTACCCTCACTGATCGTGAGCCCCTTGTCAGTTGTGTGGCACTACTGCCTTGATCATTGATGAAGTTGGAATCTCCATCATTGAGCTGGGATGCACCTGGATGTGATGCTGGTATTCTCAGCCTTAGCTGTACCTTTTGCAGTTCACTTTTGGCATATGCTATCCGCGATTCAATGTTGCAAGCAAATGATGTCGCTTCTTTCAACACTTCCGAATATTGAGATTCTTTATCGAACTCTTCTATGTCTGCCAGGATTTCTTTTTGCTCAGATTTTGATTTCGTGGAGTGATAAAATTCCCCCATCTTGTCAATTTTGCTGTGCATAGTTTCGCTCGCCAATTTTACTTGACTTAGACATGAGCTAAGAAGCACTGAATTAGCTGTGCATTCTTCTTGACGTTTCTTATCGTCATCGGGATATACGATCTTCTGTGTATATGCTTTATACTTATCGAAAAGCCCTTTAACGGCTTCTGCGCTAGCCAATATCGCTTTCTTGTGGAAGAAGAGCGACATTTCCTCGGCTATTTTGTTTTGTTTGAACAAAACCGGATAGTTTAGGGTTGTTAGAGACCCAAGGTTTCGTTAGCCGAACCTCTTGTGCAGTTGCGGTAGAGCAAGGCACGATATTTAGGGCTGAATTAGCTCCAAGGACTGGCTAGGCCAACCTCTTGCGCAGCTGCTGTTGGGCAGGGCACGGAATTTAGGGCTGTAGAAGCACCAAGGACTGGCTAGGCCAACCTCTTGCGCAGCTGCTGTTGGGCAGGGCACGGAATTTAGGGCTTATTAGCACCAAGGTATGGAAAAATCCCAACCTCTTCTCGCACAAGTGCAAGGTGTGAAGCAAACTAGTTGCTTCGAAGAGAACAAGTTAGACTAGGCTAACTTCTTGGCTAGATTTAGCCGATGCACCAGAAATGTCCCGGTTTATGAGCGTATGACGGCGCTCTGATGCACTAGGAGTATTATGGCTCCTTTGTGCTTACCTCTGTGAGTATGATGGCTACACAAGAAGTTTATTACAGGACCGTAGTGGTCAGTGGTAGAATATGTTGATGTATATCACCAATCCTACAGACACAGGCGTGGCCTCTTTCTATCAGGCGAGATCACGCCAAACAAACACTTATGACAGACTTCTCGTCATGGAGTGTCAGATAAGCACCCATGGAGAAGAGATAAGTACCTCTGGACTAGGATGAAGAGAGGGGACCGACAGTTCTGGCGGAATGCCAGAACAATCATGTCGACTCAAAGTAGGCATGAACTATATTTTGAAGCGAACTCTATTTCTTCTAGACTAACCCAATCCAAATGGTACTGGACCACTTAGGAGTCTGACGCGACCGTTGGTTTTTTCACACTATTGGCTGGATGCCGCAAGATGGGCGTTTTTGCACTTTCGATTTCGTAATTCGAGGTACGCCGAGGATGTTGACAGTGCCGGGAACGAAGAACCCACCCACAAACAAAATACTCCCTCTGAGCGCATTTTCTCCCAGCCTTGAATGAGGCCGGCGACGGCCCATCGCCGTGCACAGCGCGGCGACCGACCCACGGACGACGTCGGTGGCGACGTCTGTGGCGACGTCGCCACAGACGTCAGCGTCGCCGACGTCGGCGGCGGAAGTATAACACCCCCTGCGAAGCTCTCGGCGACGTCGTCGGCGACGCTGTGTTGGGCGGGCTGCCACGCAGTGCGTAGCTGCCCGCAAAGCACAGTGTCGCCGACGTCGGCCGACGCGTCGCCGAAGTATAACATAGGCCTAAGGTGCTCGTATGTTGATCCCACCTAAGGTGTTTACCGACCAGCCGTCAGAGGGTTAGAAAGCAAGGAACACCTGTCATAGGGTTGCCTCTGTATGGATTTACCCACGTTTACCCTCCATTTTCGCATTCCAGCCCTATTTCATTGTGCATCCCTCTATTTTTTGCATTACCACTTTCCTTTACAACACCCGCCTTGCATCTGTAACAATCTGTGCGCATCCTTCTTATTGTAACACTTTCACACATGTCGCAGACTCCAGCTCACCTCTAACTGCGTCGAAAGCATTCCTCCAACCAGGATCGGAACTCAGTAGACGTCAACATGCGTTTGCGCGACTAAGATGGCCGACGGAAAGGCTTCACAACAAAGGAGGTTCTTCATTCAGGGAGTCAACATGCTTTCACAACACCTTTTGATGATGATGGTCGTCGGACGTCGGAAGGCCGCTCAGGCAATCAATATGATCGATTTTATCGACCTTCTGAGTGGTGCTATCGGTTTGCTCCGAGAAGTATGTTATCGCGTTAGTGGTTGCGCGACTGCGTTGACCGAAGGAAGCGCTCCACAGCCGAGCGGTTGCGATCAAGCAATCAATATCAATCGATATCTCGATCTTTTGTCAGGTGCTACCGGTTTTCTCTCAAACCTAACCGATCAGGGGGGGGGAGTTGGGGGATTATGATGAAGGGCTTCACAAGAGGCTTCGGTCAGGCAATCAACCAGGTTGGGGAATTACTAACAGACTTATTTCTCGCGCTGGGTTATATGCTTTTCTACCTGCCAAGATCCTCCAATTTTCAGCCGTAGACAAGGACAGGTCAGCTGGGACCACCTACACTGGCTTCGGCTAGCTATCCAACCACGTTCTGGGTCCCAATTTTCAGCAGTAGTTTGACCAGTTTTCTTACTACTACATACATAGCAGGATAGTATCTTTGTCCTAGGCTGGCCACGCTGCGAACGTCGCCCAAACCTAGCTGAGGATGCTTCCTCAGCCAGCGTCCGTCACCGGCTTCGCCGCTTCGGGTACGACGGGCCACGCTGGAAACGTAACGCAAACCTAGCTAGGAATGCTTTCTCAGACAGCGTCCGTCGCCGGCATCGTACGCTGGACGTGGAGGCCACGCCAGGCTTGCCGGCTTCGGGTATGGCGGGCCACGCTGGGAACGTGGCCCAAAACTAGCTGGAGATGCTTCTTCAGCCAGCGTCCGTCGCCGGCTTCGCCGGCTCCATACACTGGACGTGCGGGCCACGTCAGGCTTGCCGACTTCGGGTATGGCGGGCCACGCTGGGAACGTAGCCCAAACCAAGCTGGGGATGCTTCCTCAGCCAGCGTCCGTCGCCGGCTTCGCCGGCTCCATACGCTGGACGTGCGGGCCACGTCAGGCTTGCCGGCTTCGGGTGTGGCAGGTAACGCTAGGAACGTAGCTCCTGGCTTCGCCGGCAACCAACGCTGGGTAAGGAAGCATCCCTAGCGTCGAAGTCGTACATGTTGAAACGAACGCCTACTGCAGATCGATTGATGCCTTGCTGAATATGTCGCGTCACAGTACAGCACTCAGGAAAATGTCCGCAGCACTCCTGCTTCGTCTGTTCACAACCTATTGCAGCTCATTAAAACTAATCGAATTTCTGACGTTTCTGTCCAGTCGTCATGCTTTAAGCCCCGAGGTGTGATGAATTTCGGAAAGGGTGACTTAAGACAACAACTATCCTCCTCTGCATATAGTAGCATGGAAACTGGTCAAAGCATTGCCGAAAATTGAGGACCAAGGAGCAACACTTTGTTAAAACCGTAGTCGAACCGAGCGTAGGACCGACGAACTTTCTTGGCTGACCTCTCCTGGTCCATCCCTTAAAATTTAAAGACCTCGGCAGGAAGAAATAGCTTAATAATCCAGCGCGCGAAGTATGTATGCTTAAAGTCAAAGTGAACAATTTTCAAATCCAAAAGAGCGCCTTCCAGACTACGACATTGACCAATCACTAATATCGGTTGATATTGATAGCTTGATGGAAGCTTCAACATGATGGCTGATTACCTGGTCAACCTTCCGTTGGTCATCATGATCACGGAACACCCACCCCGATCGATTATTTCTGAGAGAGAATAGGTGAAACGATCGATAATACCGATCGGCATAAGGTCTGAGAGGATACCGATATCAGCGCTCAACATATCAATAATATCGGTCGATATTGATTGCCTGTGCGAAACCTCGTCATAGTGGCTGATTTCCTGATCGCCTTCCGTCGGCCATCATAATCACGGAACACCCACCTAGATCGGTCGTCTGGAGAGAATCGATAACGCCGCTCAGGAGTGGATAATGTCGATCGATGTCGATTTTCTGTGCGAATAATAAGACCGAATCCCCAATCGAAACACCATCGGCCATCATATTATGCCGTTGCTAATGTTAGGGAGTCTTCTGCATCCCGACGCGCCTAGGATGACAGTTGTGGCAAGTCTTCTGAATCCTGGCACCCGTTGAGCGATGTCTGCGGCACATCCTCTCAAGCACCAAAGGCATAAGGTCAATAATTCTGTAGTTTTATAAAAAAAATTCAGTCAGAACCCACAAAAGCTAACAAAAAGGATCAGCCGTAAGGTGCGGAAACTGCAGTAAAGATCGAATGCGAAAATGAAGGGGAAATGAAGTGTAAAGGTGGATAAACCCGTACGGAGTGCAAACGTACACCCAACAGATACGTCTTTCGAAACCTCCTGGATTGTTCTTTGATTTCCATCCCTCTGGTAGTTGGTCGATAAATACCCTAGATTTGATCAACATGCGCCGTCTGCAGTCCATGTGTCGTCGGCAGTAAACACCCGCTGTCGTCGCGGGCTTCGGACAGCGCGGCGCGCATCGGACGGCGCGGTGGGCTTCAGAATGATAGTAATGATAATGATTATTCCGCAAACACAGTAGATGCTATGAGCCGATCAGCACCTCTCGTCAACACCTTATGTGTCGTCAGCAGGGCAGACCTGCTGTCGCCGCGGGGCTCGGACAGCGCGGCGAAGCTTCAGACACGACTCATGCCTCTCCCGATTATATATAGTAAAGAGTAAAGATATGGTAAAGATAATTAACCACTGAATCATCCTGAATTGTGTACAGAAGTAGAATCGCGTTACTCCTCTAACATTTTGCTATCTCTTCCGCTCCCGCTATCCATACAACGGTATATTTTGGTGCATCGGCCTAATAAGCCATATTGTAAGTCTCTCGCGTACAACGCCTAAAGCAACAGGTCCATCTACTGCAGATCGCATTCTCTAGAATAAGGAGAATGTAAACCTCTCGCGGATAACGCCTAGTCCGCAAATCGATCTATTACAGATCGCATTCTCTATACCAAAGGAAATCGTAAGCCTCTCGCGTACTAAAGGGAATCGTAAGCAGGGGTGCGCATAATTGCGATTTACGATTCACGATTTTACGATTTACGGCGACTTTTGGGAAATTTTTACGATTTACGATTTACAACATTTTGGGTCGTAAGTCGTAAATTTTCGTAAATGTGATCTTTGATCACCAGGCACTCACACATAGCGCGCTCAGGTTTGAGTATACTTTTGCCTAATTTTTGACAATAGACACCTTTCGCAGGCCTCCGGAATCCGCGTGTGGAGTAATTGACGGTTTTGCTTTTATCAAGTTTGAAGATTGGAGGAGTGGAACTGCATACATGCTCGAGCAAGGTAGAACTCTGTTTCTCGGCTGGCTCTACGAAGGTCTCCTTCAACCATCTCTAGACCATTTAATGCCGGATTTGTCTACAACGGATAGAGGACTAAAGTGTTTTCGAGTGCTGCGAAAATTGCATTACGCGGGCTGAAACGGCATGCAATTACTACCACATAAAGGAAAGTGAAAATCGCATGGTGCATATCGAATCGACTATCACTACCTTGCGATGAATCCGTTAAACTCTTCATGGAGCCTTGCAAAGCCAGCTCTGAGATGGGACTCCAAGAGTTAGCTGCGATTGGAAAGTATTACTCTACGATCAGCAAAGCATTCGCGTATAGTTTCCATAAGGCGTGTCCATTAAATTGAAGGTGTCGGTTGAAGGCATGGCAGGCAGTTGCGTAACGGGTAATAATTCATGATTCTCTACCGCGGTTCAAGCTTCTAGGCGCATTGAGATAAAAAAAGAAAAACGTTAAGACTAAAAAATTGCAAATCCGGTGAATTTCTACTTTTTCATAAAAGCCGTCTATGGTTCAGCGCTTTGTGAACATACAGAAGAATTTTTAAAGTGAGCTATAAGGCAGTGACAACATTTTTTAGGATACTCTGTATTTCTAGATTAATATAGACTGCAATGCATCTTTTGACAACACCTCTCAGTACCAAAACTTTCTTCTATCCAGAACATTGAAGATTGCCGGTTCTTCATTTTCTTCGCACGGTCTCCCTTTAATTCTGGCTCAGCGTCGCTAGTAGCAGTAGCACTTATCATCTGGTTTTGCAGCACTTGCCTTTAAAGTATAACGGGGAATTAGCCCTTACATCGAGCTCACAACGATTTCACAACGTATTCGCTTAATTTAGCGGTGAGAAAATGTCGAAAAGATGAGATAGTCAAATCCAAGAATAAGAATTTGAATCTACATGCGATTGTGATGTGGTATGTATGCCATATGATCACCTATGATCCTTTGATTCGCAAGGCTGAACAGTAAGCAAGCACTTTTCTCTCTGAAAGCAACGGTATCAACTTATATACTGAAAGAGGACGAAGGTACATATTTGTTTGCAATGGAGAACGAAAACAATCTCTCTTGCTTTTGGTGGCGCAATACATGGGTCGTTTTCTCCGAGACCATCTTTGAATCTCTTTTCTTGTTACGATTTACAGGGTGCGTACAACGTATTGTCGCACTAAATGACGGTTGTGGAAATATTAGGTTGTAACGAAATAAATGGCACTGGACCACTGTAAATTTAAACAGTTAATATCTCGGCTTGTAGGCTACATGGGGGCGAGCATTGTCGTGCAGAAGGAGAACTCACCTTCGGTTTACCAATGCCGGTCGGATATCCTTCAACTTTTTCATCATTTCTTCAATTTCAATGCAGTACTTCTCTGTCGTGATGGATTCACCGGGAGGGAGGAAGCTGTGGTGAATAATTCCCAGCGAACACCACCATATTGTCACCATTACTTTCTATTGGTGCAATTCCGGCTTCACAAAAATCTTGGGGCTCTCATCGCAAAAATCTTGGGGCCCACTGTGCCGATCGTCGCCTGTTGTCGTACGTTATCCATTTCTCGTCACAAGTTACGATGCAATCAAGGAATGGGTTCGTTTCGTTCCGTTGAAGCAGTGCGGACGAGATCATATATCGTCGGTTTCTTTGCTCCTCAGACAGCTCGTGAGGCACCCATCTTTCCAGCTTTTTGGTCTTTCCAATTTCCTTCAGATGCCGGGCAGCTGTGTTGTGACTGACGCCAAGAACCTTCGCTATCTCCCTGGTACCTTTGTGTGGATCATCCTCTACCACGTCTCTCAGCTTGTCCTCATCAACATCACTAGCCTCCCACGACCTTCATGTCCTTCCAAGCTCTCATCTCCATTCCGGAACTTCTGATACCAACGATACGCCGTCCAAATTGTGGAACATCCTTGACCGAATGCGGCGTTGATCTTCTCGTCAGCCTCCTTAGCTTAGCTTCAGCTTGAATTCATACAAGTAAATGCCTCGGATTACCCTTTTGTCCATCTGCAAAAAAGTCAATAAAACTCTAAAGTTTTCCCACTTTTACATAGAAAATTTGGTATTCACCGGTAGAGCAAAGTTTTTGCTTCTAAATGATATGGCACACGTTACGGTTTGTTCTTGATCAAACGCGTAAAGACACGCCAAAAATACCGCGAGCCAGTGCCATTTAATTCGTTACAACCTAATAGTATTGCGCAGTAAGTTTTAAAATATTCACTTGAGAAATATGGAAAATGACCTTGCAAACACAATAGAATAACTCGTAATTGACATTGGCTCCTTTACTGTGAATACAGGAGCGAAAACGACGGAAAAATTCATGAGCACGCGCCGCAAGCACTTGCTTGCATTTCGTTCCGTGCTTTGAAAAGGGTAGCCTTCTGCGACTGGTCACTTCTGTTGAAAGTAGCCCAGAACTCATTCTCCAAAATTGCCTAAAAAGAGTAATTCAGTGGATTCATGTTTAAGCTGTGCTCGTCTGAGAAGCTGTCTACACATGCGCGCGTTATCTGTTTACCGTTATCGGACAGAGATTGATAATTTTGGATTTGAACGTTAACGTGCTTGAACATCTTGTAATCATCATCTGTTATGATAGAGCCGTGGCTGACGTTTGGGTTGCTGACCTCTTTCCTCACCAACCGTTTCGAACAGCGCCTAATTCTCTTGTTAAGGAAGTATTAAGCTCTTTAGGTAACAGACAAAAAAGGGCCACCGTAACGATGACGATCATGTTTCTTCAGTTTTTTCGTGAGTGTTTTTTGAGCACAATACAGACAACAAAAATAACACACAAAAACCTAGAGGGGTAGAAAGAGAAAGCTGGAGCTGAAACAAAAAGTAGGTGCGTCAATACTTTTTACGCACCCTGTACATTTACGACGGTTTTGTGGTAATTACGATTTAAGAAATTTCGGATTTCATTTACGCACACCTCTGATCGTAAAGCCCTTGCGTATAACGCATAGAGCCACAAGTCGATCTATTGCAGATCGCATGCTCTAATTAATAGAGTTACTCTCAGATCGATATTATCGATTTTTTGTGGATGTCATTCTAGCAGCACGAAACTTCAGCCCTGGGGGTAATCAAGGTCTGAACACGAATCCGAAGTTCGTTTTTGAACTGTCGATCGCCATCAATCGATATTGGGCAAATTAGCGTTTTTGTGGATGTCGTCCATTTTTTCGCTTTTTTGCTAACATGCCCTAATCGACGTAGTTAAGACCTTCCTGAGGAAACCATGACATAGGTGGCAGCTACGATTGATGATGAGAAGTTATTACCACGGCGAAGCCGTCAAGAAACCGTCGGTGCGGCCGAGAGGCCGCACGGACGGCTGGTAAGTCTAATGAAAAGGACATTATGCTAGAAATTGAGCAAATTGACTTTGTCAAATTGTCTCACAGCTACATTAAGAGCTAGCTAGTGCGGACAAATTAGTTTATAAACTAACCACACGTCATGAGGAATCCAAGTGCGTGAGAGACACGATGAGAGTAAAACTAGGGTACATCTCACAGATAGCCTTAATACTGCAAAATGCATCATCGTGCAGTACTGCTCCGCAGGAAGATGAGGCTGACCAAACAGAGCCGGTTGAAACCGAGTACAGTAATCCCTCTCAAACATCGCTGGATTCGGTTCCTGTGGCTGTAAATTGAAGCGAGGCACGAGGATTTTTTCCATAACATCGAGCTCATTACTCTTATGAACATGTCGTTCGATAAAACCTCCCCAAGCGACATTGCCGAAATTCTCCGGCATCGTTGAAGACTTCTCAGAACTCTTGGGAATCTTCTAGACTTTTCTCCACACGAGTAAGGAGCTCGGTGTTATGGAAAAAATCTTCTTGCTCAAGGAAAGCCTGAGCGGAAAGGCACAAGACGCAGTAAAGGGGACCGCAGTAAAGGGGACAAAACTCGTGCCTGAAAACTATGACTGGATTATCCAAACTCTACACGACAAGTATTGTAATCATCCTGTAAATCGGTCACATATATTACACAAACTGATCAGTTTGAAGCCAGCTAACAGTTCCGCGAGAAACTGCTCGTCTGTTTTCGACCAGATCCAAACAGTGATTAACCAGTTGGTGTTCGCAGGTTATGATGCCCGTAGAACTTGTGACCCGATGTGGTGTGAAACTATCCTAGCGAAATTTTCTCACGATGTGGTCAAACAGTTCTGCTATCAAGCCATTCGCAAGATAGCCAAACAATCGGTGACCTTATAGCTCATTTAAAGAAAGAGATGGCCGCTAAAGCGTACGTGGAGAACAGGCTGGGTCACAGAGAGAGAGCATTGCCCTGAGCCCATCAAGGGATAAGTGCATCATGCGGCGACGGTACTCTGCCACTCGTCAGTGTCTGTTCTGCCATAGGGGTAACCATAACTCAATGACTTGCAGAACGGTCACCGATTAGGCAAGACACCGCAAGATGCTAACAGATGGCAGAAGGTGCTGGAAATGTTGTTCAACTAACCACTACAGCTATGAGTGTCAAATTTCTGACTGTTCTCAATGCGGTAAACAATAACATAGGAGTCTGTGCACGCAAGGAAGCAAAAATTTCCGAAGTTCCCCTCCACTTCATGGAATACCAGTATCGGGTAGAATAGTCCAGTAAACTCGCAAAGTGGTGGAAGTAGTAGTATTAGCTACACGATCACATCAGCCTTAGGACACAATGGGACGAATAATAATTCCCATAAACTACCGAAAATGATCGCCAAAACATTGGCAATACCTCGGAATCAAAAATCCGGAGTCAAGCCATTAACTCATCGTCGTAGTCCTTCAGTCCGTATCAGACTGCCTTCACTTCCACCTCTTCCCTGTCTTCAAAATTCAGCAAGCCTCTCCTCGCCACAAACCCTTCACAAGCCGTACTCCGCCACCACTCCCACCGCCTTCAATGATCAACAAGCCGTTACCCACTCGTCGACTTTCGAGCCGACTTCAATCGCCTTCAAACTGTCACTTCCACTACCAAAGCCGTTCGACTGCTACTAAATGATATGCTATTCGCACATTTTTGTTTGTAGACATGTCGCTGTTTTGGAGCCGGCGGCAGTATCGTCGGCGACGACGATGCCTCCACCAGAAGTGGCTCAGCCGTCCACTCTACGTGGGCGGAACAGGTCACCATGGCTAGAAGACAGCCAGACTTGTCCTATGCGGTTGTGACGAACAGTCGTATCTCCCTCTCCTGCTTATTTTTTATACATAAATGATTAACCACTGAATCATCCTGAATTGTGTACTGAAGTAGAATCGCGTATTTTGGATTCATCCGGAATCATCAACAACTAAACCTGTGGGTATGCGTGGTATAGATAAGAGTCAGATAGAGATAAGGTAAGAGTAAGTGACGCAGGCTTCATCGTGGGTATCTCTACCCCCTGTACCCGCGGGTTAGTCGTTGATGAATCCGCGACACTGCGACATGCGCCGCAGGGAGGGGGCATGCACACTCTTGCGACTGTCGCGGCGGCTATCGCAGGCGACGCCGCGCTGAGTGCCGCAGGCTGAAATGGTTCAAACCATTCCTCGGGGCGCGGCATCCACGGGGACCAACGGGGCTAGTTCTCCTTCTCACTGTGATGATGTGGTTAATCGATAATCCAAGCAATGTTACGTAACTGATGTTTGCGTAACTCTAATCAAGCGGATTGTGTGCAGTGACACCTCGAAAAGTTTCTTATGTTCTTGTTGTGTACTGTAACGTAATGATTCTTGTCGATATACCAACCTGCAGGTATATGGAAATCTCCCTTAGAAGCTGAATAAATGCTGTGAGAAGGTAAGACATTTCTTCAGGTATTTAGTCTACCATCAGGAATCACTCCTGAAGCGCTCCTTACCCGCAGCTACCGTACTCCAGCGTAAAACGAAAAACGAATGTCAGATTCGTGATCAGCACCCCCAAATAACCCACCTAGGCGAAGTTTGGGCGAAATCTGTATACGACGATACGACGTAGGACTTGTACTCCCTAATGATGCGGTGGTTCAGTGGATGTGAGAGCGAGTGTAAGAGATGAGGCATTTATTACGAGACCAACCGGTCTATGTACAGGTGGAGCGAGAACTGCTGTGCGTCCGCTGTATGATAGCGTCACGCCTCCTGACCTCTCAAGGCTTGAGCATCATCGTAGACGATAGCGATGATATTCCCGGCGAGGCCAAAACAAAATTTTTGAATTACACAAAGAAACGTAATTCAAGCATGACATGATATGCATGTGAAGCGTGACATCACGATGCCGGCAGCGATAGACTTGTTTGATGAACTCTTGCAGACCATAAGGACCGGATATGTAGAAGACTCAAGTGACTGTTGACGGTTTGAAGTTGACGGCTGCAGACTACTTGTTGAAAGTTGAAGACAGCTTGACGGACGAGTTGAGCAGCAGCAGCTAGTTAAGAGTTGTAGACGGCGACGGCGGTATGAAACAAAGGAAAACATGACAGATTTTAAACTTCAATCAGTACAGTACCCATTTTTGAAAAACCATGATTAACCAAATATGCGTAATTACTGCGGTCTTACGAAAGTTTCTCCCTTAATATTCGCCAACGTAGGTCCAAGAATTCCACAAGCATAACCCATCGCTTCTTTTTTCAATAATGACTTTTAGCGGCACAGTTTGTTGGGCAATTGAGAGTATATTCTTGAGGACCTGGCGGACCCAGCTAATAAAGTAGTGACCTGACCTAAGTTCGCGCGAAAGGGCATGCCCCATGGCAGGCGCGGTTGCTTGATAGACGCAACACCCTTCTTACGTTTAGATATGGGTGGTCTTTGCTTCAGTGACTGGTTCCGTATTTTGTTAGCTATTGTTCGCTTGAACCCGCTTTTATTTGCAACAGTTAATTTGTTGGTTGGTGACAAATGGAGGTTCAATGGAAACTGCGCCAAGATTTGTAAAATTTTTGGTACAATAGCGCTGATTTTCGGCATGATTATTATTAGTTGCTGGGCAACAATGGCGGTTTTGATGGTCTCGTCGCAACAAATTCCATGGAGGACCTTGTCTGGGCTCCTTAGGGTCTTTTTGAAGCACACTGATGCGTGGTGCATTTTTTCACATCCGGTGCAGTTCAGTTTTTGGCAGTTAAAGCTGTCGTGCCGTAAGGAGCAGCATTTCCAGCATTTGTTTTGCTCCTTCAAAATTCTTCTACGGGTTGATTTGTCAATAACAGTTTTGCATGACAAAGACTCATGCTTACCAGTGCTGAAAAAGATACATCCCCTATTTAGTTGAGGTTGCGGAGCGTCATGCTTTCGTGGTGTTGAAATGACCTCGCCGTTGATTATATTGCCCAGTCTGCTCCCGATGTAGAGCCTGACGGCAATTTCCTTCTTGAGGTCACTCATGAGTTCATCGATTGATTGATTGTGCACTGCTCTGCTAGCTATGAGGACAGGCTTATCGAATACTGTAAGGAAACTTGGACAGTATGGTTTCGATCCAAATTAGATCGCATGTAGACCTAGCATCATACCCTGCGGATACCATCTGGTTAATCAAAATCTGAATTTTTCCGAGGACTAAGTAGGAGCTGTTCTCAAAATCACCAGCTGGCTTTAAATTTAGCAGGTTTTGGGCAATTTGTGACCAATTTATTGAATAGTCGCAGTAAGCATCCTTCAGCGTTTGTATCACCCATTCATAGTTATGCGGCAGTGGCTGGATGCCTTGTATGGCGGATTTTGCCCTACCTTTTAAGCTTTCCCTCAACAGGAGGATCTTTTCGATGACGTGAAGTTCAACGTTTTTATGAACCAGAGTCTCAAAAGCTGCCCAATACTCTGGAAATTCCTCTGGATTACCAAAAAATTTTGGTAAGGACACATCCGGAGCCTTTATGGAGCGGTGTACTCCTTCACGTGCCTGCGTTTTCGCTATCTGCACTGTAAGGCCCGTTTATTCTTCGTCGCGGCGCGACGCGATGGCCACGCAATGAGGCCAAATTGATCGATCGCGTCGCACAATCAATATGGCCACTATAGGTGGCGTCGGGTCGCGCCGCGACGAAGTATAAACGGGGCGTTACGGTACTGGTATTAGCTCCAATGTTTTCGTTATTCGATTGGCTACTTTGAAACGCTGAGGGTGTTGGAACTGCGGCAGCAACTATCACAGTATGGTTTCGATCCAAATTAGATCGCATGTAGACCTAGCATCATACCCTGCGGATACCATCTGGTTAATCAAAATCTGAATTTTTCCGAGGACTAAGTAGGAGCTGTTCTCAAAATCACCAGCTGGCTTTAAATTTAGCAGGTTTTGGGCAATTTGTGACCAATTTATTGAATAGTCGCAGTAAGCATCCTTCAGCGTTTGTATCACCCATTCATAGTTATGCGGCAGTGGCTGGATGCCTTGTATGGCGGATTTTGCCCTACCTTTTAAGCTTTCCCTCAATAGGAGGATCTTTTCGATGACGTGAAGTTCAACGTTTTTATGAACCAGAGTCTCAAAAGCTGCCCAATACTCTGGAAATTCCTCTGGATTACCAAAAAATTTTGGTAAGGACACATCCGGAGCCTTTATGGAGCGGTGTACTCCTTCACGTGCCTGCGTTTTCGCTATCTGCACTGTAAGGCCCGTTTATTCTTCGTCGCGGCGCGACGCGATGGCCACGCAATGAGGCCAAATTGATCGATCGCGTCGCACAATCAATATGGCCACTATAGGTGGCGTCGGGTCGCGCCGCGACGAAGTATAAACGGGGCGTTACGGTACTGGTATTAGCTTCAATGTTTTCGTTATTCGATTGGCTACTTTGAAACGCTGAGGGTGTTGGAACTGCGGCAGCAACTATACTGTTATTTTGAAAGCAGTGCCCAAATTGGACTCTTTTCCTTTCTTTACTGCACCTTAATTCGTCTACACGTGCCCTTAAACTACATGTAAGGTCGACGGCTTCTGCAGTAACCTTATGCAGTTTATATTCTCGCTCAATTTCCTCTAATTCAACCATTAACTCTTTTTTCTCTGCTTCATCTTTGCAGTTCATGTACTCATCCCTTAACTCGATAAAAAGTTCTTGAAGGCATTGTTCACCTTCTTTCAATTCTGTTATGCACTCTTCAAAGGATCTATGGTAGATTTGCATTTCTCATAGTTAAACTTACTTTGAATTGCGCAGTTTAGGCTAAATACATGCTCTCTGTAACGCGTTACTAAATCATGGAGCGCGGTTGACCCCAATATGATTGCTGAAGCTCAATATGATTGCTTTCCTTGAACGGAATGCCATTTTTAAAAAATTCTCCTTTAGTGTTGTTAGCTACGGAGAGAAGAGGCTGCTCCAGGTACTTTTAGCGTACAGGGGACTTAACTTTCTTATTTAAAAAGTGTGATCGTGAATAGAATCGACTTTGTGCTCCAGGTATTTAAGGGAGACTTATTATCTTGGATTTAGAGAATGCGATCTTATATTCGACCGACTTTATGCTCCAGGTCCCAAAGCTGCTACACTTTGACGCGGGAGACTTAGGCTTGTTAGGCCGTTGCACCAAATGTATACGACGATACGACGTAGGACTTGTACGCCCTAATGATGCGGTGGTTCAGTGGATGTGAGAGCGAGTGTAAGAGATGAGGCAAGAGTTTATTGCGAGACCAACCGGTCTAGGTGCAGGTGGAGCGAGAACTGCTGTGCGTCAGCTGTATGGTAGCGTCACGCCTCCTGACCTCTCAAGGCTTGAGCATCATCGCAGACGATAGACGATGATAAAATCGGTTATTATGGCCTCGGCAGCCTTAGTGACCCTTACCTCCCGTGACCGGCAGAAATTTCGAAAACGGATGTTCGGCGAAAGAATTTTCCGGCCTCTTCTCGACCCGTGGAGTTGTGAAAGTACAATAGTGCCGATTGATATTAACACCTAAAAAGCTGTAAACTGCGGATAGTTCTCTCCTAAGGCCGAGCCACAATGCCGCCCTCCCCAGCCCGATTCTCGGACGTGAAGCACGGCCCTGCGCGTGAGGCCGACGCTGCTCAGTCCCGGCTGCGGCACCCCGAGGGGCGCCCCCCCCCCCGCCCGGTCGGAAGCGGCCGCACGCGAGCGAAGATGTCACGTCGCACGTCACACGCGGCGCGTCCCGCGCATCGTGACGTCACGTGACGGTCGCCTTCGATCCGCCGCCGGCGCGAGCCGGGCGCTGCCCCCGCGCTGCACTGCGCCGTTTTGCCGCGCGCCCCATCGATTCCGGGATTTGGCCGCGCCGCGACGCCGCCCCCCGCGCGCGGCGCGCAGACGCGACGCCCGGCGCGGCGTCGGGGGCTCCGGTGTCGTCGCTTCGCCGGCGTTCTGGGTTCTCCTTCCTGTGCTGCGTCGTGATTCTGGCCGCTTTCAGAGGTGGCGGTGCCTTCCGTGGATGCGTCGCGATGCTGAGACGGAGGAAACTGCGCGAGACGGCGACGACGTCCCTCCGTGGTGCGGAAGCGCCATGCCCACGTGACAGTCGAGGTTTCCTTGACCGGGGGTGAGCTCTCTCGTTTTTCTGTCTTCGCCTTCGGTCCCACGACCTCACTTCATTTCTATTAGCACTTCGGTGTCCACAGGACTGACTATAAAGTCTGCGGCTAAGGGGATGGCTTCGCTTGCACGTCTTTTATTCTAACCATAAGTTGAAAGCTGGCCTGAGCGCCACTCTAAGGGTTGTGGCTTTCTATTTACCACGCAGTTAGGCGGCCAGCTTGATTGCTTGTTGACACAATACGGGATGGGGAGGGTGTCTGACCAGGAAAGCATTTTTCTTCATAGTTGTTAGCCACGTTTTGTAATGCGCCTCATTGAAGTAGTTATGCCTCTTTCCTTTTTTTTCTTATGTTAGGACACCATCGGGCCTTAGGTTTTTACTGATTTCTATAATCACTCCTCGTTTTCTTTTTTGTGTTTTCTTGACTTAGTGCCAGTCTGATGCGGAGAACTCATGAACATAGATCCAATGCTTCTGTAAAGTAGGAAGAATGAGATGCTAACGTCTTTTAGTGACAAAGGGAGGCGCAAAGCCTATCTGTGTTGGACGAAATGGAAAAGTTTACGGCGCTATGTGACAACGGAGGGGTTAGCAAAATTCAAAGAAATATATATGCCTAGGTAGACATTTATGTAAGCAATACAAAACCACTTACCATTTAACCGGAATGGTCCTCCATGTTGCTTGGGGGGGGGGTCGTCCGAGTAACTTAAAGCCTGAGGAGAGATACTCCTCTTTTTAATTTGCTTCCAAATTTTGGGCAAGGGAAGGGACTCCGGGGTGTAGGTTATGTAAACACGGGTGCGTAACTCGGCCACACCCCGGAGTCCCTTCCCTTGCCCAAATCTGTGCTCTCCTCCGCGTCAGCGGAGGAGAGCGCAGAACAGATACTCGGACGACCCCCCCCCCCAAGCAACATGGAGGACCATTCCGGTTAAATGGTAAGTGTTTTTGTATTGCTTACATAAATGTCTACCTAGCCATATATATTTTGTTGAATTTTGCTAACCCCTCCGTTGTCACATAGCGCCAAGTTTACACAGCGCTGGTGTGTTCTCCCCTGTGGTGAACTGAGCCAGACTAAATCAGATGTTAATGGGTTTTTATGCGTCATCATACAATACCAAAGCGAGCAAACACTCAACACAGCGTCCCCCTCCCCCCCCCCCCCCCCGAGCCGCTTTGCCTCCAAAATGTTTGCCCTGCCATATAATTTTTCTCCGGAATGGGGTCTTGTTCCTGTTAGAGTTGGATGCTCTATCGCATGTGCCGCCTATGGTAGGATAGATTATCTCACTCCCCGAGCAGTGAGTCGTTCCAGCACCAGAACTGCGCTGGAATAATGAATTCTAATAAGAGAGTGCAAGAAAAACTCAAAATCACGCTGGGTCGTGTTTTGATTAGCGGATGACTCACTACTCGCCGGAAGTGTGCCTAGGATAAAGGTTGTTCAGAAGTGTAGGAGGGCGGTGCTGGTCCAAATGACGCAGATGGTAAAACCTGGTTGCGCGTGATGTAAGCCATTAAACATACTGTATCATTCGGACGCAGTGAATGCTCAAAACGGCCCAGCAGAGGTCGAGTTGAATCCATTGTGTCAGTGGTGCGTTTTCCCCAAAAGAATGGAATAACTTCAACGTTGTCTCGAGCTCACGTTGCAACATCTCTGACAGTTGCCGCAGAGGTTGAGTAGTAACTGTTCGCTGTTACTTAGCAGAAAAATTGGATCTATCCTAGTCGGGGGGGGGGGGGGTCACATAACTAAATCCATGCAACAAAATGACCAGGGAATCACGGAGCGACTTCTTGAGGCTAAAATAGGCCCCAAGCTGACAAAATTCACAGAGAAACAAAATTCCAGCAAAAACAAAAAATTCATTACGGTTGTGAAGCGATGTGCGCCCTCACCGTGACTGACCCCGGTACAACATGTCAAGCGGCGGTCAGCGGAGTATGAATGCGGTTTGGGTCCGACTGCTGCAGACAGGGACGGCTAGTGACGTCATGCGCGCGCGGTTGCCGCGTCTGGCTGTTGGGCGCGCTAGAGCGCGAAAGTGTGTACCAGCGGCCTGACCGTCCTCCCTGTTGTCCGCGTTCTTCCGACTAACGCAGAAGAAAGAAAGCAGTTGGATGAGACACGTTCGATGCATTCCGGTGGAGGGGAGAAGGGCGAGCGTTATGAACAGGGTGAGGACGGAATGAGACTGAAAGTGCTTCAAGTGAGCGAGGGCAAATGGAAAAAGAGGAAAACGCATCTTGTGAGGGAATTTCAAAACGAGAATACGGATGGATATTATCTAGAAGCTTCAGAAGTAGGTGCGCGCTATGGAAGTTGACGGGTGGGGGGTCATCTTATAAAAATCGTCACTAACACAAAAAAAGGAAATGAGACACACTGATAATAAGGAAAACAAACAAACAATGCTATAGCTCTGTTCTCAGAATTGAGCAGGGGAAGGGACTCCGCCATGTGAGCCGACTAACTCACCCACATTAAATTGCCTACAATTTATTGGCCCTCCTTGAGTCGGATTCATCAACGACTTGCAGCAACTTATCAGAGAAAATTACAGCCGAAATTCCTGATAGCGCGGCTTATTGCTCACCATATCGCTTGATAAGCCGCGCTATCAGGGATTTCGGCTGTAATTTTCTCTGATAAATTGCTGTAAGGGGCGCGTGGAGCGCAGTCGGAGGAGGCGCCGGCTGTCGCCTGCACCCGATACCAGGTTCCTGGTTCCGATTTCCCGTCCAGGCCAACCAAGACTTCCATCCCTCCGGGGTCGGTGATTTGGTACCAGTCTTGTCTGGGAAGGATAAAGCGCTGACTTGAACATCGGCTGGCCCCCGCAAGTCATTGGCCAAATACGCATTCAACACGCCTCCACGACATCCCGTAGAAGTAGAATGCGTGGCGCATCCCAAAGAGGATTGAATAACGCCATCCTTTATCCTTTTATCCTTTAAATTGCTGTAAGTTGCTGATGAATCCGGCCCCTGGAGTCCCGTCCCTTGTCCAACACGGAAGCAGGTAAAACGTGAATCTTTAATCGAAAAGAGGAGATAGGACTGCATTTACATCCGCTGTATGCTGTACTCAGCACGCGGTATGCTATAGTGACCTCCTCCAACTACCATAGTGCCACAAGTACTTGCAAGCATCTATGGGAGAGGCGATACGATGGAGTATAAATTGGAGTAATTCATATTCTCTGAATTGATAATGGATTATCTCATTGTTTCCACAACCCTTTTAACCTGGGTCTGAAAAAATGACGGATTCGAATTATACGAATTGGTGTATGATCCAATGTCTCTAGTGGAGAGCAATCCTATGAGAGAGACAATATGATGAAGTAGGGAACCGCTAATGCTTACGGCGTCTTTTTCACAGATTCTTCATCGTGGTACAACCGTTCGGCTCTGCTGTTGGCGAGCATTGCTGCTCTACTGCATTGTCTGGCGCGAAAGGAAAGCTACAAATATTATCAGACACTATAATGAACCTTTACAGACGTTTGGATGACGGCTTCTCTACACACTTTCCGGTCAATGACACAATAATCTGTATCCTTCCTTTTAATTTTACTCTCGTGCTCATCACTCGGTCGTTATCGCTCTCCATCCCGCTTGTCGTAGAATAAGTATCACGCCACTCGTAAGCGTTCAAAAACGTTGGAATATTTATCCAATGTACAATGTTAGACGAATCACCCCAATGCTTTCCTTCTCTTGCACCAGTATAGCAGACGGTGCACACTTTCGCGCTCTAGCGCCAATACGCGGCGACCGCGCGCGCATGACGTCACTAGCCGTCCCTGTCGGCAGCAGTTGGACCTGCGGTTTGCCCGCGGAGACATCACTGAACCGCAGCAATTCTTCTGTCTGTTGTTTGTTTGCCTATTTGTTTGCTTGTTTTTAGGTCATATTTTGCTCTTTTCAGCTGCTCCGTGAATCCCAGGTAAATTTGTTGCATTATGTTTATTTGGGTGCCCCCACGACTAGGATAGATCCGAAAAATCAGTTACTTAACATCCAACTGTTTTTCGCAAGATTGGGAAGAAGTGGTGTCTGCTTTGATCGATCTTGTGTGATGCTCCCCACTAATCCCTTGCGATGTCTTCCTCGTCAAGCCAAAGACGATAACAGAACGGACACCTAACGTGTGTCTCCCTTTTTATCCTGCAAGGTCTGTGTATAGTGGTAGGAGCGAGTTTATCAAGTTGAATAGGTTAGCTCGAGTGATCGTCGGTTTATGTCTTTGGTCTCGTTATTTAAGGCTTAGACGTTGAACCCTTCTTTTCCTTTCTTCTTCTACAATATGAAAGTTTTTCGTCTTGTCTAGACGAGCCTTCACGTGAGCTACTGTTATTGTCTTCACAATCTCCCCACTCATTGATCTCCATCAACTGTTTTGAGTTCCAAAAGGAGATCTGCTCCCCAGGCGCATTGACGACATTCTTACAAGGTACCATTACGAAGTAAGAGAAATTTCTGCGTTATAATGCATAAGCGCCATGTTGCTAATTTTGATTATCTTGGGAAACGGGTGTGTACATCAGTGGAGGAGAGCATGGAATCGAGCAATGAGAAGAGATCTGGGATATGCACCCGCTATCGTACACACGCTACGACATCCCTATGTGCTTTTGCATGGCCTGCTCAATCCAAAGATTAAGTGGCCCTATGAGAATTGAAGAGATAAGAGTGCATTGAGGATCACCATTGCGTTTGCACGGCGCATGCCACACTGGCACCCACCAGTACAAAATAGTAGGTTTATACTTGAAGGTATACTACAGCATTGAAAGTATGGGCTCAGTAAAGGTCCATCGGTATTTTTTAGCGTTGTTCTTCCAAGTGTTCCCTTCCTTCTTTGTTATCGTCATCTGAGATGTCAGAATCGCATTCATCAGTTTGAGGAACAAGAGCAGGAGCCATGTTATCGTCCTCTCTATCACTGGGAGCTTCAAGATGCTGTTGAGCAGCAAGTCGTCACGGCTTTCCTGAGGTCGTCGTTATCACCATCCGGAAAGCGCCACATTGAGGATCATCCGACGATAATTATGGAAAACTCCAGTCAATGTTTTGAAAGCAATCGTCTACCGATGACATCACATGCGCGCACTGCGCTCGGTTCCACCCGACGGACCGGCGAAAATCGCGCGGTCGCCAACGTGGTAATCCTCATAGATGGAATATATATATATATATATATATATATATAGTAGGATTAGGATTTCCCAAACGGCTTAACGGCCTGGTATGCACCAAACAACATCCTCTTTCGCGTGCTGCCGTTTACGCCCTACTGATATGAATGCATCTGCGTCAGGTCTGGTTTACACTTGTGCCGCCACGCGTCGCGGCGTGATGGTCGCCATCGATATCGATTTTTCGCGCCGCCCGGTCGATATCTATTCCGGCTATGGTGCCGCGCCGGGCAGCGGCGCAACTATAAACCAGGGCTCACTCTGTAGAACTGTTTCATATTTGTCTTCTATCACATCTGCCCCCTCCCCATAGTTTTTATCGAAATTAACAGAGTATCAACATTTAATTTCAAAAATAATTATATTTCTTTGAAATCCTCAACAAGCGTGTCCTATTATTTACTCTTCATTTCTTTATTTCAGGCTCTTCAATGGAAATATGCTCGTAATGATCTCTTATATTGTGTCGTTACTTTGTGTGAGTTTTTTCTTTTTTCCCTTGTTCAGATGGGGTTGACTATGCTACACAGTTCCATCGATAGGTTTTCTTTAATTTGAGGACATGAGTGACATTTGGAGTTGGTTTCATTCCATTCTTTGTAATGTGCTGGCTTGTTAGGTCTATGTTATACCATCGCTCACCCTTAGCAAAGCCTAATGATAGGCTCCCATACTCCCATATTGATCACGCGACGCGATGCATCGATAAAAATTATAACGTTGTAACATAGGCGTTAATTTTTACTTGTTGAATTGTTCACTCCCCTCCTCCCTCCCCCCCCCCACTTCAAAATAGTCACGCAAACAGACCCACGCTGTTTTTTCGCCACGAAGAGGGAGATATTTCCACAGATTGTCAACTGTCTTTGACATCTCCAGTTTCCACTATTCGTGGCTTCGTAGTATTAAATGTGATTCTCTTTTGTGCGAGAATAGGGAGAAAGGTGTGCTGTTGTGCATCACTTTGACTGCCTTTTGTAATTACCTGTAGACTTTCATGTGAAAAATGCATACTGCTGCATTTAAACGGAGTTGTTTTTCCTCACCAGCGAGAGAAGTCAATGAACTTTCCGTGGAATTTTCAAAGGATCTATCGATGGTCTCAGGGGATTGAATGAAAAGCGCCGTGGTGGTTTTCAAATTTCATGTTGATATTCGGTCAGGTCAAATTGTAGAAAAACTAGTACTCCCATGCGAGCTGACAAAACAAATCCAGCATGATAAGCGGATCGCAGCTATCTGACAGTTTGCTGGGCACTAATAGAAGCAGCAGGGCACATTGAAGTGAGTCACTCCTACCAACACAGATACAACACCTGGATGACCGGGTGGGTAGCGCAGGGATTTGCGGGAAAAGGGTCAGGTGTACAGGATTATAAACGGCGGATATCAGGACCGGCTCACCGTAACCTTAGGCGTCGGGTGAGACGTCCATTGTGCAATCGCAGAACAAGGCTAGGGAAGGACTCCGTGGTGTGCCATACAAGCTGCTCGTATGGAGACTGCTTTCTTCGCTCAGGGGGAGTTCGCGGCGGGGTTCTGCGCTCTTCGAGTGCAGAGCCAGGCTAGGGAAGGGACTCCAGGGTGTGTGCTATACAAGCTGCTCGTATGGAGACTGCTTTCTTCGCTCAGGGGGAGTTCGCGGCTGGGTTCTGCGCTCTTCGAGCGGCGAAGCGCATACGGCTGAAACAATGCGCAAAAAACTCGTAACGTCGTGTAAACGTCGAAACCTCCCAGATCTCAGATACTCAGCTGAAGTGCAAAAACGCCGCGGCGCCCGGGAACTGAACCCCCGACATCTCTCGTATGAAGTAAACCCTCTACCTACTGCACCACGACCCACTTGCACACGGTGGCATCGCGAGCGTACAAGACATCGATTGGACGTCGCAGCGTGGACGCTGACGCGCGATCTCTGAGCTAGGAAGGCGCAGACAGCAAAGTCTCGGCGCGACCCGCACTGCGGTTACGGTGAGTCGGTCCTGATATCCGCCGTTTATAATTGTCTGTCAGGTGTTCGGTTCGTGCACAGCTAGACCCGGTTCGTGCACAGCTGGACCCACTCTTGGTTTTTGGCGATGTGGCTGTGTAGGGTGTATTTTGTTCTCCATAAAACACCATGTTCGCGCAGTTTTCAATCGCTTGTAAGGCGTAGAATAGCCTAGCGTCTTGACGAATTACTCCGCGCGCCCATTAAGCTATACTTATTTTGCTGCTTGCTTACTTTATTTTGCTTGGGACCCTCGTTCTCTATACGCACCCTATTTCATGCATAATACAGTCCTCCCGTTATAACACTGGGTAGGATGCAACTTTCGATTTCGAGGTTTTTTTTTCGGGAACCGGTCAGCTTACCTTTATACCAGTACAGACCAACCGCTGTTAAGATGCGATGGATAACGCTAACGCTAATCCCGTTATAGCGCGGTTCTGGGAGGAACTGCGCTCAAAATGACTCCCGTTATAAGGGCTCAGTTCCGGTCGCACACGGAATTTGACGAACAAGACACTGACCGCTTTCCTACTTTTCTATTGCCTCGTTCATTGTTTCGAGCGGCACATACGCGGCAGGGTATTAGATGGATATCAACGTTTTTCGGACGTGCGAGGTCCAAAACTATTCATAGTCGGCAGTATGTTGAGCACAGTGTAAAACAGCCGGCATGGTAGTCATGAAAAGCTGTCGTATCTTGGAAGATCTCCTCTATCAGGAACCACAGAAGGTATCGGTCCAATCTCATATTACTCAAAACTGTAGAACACTGCCTTGTTTTAATTTAGAAGGCCTGCTTTAGAGGCTGATGCTGTTACAGAATGCCTTGTTGTAATGACAGTTCAGCGCAATACGGGAATAGGGGTGCAGTTATTTTGACCGATTCAACTAGGATGCGCTTTGTCACATCCTAGGTGAATCGGTCAAATTTGCTGCACCCCTATTCACAAATTGCGCCGAAAATTATTGAACTAGAGAGGACTCGTACTTGGACCATCTGTTTTCCGAACAGGATGTAAGTCCCTTACAGAAACAGCGCTGTTTAAATGCGCGCAACGTCAATATTTATTTATTTATGTGTCGAAAAAGACGCGCTTTACAATTCGAATGAAAAAAAACACTGAAACAAACAATGTTCAAACCAAAATGAAACAAGCGCAACACAGAACAGCACCAATCAAGTGGCAAAGAAGAACGGCATTCTCTTTTCAGCTCATAAACCTACAACCCCAGTGGGATGGAAAGCTAATGTTCTAACAAGTAGGTGCTTGTGGAAAATTTGGTAATGATTGGAGTCCGACATCACGGGTGATCGATGATAGCCCATTGCAACGAGGGTATCGCAGCTATTGCGTACGATCAAACAACGCTAGTGTAGTAGGCTACCATCCTACACGGAGAGAATGTATGGAGTCGAGTTTCTCCCGGTGCAAGAGTTTTGAAAGCAAAGCATCTGCAACATCAGGCTGCTCAGTTTTTACCTGACCCACGTCTAAATTACCTCTGCTATTCGTTATACATCACACATATTTATCATACTTGCTTACTTATTACTTAGAGAGCATTTCTCTAAGTAATAAGTAAGCAGTAAGCAATACGAGGGACTGCATTTACAAACTAATGTTATCCTATGGCTTTGAGCTGTCGTTGCGGTAGTATTATTGTCGTTTAGTCACCATATGCGATTTTAGATAAATTTCTGCGTGGAAGAATGTAACTAAGGCCAACTGCCGTTAGGGTGCGACCCCCGTTGCGCAGATTTTCGCCGGTTCCCTCGGAAGCGTTATAACAGGAGGGGATGTATCCTAGTTTTGGACGTGTTTCTGATTTATGACATCATTTGCGAATATGATCTGCAAGCATTACTCTTAATCCCTTCAGACGACCTGCTTACTCTCCATTGAATTTTTAAAGAGATTTACTCTTCCTTCAAATTTGTCAATGTCAAATTTACTTACATTTACCAAATTCGCAAAGTTGTGTCTACATAAATGTGCGTACTATTGCTGCCTATTTTATCCGGAGCGCTCCGTACTCATAGAGGCTCGCCATTGCAGATACTACTGTAGCTAAGTGGCTTAGGATGTTAGAAGAAGCCTATCGCTCGAACTTCGTTTATGGGATTAATTCGATTTGATAAATACGAATCTAGCATTATCTCGACAAACAGTTAACCCCATCAACCATGTGATGTGACATGGGATCTCCATAGGCCGGCCTGTCATAAGGGCCTGTCGCCTGCAATCGAGTGTCCGTGCTTAGCTTAGCTCGCATAGCGAACAGTTTCCAGTGGCACCACGTGGAGGAACGGACATCGCCATGGACTTAAAGGAAGCTGGTATCCACCCCGATCAAGCGTTTGATCGTGCGAAGTGGCGTCATCATACCAGAAGAGCGGACCCCGCTGCTATGGGGACAAACGCTGAAGAATAAGAAGAAGAAATACGAATCTAGCATCCGTTTTCGGTGTAACGGTAGATTACATAAGTTCATGGTGGGAGTGAGTACTACCGCCACCTAGTCTGGCTCCTTTTTTAAGTTCTGATTTGAGGTGAAAATGGCGTTTAAGAAGTTCGCTTGGTAAGTCACATACAAGATATGCGATCAGCACGCCAAGTCGTAGAAGAAATTCGGACGAAGTCGGTTATTCTCTCTCCTCCCCTTCACTTACCCATGCTCGTCATCTACCGTATTCTACAGTAACACTACATACGAAGACTTCGTGGTCGGCACCACCTTTAGGCGAAAGTTGGACGAAATTTCTTTGACCACCATAGTCGCGACAGTTAAATAGTATCCGCATATGCGATGGCGACTTTCTATAGGCAGTGGGAATGCGATTGGGAGAAAATAGACAGCAAGAGGATGCACAGTATGAGGTGACATAGCACTGCAGATTTAATAAATGTTAGCAAATCTGATAAAAGTACCAGAGAAGATCATTTTCTATAGAAAAGCAATGCTTGTCGGTCATCAAGTTACGTTATACACCGGAAACACTTCCAAAGCTAACAGAGTACGCTAAGGGCATATAGGGGCATATAAGGATAGTATCTAACAAGCGGAAACAAAACAGCTTAATGGACGCTTGATGTTGGTGTAACTGTACAAGATAGAAAACGTGAACTGATCCATTTCATGTATAATAGGAGATTGAAAGCTAGACCAGAAAATGAACGAGGTCAAAATACACTACATCGCGGAAAACAACAGAACGGTCTCGGCAATGCATGGCTATAGGTTCTTTGACCTCCCTAGTTAGTGCTGATTTGCAATTTGGTAGAGTACAATTTTTTTCAGTAACGTATATTTGGCAAAGTGCTAACTAAACGTAGTTATAGGCTTTGATCTCGATTTAACGGATGTTTTTACTTCTCACGAAGGTATTTTCAACTTCAGCTTTCAAATGGTTCAACTTCAAAAGCTATCTTTTGTTGGTAGATGTGATGATATTAGTGCTCTTCTTGATCGGCAGAGATGACTTTGAAGTCAGTGATATGCACTAGTGAAAGGAATTTACACGTGGGTGCTAATGGCATTTTACTTCAAAACGTACCATTAGTTCACGAGGACTAAGCATTCTATAGTTAAGAGTGTCTTTCAATAGACGTCGTGTTGGGATGACAAGGTTTTTGAAGTGCCATCTTTCTAACTTGCAACAGTAATTCGGAATCTTGGAAATGCCCTAAATTCCGAAAGTTGTGGCTTTTTGACTAAGTTCTTACTAATGGATTAGCTAATGTTGTTCCGGATGAAATGTTCATTCGGATGATCATCTTTTGTGTGACCTATGGAGTGAAGAAACTTGCTGCGATAATGTATATTGTGGCTTATCACCTGTAAGGGCACACATAGTGAGCGGCAGACAATATAAGTACCTCAAGGCCCACTGCGATTCATTCACAGCCAAACTGAGTAACTGAAATTCGCATGTCTGCAGGAAGTTGTGTGTCCGTATGCTGTTATATGAGATCTGCAACACTGTTATTTTAAGACCTGGATAAGGCGTTGACTAAATCGAGTCTCATGCTTACAAAACCAAAGTGATGTATGTCGTTCTGGGATACACCCTCGTTTTCCAGATAGGAATCTCCGACGCATTACCTGAGAGGCGATGTGGAACTCTGGACATCAGGAATCATCCTAGTCAAGGATATAAGCTTGCGGGCCATAAATCCATTTCAAGCAATCATGTGTATGCTACTAGCTCTTGTACCTGACATGTGGTTCGTTGAACAATGAGTGTTTTATTTTAGGAACTGTAGCGTACTCGAAGGGTCGTTGGTGTTGTCACTGATACAGAATGCTAATGTGACGGAGTCGGATTTTCCGACATTTCACCATCTCCGCGAAATCACTGGTTCGCTGTTGATTTTTCATGTGAGGTTAGCTGTTCTGCAGGCTGTTTGACTCTATTCTACTATCACAACTCCAGGGGCGGGGTTCATCAACAACTAAACCCGCGGGTATGCAGGGTATAAGCGATAGAAATAAGATAATTGATAGAGATGAATGCTTCATTGTGGATGTCTTTACCAGTTGTACCCCACATACTTGCGAGTTTAATCATTGATGAATCCTGCCCATGAGGTCGAGGGAAGTGGAAAAATTTTTTGGCCCTGACTTCTAGGGGTTATTTGGGGTGCTGCTCACGAATCTCATCTGTTTTTGAAATTTCGGAGGTTGCAGTAGGCACGGATGACTAAACTCATCATCACGGTTTTTGTCCAAGTTTCGTCTATGAGGTTATCTGGGGTACTGAGCGCGGAGTGATATCTTACGACATCTTCACTACTACTGCGGTGCTTATAGCCGCATAGTCACTATGCCACAGCGATACCAGCACCTCACTCATAGGTTGATTTTCCTCGATCAGAACACAGTTTGGTGGTTCACCAACGGATGCGTCTGTAGCGAATTGTAATAAGTGTTTATTACTTTACAACTATCAGTGCACAGCACAAACAATAACTCATAGCAGTTTATATACGGAATTCCTAGAGGAGGAGCCTAGAAGTATGACATATATTGGTCAGGGAGGCTGATAACCTCTAGTCTTAAAAGGGTGTACCGCGGCTAGAGTGTAGTATTTGTGCATTATCTTACTTACCTTCTTGCGGTATCGTTAGGTCATACCTGTGGATGCTATGCAACGATGCTTATCTTATATTGTTAACCTAAACGTGTTATCATTCATTCCTATTTGTTCTATATTATGATGTAATAATACTACACATTTATAGATGTAAACCCTAGTTGGGTATTCACAACACACAAGAAGCAAAAACGGATGTCAGATTCGTGATCAGCATAGCACCCCGAGTGAATCCCATGGAAAATTATCTCTGTATAAAAGATTTTATAATTTTTTTTCGACATCTGGAGTTGTGGAAGTACAAGTGCGGATTTTTCTATGCTCTGAAACTTTTCTTACGATGTACGCACTTTGCTGTCTGCTTACAGGAAATTGTCTACGCTGTCACGAATATTTCCTAATCTTCGAATCATCGGTGGCCAGAATTTAATCCAGCATTTCTCCCTGATCATTTACCAGAATGAAGACCTAATCGACGTATGTTGTTGGCTGTCATGGTTTTTTTTGTGTTGATTTAATTTTAGACAATGGCTGTAGGAGAATTAACTAGTGCTTTGGTGGCTGCACTGTAGGGGGAATCAGCAGTTAACTGTGCCTTTTTTTGTTTTCGGAAAGGGACAGCACTTTGTTGGAAACGGTCGGAGGGAAAACTTTTTTCTCAGCATTTGCAATGCCCCAGCTCCATTTATTTCTATGAGTGGTGCCCTTACTATACGAATCAAGAACACATGAATTTTGGATTAGCCGTCCGAGTAACATACATAACAACCACTTCGAGCGGCTGTAAAATCGAAATTGTTCTCTAAGCGAAGCGTAGAGCTACCAGTGAAGAAAGCATTTCTCTTAGCTGTTCATCTTTTCAGTTTCATTTTCTAAAAGATTTCATATTTTAATTCAGCTAGCTTGAAAGGTATAGCATAATAACATTTACGAATTCATGATTTATTATATCACCTTCCGTTGAGGATGTGCATCAGTCTGTGAATGATTTTACTGCTCGAACAGTTTGCACAAGAAAAAATGGAACTAAAAGCAGTTCCTGACGACGTTTTAGATGCATTTTTAGTAGACAGTGGCGGAGATGTGTTATTTCCGTACGCTTTCCAATCATTTTTGAGCACTTCCATTCTACACTTCCTAGAACAAAAAATTTTGCACGTCGCTGTTTAGTAGACTGACATAAATGAAAAGCACATTGTTGCTATAACGGCATGCAGTCTTTACTTTTCCTTATTCAATTCCGGCGACAGCTTTTCCGTCGACTTTTTGTTGCAACAGTCTTTGAGCAGTAGTTTTCTAATCAATTTCAAATATATTGCTATTAGGTTGTCCCATAAGTCCCCGCCGTTTTGTTCAACGATTCACTGCAGATTTCGCCGCCGGTCTCTTGCACAGCGCTGCATAGCTTTCGAAAGAGAATGATTTGCTCTATCAGAGCATGTATTGCATTTCTTTTTTCATCATGAAATTTGTTAATTTTTAGGTCGATGAAGTGAAAAGTGAAAAAGTAGCCATTTGCGCACTTGTCCTCTCCGCTCAGGTTTGTAATTTTTGCTCAGTTTTTTATAGCACTTGGAAGGCAATGTTCTGTACTACAAGAATATGTGTTGGTCCTATTTTCTCACTTGCCCTTTATTGATTTTTAGTCCATCAAATTGGGAATTCCGACTTTTCCGTCCGAATTTTTACCAAAACTCCGGTTCTGTGGTTGGACTTTATTGTTTGGTGTCATATGTCGTTTGGAAGAGGATGCCTTGCTCAGTAAGAATTTGTGTCGCGTTTATTGGCTCACGCTGTTTCTGTCGAAAAACAACAACTGAAGAAGGAGGAGTTGTTGGTGAAGACGATTTTTCTCTTTTTGGCATTTTGTTGATATTCAAAAGAAATCAATAAACGCGACACATATTCTTATAGAGCAAGACATTCTCTTTCGAATGACATATAACACCAACCCAAAAATTCCAACCACAGCAGGAGCTGTCGGCAAATATAACCATCCTCCTTCGGACGTCCCAATTTGATGACCTAAAAGTCAATAAAGGACAAATGAGCAAATAGTACTAACACATATTCTTGTAGCACAGAACATTGTCTTTCAAATGCTATAAAAAACTGCGCAAGTAATTACAAACCTAAGCGGAGAGAACAAGTGCGCAAATGGCTACTTTTTCACTTTTCACTTCAACGACCTAAAAATTGACAAAGTTCATGATGAAAAAAGAAATGCAATACATGTTCTGATAGAGCAAATCATTCTCTTTCGAAAGCTATGCAGCGCTATGCAGGAGACCGCCGGCGAAATCTGCAGTGAATCGTTGAAAAAACGGCGAAGACTTATGGGACAACCTAATAGAATAGTAAAACAGCATTCGTCTCAAGATTATATGGAGGACAGCTTTAATTGATGAGGTGATCAATGTTCTGTCCAAAGAATGCGTTGAACAGTGTTTCCGTTTCCGCCTTGCGGTCGTAAAGAAACGGAACTGAAGGGGTGGACTGGCCGGAAGTTAAACACGGAAACGAAAATTCCACAGGTCCCTGATTATTATGGGAATATTGTCGTAAACCATACTTGAAGGCGACTGCCATTTTAATATTTCCTGTAGTTGTTCATCTTCCAACTAAAACCGTCTCACTTTCCCTGGAACGTTTCGTTAATGATCAGTTTCAGATTGGACTCACAAAATTGAGACTTATTCGTAACGGAGGCATCCGGGTCGCCGAAAATAACAAGATGTGCTATTCGAGGTATATTGATTGGAAGCATCTCATGGCTGGACCGCTGAACGACATTCTTGTCGATGATGCTGTTGAGATTGGTGTAGGAGAAGGAAAAATCAGTGCGTTGTTCTGGTTATTATTTCCTTGCTGTTCAACGTTTGCATTGTTAAAAGGGTGGTCTCTCAGATATTGTAGGTTTCGTACACTCTGTGAAGTATTTATATAACGTTGTCGTGTTTTAAATCATCACTTTATTTTATGTTCGCCTTATTGGTTTTACTAATGTCGACGCTGAATAATTAGTGACAAGGAAATAACTAAACCATCATAAATGACACCATCACAAATCATAAATGCATCTAATGGACCTTAAAGCTTACAATAAGTGTCAGCTGATGAGGAGGCGCCTCGCAACAACGATGCTTGCGCTAAAATCACCTCTTCAGTCCATTGCATTGTTAGGAGCGAACTGCTTAACTAGGAGGCAGGTTTCATCCCGGAGGAGCTTGAATTCTCGGAGCTGTCATCCAGGAAACTGTGAAAGTGGGCGTTTGCAAGAAAGGTGGCAAAGCATCTTGCAACGACTTTCATAGGGTGTTCTGAGTATTTGGTTCCACCTCTACGAAAATTCCGGTCTCATATTCGGTGTTCCAGTGTCGTGCACTGATGACTGCGATGTTGAAGACGAATCGAAGTGTAGGCATGTTTCACACTCTCGAGGAGAACAACTGTCTTGTTGGAATAAGCATACTTGTCAGCAAGGTAAATCTGCTTCACAGCTGGCTTTGTACAGGATTTTCGATAAGCCGTCGTAGCCGACACCAATTAATTCTCGCTTAGACTGTCCTTATGATCGTATCAACGGAAGTGTTGGCCCTGGTTGCGCCGACTCGAATGGGGCGAGATGTCATGAGCAGTGTGTGGCCGGCTGTACAGTGCCAGATGATGCCTCGGCATGCTACGGTTGTTTACACTATAACCACGACGTGAGTGCCGAGCTGTTTGCTGTCTAGATATTTAATGATTTCTTAATTATTATATTATATTCAATGCTCTGTTCGTTGTTTTTATTCAGTATTTATTTATTCACGGCATGGATCGCAATCACATGCGTTATAGAAAGGGTGTTATAGGATGCATAAGAATAAAACTGTAAGTAAATGTATTGAACTAAGTGGCGGAATACAACAAAGCAGAAAAAAATCGCAAGACCTAAGTGCGATTAGTTGTTTAATAAGTACACGACATGAAAAACATTCGCGTTCTCAGAAAGCAACGGGTTGAGCTAGTTGAGGGTACCGTAAATGAGGAACGTTGACATCACTTGCGATCATGGAAGTGTATTAACATTCGGTGTATGCGGAGACGCACAATGGGTGCGCGCCACGACGCGGCATGGTGACTTCCCCCTCCCCTCCTCCGACCCTATTTGCGTCGAGCAGAGACGCTATTGCATGCGCCAGCTCGTCAAAAAGAAGTTATGTGGGCAGCCTAGGTAATGATTCTGTTAGACAAGAGCCGTCACGGAGAGGAATCTGCGCGTTGTCAAAGGAACACAAGGATGTCCTCCCACGCGTTTGTTGATGATCTTCGTAAAAGTTCGAGTGAACTATGTGACGCTTTCCAATCCCCTCAATCCGTTGGAGCGCTCTTTCACGCGACGGGTAGGATTTCTGAATGCTGCTGTGTTCAAGTACACAATGGATATTAAGCGGATGCTGAACCGCAGAATTCAGATTTCTCCGAATTTGATTTCTTCGAAGCATTTTTAACATTGTTCCTAAAAGTTGTGCACCGAAGTGTTTTATGCTGCGATCATTTTTCGGCTCATGATTTAGGGCTCATGCGTCCAACAGTGTCCAGCTCATTTGTTCGTTTATCTGAATCGGAGGTGCATTACGGAGGCAGAGTGCGATGCGTAAGTTGACTTCTTCCATTGTCGTCTGTTTCGTTCGTGATTTTTAATTGACGTAGCCTAATCGCTCAAGCAAGTCAGGCGCTAACACTTCTGCGAAACAAACCCTTTGCAGCGTATAATTCAGTTCCTTGGAATGGATTACGTCTATGTGAGGCACCTCTCTGAGACTTAGATTTTCTTCCAAAAATGTTAAACGCGTTAAATGGCTGTAGTTGAAATCCAGTGGAATGATTACAATCGGGATTCCGCTAATACTGCTTGGCTTTTAGTAGATTTTCGAATTTGCAAGGAAATCTTGAAGATGCATAAAATCTGCGTGCCGTGAATTGTTTAATTTGGGATTTTAATCATGATTGTCGGGAAAAAGTCGCCAGAATCCATCGAATTTATGTATTAAGCAGCTTAAAGCAACTTCCATTTCCACTTCCTGTTTTTAGATTTTGCTAACGAGTGACGATATTTTTGGGATTGTTTAGTGTTGCTCATCAATTATGGCTGTCACTACCTTAATACTCTTCATGTCATTTTTGCTGCCTGCCGAAAGCAATTTAGCAAGAGCACTGCTACCGTGGTATCTTTTGCTGCTTTGCTGCTTACTGTTAACGACCGTTATTTTGTCACTAGGATGACGATCTGTACTTACAACGCCCGCACACTTGCATCGGAAACATCCGTCGAGGACCTGATGATGCAAGCCAGGAAGATCAAGTACGACGTCATCGGACTGACCGAGACGAGAAGGCACTACCCCCTGCACGCCGCCTACGACTCTGGAGAAGAACTGTTCCTCAGGGCATGCGACAACAGGGGAGTAGGCGGCGTTGGTGTCCTCGTCAACACGCACCTGGCCATGAACATCGATTCGTACGAGTCTCTGACAACCCGAATCGGACGTCTGCGACTGAAGCGATGTGGCTCCGTGCCAGCTTTGACTGTGTTCGCCGCGTATGCTCAAATCCGACGACGACGACGAAGAGGTCGAAGTCTTCTACGTGGAGCTGGAGAAGTTCTATAAAGAAGATCACACCTTCTACAAGGTGATCGTCGGCGACTTCAACGCCAAGATCGGACCGCGAAGGTCGCCGGAAGAACTTCACATCGGAACCCACGGTTTGGAGTGGAACGAGCAAGGTGACAGGCTATCTGAGTTTATCATGTCGACCAAGACTATCCATGGAAACTCACAGTTCCAGAAGCCTCCCTCTCTACGATGGACCTGGGAATTCCCCGGTGGTCAGTTCCACAACGAGATCGACCACATCATCTTCAACCGCAAGTATTGCCTGACCGACGTCTTCGTTGTCCCTAAGTTCTACACGGGATCGGACCACCGCCTCCTTCGCGCGTGGTTTCGCTTTTCGCGTCAAGGAGAGAAGGCCGCGAAGTTCAAGAAGAGGAATCCCAGAACGACCATCAACTGGGACCTTTACACCTCTCTTGTCGGCCTTTGGGAAGATGCCATCATGGACAACGTCGATGAGGAATACGACCGATTCGTGCACCATCTCCACGATAGTGCTAAGGGAGCCGAGAGCTTGAAGACCACCAAGAGACGCCTGTCTCCGGAAACTCTCGAGCTTATACGCCAACGTGGAGCAGCACGAGAGCCAACCAACTATCAGCTGACGTCCGAGCTTGCGAAGCTATGCAGAGTGGCGATAAAGGAAGATCTCAAGGAAAGAAGGGCGGAAGTGTTGGCTGAAGCAGCAGAGGCAGGGTTGAGCATCCGCAATGCCCGCCGGAACTTCGCCAACTTCAAGACCAAGATGACCGCTCTCCGACGTCCTGACGGAACCGTCACGTCTTCCAGAAGGACCATGGAGAAGGTCATCCACGACTTTTACTCCGATCTCTTCGATAGCCACGTCCACCTGCCCCCATGCCATCTTCCGCAGGATGGATACGTCGTTCCCTCTGTTCTCCCTTCCGAGATCCGACACGCCATCTCGTCGGTGAAGAAACGTACAGCACCCGGTCCCGACAGGATCAGACCCGAACACCTAAAGAACCTCCCGCCAGCGCTCATCAACACCCTAGCGCGGCTCTATCGCTCAACTATCGCCCGATCTGCCTGCTGTCCGTAGTCTACAAGCTGTTCACTCGAGTCATCCTGAATAGGATCAGCAGAACGCTGGACGAAGGACAGCCACGCTAACAAGCAGGATTTCGGAGAGGATTCAGCACGATCCACCACATACACACCATTACGAAGCTCATCGAAGTGTCGCGAGAGTATAAACTGCCGCAGTGCCTTACGTTTATCGACCTGAAGAAGGCATTCGACTCCGTCGAGACTGAAGCGGTCCTCGAAGCCCGGCTCATTCAGTGCGTTCTTTCTCAGTACATCAGAGACCTTCGAGAGCTGTACAGTGGATTCACGACCAAGATCTCTCCATTCTACAACGACGTCGTCATCGACGTAAGGAGAGGGGTTCGGCAAGGGGATACCATATCCCCGGAGCTCTTCAGCACCACCCTCGAAAACGTCATGCGCGAACTAGAATGGGAAGACATGGGAGTGAAGGTCGACGGCCAGCAGCTGCACCATCTTCGCTTCGCTGACGACATCGTGCTCATAACACCGAGCATCAGCCAGGCGGAGCGAATGCTGGCCGACTTCGATCGTGTATGTGGGAATGTTGGACTGCAGCTGAATCTTAGAAGACGATGTTTATGAGGAGCGGACAAGTTTCTGATGCCCCATTCTCGCTCAACGAAACGAACATCTCCGAATGCTCCAGCTACGTGTATCTGGGTCGCGAAGTCAATATAGCCAACGACCTAGCGCCGGAGCTGAGCAGGAGGAAACGAGCGGATTGGGGAGCTTTCAAGAGCGTCGAAGAAGACGAAGAACGTCCGACTCCGTGCCCACCTATTCGACTCTACCGTTCTTCCTGCCCTGACATACGCCTCAGAGACCTGGACTTACGAAAGCAGGATGAGCACGCGATGAGCGTCGCGCAGCGTGGAATCGAGAGGACGATGCTTGGAGTGAACCGACTCACGCAAGTGAGAGAAGGCCTCCGGAGTTCCGAGCTTCGCTGACCTTCGAAGATCAGAGACGCTGTCGCGTGGGCCAAGTTGTCGAAAATTAGGTGGGCCGGCCACGTAATGCGCTTTGCAGACACCCGCTGGACGAGAGCCATCACCGACTGGATTCCGCGGGATGTCAAAAGAACACCAGGATGCCCACCAACGCGTTGGTCGGACTTCTTCGTGAAAGCCCTGAACGACCGACATGACGCTCTTCGTGTCCTTCGAGCGAGGACCACTCTGGCACGCGACAGGGACGAATGGAGACGCTGCTGGCGCCCGCTCGAGCAAGTCGATGATCAACGGGACGACAGGTGATACAGGTGATTTTGTCACCCTTCCCCCCCCCCCCCCAATACGCGCACACCTGACATCCGTTCATATGCTCGGCAATAGTTTCGGACTGGGTTGTGTTCTTCTTCCTGAAGAACGCAGACTCATCCAAATTGTGACGAGTTTGCACTCTGTGTTTACGGAATGGAATCTATGGGGTCTCCTTGCACTTGCCATAATATTGTACGAAACGTTCTGTTAGTTCGCTTTGAATCGTTTTATACTCGTCAGAATACAGATGACTTGCTCTTTCCAACTATGTTCATTCTTGCATACTTCTTAAGATCTCTGGTACTCTCACATCTTTTTGAATTTGAAAAAATGCATACTACGTTTTTTACATCTCCTACTTCATGTACAAGGCGAAGGGAGAAGGATATGCTTTCTGAGTATCCACAGAGGCGTTGTATAAAAGAGCAGTTTAAGTTACGATGCGCTTTCTGAGTTCGGTAACAGTTCTTTGGATGTCGTAGTCGAAAATTGACGGCACATTCCTTACATGACCGGATTTTGTAGCAGTAGCATGGAAGAGATACGTAACGCCATGGCTACAGATCCAGTTGTGAACGAGTACTGATAGGTAGTCACTTAGCTTTGGAAATTCTTTGCCTTTTCTTGTCGCGTATAAGGTTTACAAGAAGTAGAAATGTGGCACCTCAAAAATGGAATTGTCTGTAATTTCCAACATTACAGCATGTCGGCGCTTCGAGGTGGTAAAGACGTCCACAAACCTGCCAAGGGGGTCTGCTCGACTATTTGTCCCGAGGGCATGGAAGAAGGTTGGTGGTTCATTCGAGGTTCCTCATTGCTCCTTTCCATCCGCTTTCGTGTTCGATAGCTGCGTACGTTTCAGACCCGGATAATAAGAAGCGCTGCCGTAAATGTGCGGGTGAATGCGTGCGCAAGTGCCCTGGAAACATCACCGTGGATAGCATGTCAAAGGTGCTGGTTTTTATGAAATAGCGGTAGGCAACGCTGTATCTGATGTGCTTATGCTGCTTGTTTTGTCTAGTACCAAGTTATCAACTTAGTATTGAAGTTGAAGTAATTCGTGGTTCACTTGTAAACACTGCGGGTTCTGTTGACTAAGCCAGTGTCGGAAAGGGTGCGTGGCTATGCCGGTGTAGGAACATCCCTTTATTTCTAGGCGATGCAGCTGAAGCACTGCAGTGTGATTGAGGGATACCTTGAAGTTGAGATGCGTGTTGGAATGAGCTCCGTGGCGGCTTCCCAGCTCACTGACATCTTCGGAAAAATCACAACAATTGACGGGTGATTGCTTGTTTTTATTGCTCTTTTGATTAGAAGTATTTTTAATGGCAGAATTCTAGAAGGTGTGCTATTTATCTCATGTTCATGAGTCTTCGTGAGGTTCACAGCTGCAGTGAACTACGCTCTGGAAGTGTTTTTGATTTTTTCCATGATTTTCAGATACTTCGTTGTTCGATTGTCGCCATCGTTCGTTAATTTGCACATGTTCCGTAGTTTGACGCGAATAACTGGCCGTTCGCTCTATCGAGACAAGTAGGTCAAGCTATGCATCTCAAGCAAACCCGATACTATATAAAAATCCTAATTTAGGCTGTAACAAGCCGTTATTCTGTTACATGTAGCAAGCTTTATTCATGATTAAACCCTAAAATGTGGGTCTCCCTTGGGCGGTTTAAAAAAGAAAGTTTAAAATACCCACCCTATCAGCACTAGTTTGGATAATGAATGTTGCGGTTCAACGGTAGAGGTCTCTGTTCGCAAACTTTGTGAATAGGCTAGCGGCGGCAGCCTTGTCGCATTTGTTTTCCGATTTCCATTAGAATCCGTTGCTTTCGTGTTTGCTATCGCCTTTAAGACACATTTTGTTAATATGTTATAAAAATGTGAATAGTTTCCGCCTAATCAGGAAACATGCGCGGATAATAATATTTTACCTAGCCGCGGTAGGCTTCTCTAGTTTCTGTATTTCTAAGGTCTTGCTGATGTATTATTGTGGCGAAAATGAGCCATTTTCAGTGCGAGAATTTTCCTGCAATTCGAGGTTCTATATTTATGCAAAAGAATCTACCGGTATCTAGTGAAGAGTTGCCTTCCAGCATAAAGTTCACTTCAGATATGCAATGAGCATCTTTGAGAACTCCAATCTGCAGAAGCTCTTTCCACCTGAAAACCGGCTCGTCATCGAGAGCGGTTCAGTACAGGTGACCCTTGTACATGTCTATTTCTTTTCTTTACTGGAAGAACAGTTGATCGATGCATTGGTCCCGTTATTGACTTGGTTTCTTTAGTTCCAAAACAATCGCATGCTATGCTACTTTCGAATCAAAGAATTGATGACAATACTGGGACGCAAGCATGAAATGTCGGAGGAAGATCAAAGTCTTAGCTACTATAGCAACGGCGATAAAGCCATCTGTAAGTCATTTAGTTAATTACATTTCTTTATTTTTCTCGCATTTTCGGCATGAGACGAAGAGAGTGGATGGGAAGCGCTTTGTGACACTAAGCCATGTTTTCCGCCAGTCGTCTTCGGAGAAATGATTTTTGGAAGGATTTGCTAAGTTCTCTATCTTCTTTGCACCCCTGAAAATATGCGAAGTGTATGCTGTTAGTGCGAATTGAGGGCGACACCTCAAAAGAGGCTCAAAATGTAATTAAAAACGAAAAACCTGCAAATCCTTGTCTGGAAGCACACTGGACTTGCTAGTGGAAAGAGTGGACGCCTGTTTTTGAGCTAACATTGTTTGGCTTGCTCATTCTTGTGGATATATCTACTTCGTCGATGCTCTCTACAGCTATCTAATCGACAGTGACTAGTTGGCAACGCCTCGGCGTGCTACTAGCTGTCCTGTTCTTGTGGGTAATTATAGTATTTTAGTGAGTATGGAACATACTTGTGCTAGGCACTTATCAAACAACATTTATTTATTTAACGTCTCAAAAACTAAGGAGAAAGGGCTTTATGGCAGAGTGTTTAGACACCGCACATCGTACTATATATCTTTGTATTTCGAAGCCTGTCTAATTCTCTAAAAAATGAGGAGCGGGGAGCAAAAGAAGGTGCAGTAGGAGGTTGCAGGACGACGTTCGATTCAGAGGGACAGTGAAGTCCTACCCGTGGTACTGATACTGGTACTTGTTCCTATCAGCCTCAGAGCCTGTTTAACGTGATTCCTAGTTAAACTAGCGTTGGATTTCATTTCACAGTTATCGTTTTGCATGCCTCATGGTTATGAGGATCAGGGCCTAAAGGTGATTGGATGGACTGTTAGTGGTTTTCCTTTCAAGTTTATCTATCCCATTGGTATGGAAGATATCGCTAGTCAAGGCGCGATGCTAGAATTAGCCGTAGAGTGATTCCTTCCGCCATTTGCGTCACACATGCTTCTTCAGTCTGAGTATTCCCCGGTAAACAGGCGTGGAGAGCCAATCGCACTTTTTTACACGATGAAGACATATATTAGGCATCGATTTCGTAAACGAAAATGTTACCCTAGATTTCTGCATCTTTTTTGCAGTGCTGTGTACGAGCTCTGCAGCAAATCTGTTATGCTGACCTCGTACTTGGTAATTTGATTTTAGGCGAAGAGTCGTCTTTCAACCTCACTGTGGTGGAGAGTGGTGTATCCCAGACAGCATTCACTTTACGATGGCCAGCTTTGAACACTTCCGACATTGATCATCGAAAGTTCCTTGGATATGATGTGAGCTATGTTTTCGGACGTTTACGGCAGCTGGCATACCTCTCGTGAAGTGCATGTGTTAAGAGTTTCGGTCTCGCTGAATATTTAAAGGGTCTGATGTAGGCGTTTGCTCCAGAGCAACCGAATTTCGGTGGAGCCATGTGCGGGAAAGCGGTGGCGTAGCGTGCAGACTAACAGTGTCAAGATTTGTGTGTGGGGCAGTACCTTTGGTCGGTACTCTCTAGGGTTGTTCGTATTTGTCGCTAGTTTCTGCATTAACTCTTTGCAACATGTCCGACTGGGAGAAGCTGTTTTCGTTTTGAAACAAGGCTAAACTATGAGGATGTGAACCAGTTGTTGCTGCGTCGGAAGCAGACAGTAATGAACAACAAGCCTAAATGTATAATTGACTTAATTTTAGATCCTGTACAAAGAGGTTTCGTGGCCTGATCCAAATTTATCGATTGACGACGATAGATCTTCGTGTCAGGACACGGACTCGTGGTATTACCACTTTGAAGGGGTAAGCGTGAAGACGTTGACATATGGTACAGCTTCATTTCGCTACGACTTAGGTGAATGAAAACATCGAACGCATAAACGGTACAGGTCCAGAGTACGTCACCGCGATGATAGGGAACAGCCACATAAAACCCCATACCTTGTGAGTCTTCAGTTTCAGACTAGTCACTCCATCTAAACAGCTGATGCCTAGTCATATTTGCTCATTCATTACCTGCCACACGGACGGAAGCCGACCATTTGTTGACGTTGGTAACATAGGTACGCTGTGTACGTTACGACAAAGATGGTTCGTCACCAGGGCGCTCGGAACGCAGTGTCGAATATCGCCTTCGTTCGTACGCGTTTTGCCGTTCCGGATCCACCTCGTATCACTAAGGCAGAAGCACTCGGCACTAATGAGATCATGTAAGTCTGCGTTTTCCAATTACATTAATTTGTTGAAGTGGGCTTCTTTCTGCTGTGTGGAAACGGATTAACCCCTCACAGAAGATCGTTCACAGTTAATGTGTACATGTGACAAAATAAAATTAACGGAAGGAAGCCTAAAATGTTAGCATGTTCCGAACGCTCCGTGAAAATGTAATTAACATCTTTTTCTTGATGTTTGGGCGATGCTGTAGATCAAGCGGTTGCAATAAATTGGCCTTTTTGACAGCTTTAGCTTCATCTCTTTCTCTCTCCTTCTCACTCTCCCCCCCCCCCCCCATCTCTCGCTCTCTCTGCGCTCTCTCTGCGCCGGAATGTTGTTGCACGAATATACCGCTTTTGCGATGAACCGTTCTGAGATGTTAGATTAATCTTGCGTGTTTCTGGAACATCCTCTCATGACGTTTTCCTCCACATGTGTAGGGGTCACTCAAGAGGGGTTGGGAAGTCGTTTGCTCAATTCCTCCCCTCCACAGTCTTCCTACTTCTCTCTTGCATAAATGAAGGGGGGAAGGCTTTATCTCTCGTCGTCGTGCAATATACGTTCTCGTTATGCATGTTATACGTTTACATACATCCATGTGGTGTGGTAGACACATACGCGTCGTTTCACGTAAAGGATGCATACATACATGTGAGATTGTCGGATCATACGCGTACTGAGGCGTCACAAGATGATATACTAACTGTGAACGTAACATCGCTAGGGTCGAATGGATTATACATGCGAGGCATGAGAAGATTAGATGTTCTGAATCTAGTAACAACATATACGCCATAGTGCGTCCGTGAGCGTCGGCGGAAAGCTGAGAAGGCTGTAGTGTCGATGTCGACGGCCATGTCAGTTGAGACGCTGCCGGCCCTGTGGAGGTGCGAGCTGACGGTATCCTGAAGGTAGAACTAAATTCCCCGAGGGGCTGGCCAGTTGAGAATGCGGTCACCCTAGTATGCCAATGCGGATGGTTCCATGGAGCATCCAATTGTCCCAAAGGACTTATCGGCGGAAAGCTGAGAAGGCTGTCGTGCCGACGGCCATGTCAGTCGAGATGCTACCGGCACTGTGGAGAAGTGGAGATACGAGTTGACGGCATCCTGAAGGTAGAACTAACTTCCCCAAGAGGAAGGCCAGTTGGGCTCCCTAGTATGACAATGGTGAAGGTTGCGTGGAGCATCCAAATGTCTCGGACAACTTACAACGACCAGCTAACATGATTTTCCCACTGGCGATCCCAGTTCCTAATGCGTGGGTAGCTGCCCTAATAACCCAGGCGGCCAATCTCCATAGGCTTGTCTACGTTGCGCGAACTGAATAGAAATGACTGTGGCAGCCGAGGGCTTCTGGCTTTACAGAATTGCTGCCATTATAAGATGTGGGTCAGGCCTAATTTAGTCGCCACGTTAGACCCTACTGCAGCTGACTGATCGGTCTTGGACCTAGCGATCAGAATCCACCATACGCTCTCACCTTCATAAGAAAAGTGTTGGAAGTAGAGCATGCAAAGCTCACTGTTCCTCAACTGACCCCGGGAAGCGACGAGGACCATGGTAGCTCCTACGGCAGCTTGGTCCGAGCTTTCGTGGAGGATTGTTTTAACTATTATATCTATGTGGGCCTGGAAGCCTTGGGATGGTGTTTAGCACGTGGGCGGACTTATTGCTGTTCTAAACAGCGCCTTCAGAACGTGGGACATCTGCATCCTATGAAGGCAGCGGGCCGAAGAAATGTGTGAGGGCGCTGATGTGGATTAGATGAGCCACAGAAACGTTCTTCAATTCAGGGAGGCCTGATATGGGACCCGAAACTTGGAAATAAAATCCAAGAACTGGGTCTTGCTCGCTGGTAGATCTTGAGCGTCCCTGGCGCTACAGCGAGATCGATACAAGCCTCGATAATGATGGCTACTTGCTGAAGACCCACTGCTGACGCCATGTGACCCGCGTCAACGGCTCCTGTATGGCGTAGGCCGCGGATCACATCTGTAAATGGATTTTTTCTTCTTCTTCAGCCTTTTCCAACTCAAATGGGAGGGCGGGTGGGGTCGCTAGACGAGAAAAAGCCGGAATGGGTTTAGCCGGGGCCCTCAATCTTTCGTCAGCGCTGGCGCTTGCTGACCTCAGCAAGCGCGAGGCGCTGCTTCGTGACTCTGCAGGGGCCGGTACCGTATCGCTGGTACCGGCACCTGCATTCGGGGCCGAATGCATCGACCGCTGTCGATGAGACATGTAGAAATTCAAATCATCATTTTCGCCTCCGATATACTCCGGCGAAACGTTCGCTTTGAAGTTTCTACACATAGAACGGAACTATTAAAGCCCGGAGGGGTTTGAATGCAATTAAGCAAAAGCGAAGTCGAAGTTAAGGGTGGGACCACGAAATGTACGGGGGAGAGCACATGCTTGGAGCACCGGTCCTAACAAGGGGGAAAAGCAGGTTTGTTTTCCATATGGAAATTCTAGAATTCCTTTACAGCGATGGGACCTTGCCCAGCAAAGGGTTTTTGGGTATTAAATAGGGAGGAAGAACCAACTAAATGAGTTCTTGGTTCCACAGCGCTCCAGCTTCGTGCCACTGCGTATGCGCCTTCGGAGGCCCATCTAGAAACAAAAATCGGACATTTGGCTGTACATTACTTGCGAACATGTCCACTGAACAAGTACCTCACGAGTGTCTGCGTTCAAAGTAAATCGCGTCTGCCGCTGCACAGGCATCTAGGTCGACGAACATGGAGGCTGAATCTGCTTCGAATTCAAGGATCTTGGGATCCAGATAAATTCTATGCCAAAGCTTCGCAAGGTCCCAGATGCTCACTGCTAACACTTGCAGCTCTGTTTTACTCTCCCTTTTTAAGGATACTTACTGCTGCTTGGTTATCGCAACATCAGCTGCATCTGATTGCTTAAATTCAACCAGAAGGTTCGAGCAGTCTGGACACTGCTTGTCAGCTACCTCCCCAATCGTGGCTCTCCACCTCTTCACATGTAAAGGGATGAAAGATGCATGGAGGAGATAAAGCCTTGCCATTTGAGTCGTTGCAGCAAAGAGGGGCTGCAGTTCTTTAGTAACCTCAAACCAAACTCTCTAGTTCTGGCTCTTCTTTCACGAGTGAGGTCTAGTACGAAATCTACCAAACCTATCATATGGCCTCGCCATGTTAGCTTCTGGGTAGGAACCCAGCAGCTCCTTGCCTTCGGCTATCGAGAAGCCCGCAGAGTCGAGATCTGCACGTATAGTCTTCACCGACTCTTCGCACCAGTGTGCGGATGCGCTCCAGATTAGGCCATCATCAAGATATATGGCCACACAAATGCTCTCCACTTTTTTAGGAGAGGTTTTAAAAGCTTGGTAAAAATAGTTCAAAACAGAGAGATCTAGTAACAATCTCAACTTCTCACCTTCGGAACGGAAAGTTGGTTGACGCGAATGAAATAACCGTCTCTGACCTCCTCGATAGCCTTTGAAACCAATAGGCGATCAATTTGTGAATCAATAAATGCAGCATTTATGAAATCTGAAACCGAAATTTCCTTGCTGAAATTTAGTGAAGGAACTTCCACACAAGACGGGTTGAAGCCGTGCAAAATAACTGATCGGAATAACTTGGAAGGTCCCAATCTAGACCAAAACTCCTGTTTAGTGTGGATGTTCCCAGCCACGTTGAGAAAGTAACTGAAACGCTTTCGTGATCGTTGCTTTAATACGATAGACCTCGGGAGCTATCGGCAGCAAAGGGCTAATTGAAGCCAGCACATCACTATTAAAACACATACTGCTTCTCGAGACCTGGTCTCTTGAGGACAGGTTTACTCACGGTCGAAGTGGGCATCATCGTTGAAAGGAGATCGATCTCCTTGGCGACATGTGCGGCTTGTGCGACAGATGCGGACTCTCCAATTGCTGACCATAGGACCAAAGCAGCGGCGGCTTCGGCTTGGACGTTTGCTCTACAGCAGAGCTCGTCGAAGACAGCTTTAGGGATAGCAATATCTGACGTGACGATGTCCTGACTGTTAGTAGAGGACATAGCGCGACAACCAGTCGCTAGACGAGAAAAAGCCGGAATGGGTTTAGCCGGGGCCCTCCCTCTTTCGTCAGCGCTGGCGCTTGCTGACCTCAGCAAGCGCGAGGCGCTGCCTCGTGACTCTGCAGGGGCCGGTACCGTATCGCTGGTAACGGCACCTACATTCGGGGCCGAATGCATCGACCGCTGTCGATGAGACATGTAGAAATTCAAAAATCATCATTTTTCAGGGTGGAATGGGATCCTCCAGCACAGCCGAATGGGGACATCTCTCACTACGTGATCAGCTGGCGTGCTATGAATGATGACTATATGAACCAGTACATGGGCGCCGCTGTTTGTCACGATGGTCTGTGCTCTATCAACATTTTCTGACACTTGGAAGCGTCATTGACGACATTGCTTCAGATATATCTCGAAACCTCGATCTTTCCTTGGGCTTAGCCGATGGGTTGCGCGACCCGACTACTCCTGCTCCACGAGCGGTGTCTGTGCTGATGGATGGGAACGGCGACAGAAGAAGTGACACCTGTTTAAGGAACGAAGGCTGCTGCAAGTGTTCTTTAAAGGTTCGGAAATAACCTAGAATAAGGTCAATCAAGGCAAGGGGATCATCCTTCGGTTCTCTACTTTTCTAGTTGATTCCCAGTACGTTATTGAAAACATGGACTGAGGAGTAAGTCGGTAGCAAGCTAGTAATTTTCAAGTCAATCTCGAGATCTCGAGATGAGGCAGAGCTTCATTGACCTACATTATTTATGCGACTTCCGTGTTTATTCTTTTGTTTAGCTTTGGTTCTTGCATCAATCAATTTTAGTCAAATCAAGGAAAAAGCAAGTGGATGGGAACAATAAAGAGAACAGAAGAACGTATCAGAGAAGGCAGGAAATCCCATCTTTACTATATATAATCGGGAGAGGCATGAGTCATGTCTGAAGCTTCGCCGCGCTGTCCGAGGCCCGCGGCGACAGCAGGTCTGCCCTGCTGACGGCAAATGAGGTGTTGACGGGAGACGTTGAACCGACTATAGCATCTACTGTGTTTACGGAGTCATCATAATCATCTTTATCATTATCACTACTATCATTCTGAAGCCCACCGCGCCGTAAGAGGCCCGCCGCGCTGTTCGAGGCTCGCCGCGCTGTCCGAGTCCCGCGGCGACAGTGGGTGAGCCCTGCTGACGACGAATGAGGTGTTGACAGGGGACGTTGATCGGTTCATCGCATCTACGGTGTTTACGGAGTCATCATTATCATCTTTATCATTATCATTACCATCATTACGAAGCCCACCGCGCTGTCCAAAGCCCGCCGCGCTGTCCGAAGCTCGCCGCGCTGCCCGAGGCCCGCGGCGACAGCGGGTGTTTACTGCCAACGACACATGACCTGTAGATGGCGCATGTTGATCACATCTAGGGTGTTTATCGACCAACTATCAGAGGGATGGAAATCAAAGAACAATCTATGAGGTTTCGATTGACGTATCTGTTGGCGTGTACTTCTTCGTTCAGCTATCTAACATTAGCAACAGCATATTGTTATGGCCGATGGTGTTTCGATCGGGCAGTCGGTCGTATTAGTCGCTCAGAAAATCGATATCGATCGATATTATCCATCGCTTGAGCGGAGCTATTGGTTCTCGCCAGACTTAATCGGGCGGGTGTTCCGTGATTATGATGACCGACGGAAGGTTGACCAGGTAATCAGCCACCATGTTGAAGCTTCCATCAAGCAATCAATATCAACCGATATTATTGATTGGTCAATGTCATGGTCTGGAAGACGCTTCTTTTGATTTGGAAATCGTTCACTTTGATCTCAAGAGCATATATACTTCGCGCGCTGGATTACTAAGCTACTTCTACCTGCCCAGGTCCTCCAATTTTAAGGGGTGGACCAGGAGAGGTCAGCGAAGAAAGTTCGTCGGACCTACGCTCAGTTCGACTACGGTTTTAACCAAGTCTTGCTCTTTGGTCCTCAATATTCCGCAGTGCTTTGACCAGTTTCCATACTACTATATGCAGACGAGGATAGTGTTTTTTGTCTTAAGTCACCCTTTTCGAAATTCATCACACCTCGTGGCTTAAAGCACGACGACTGGACAGGAACGTCAGAAATTCGATTAGGCTTGACGAGCTGCAATAGGCTGTGAACAGAAACTTAGACGAAGCAGGAGTGCTACGGACATTTCCCTGAGTGCTGTACTGGGATGTTACTGATATTCAGCAAGGCATCATTCGATCTGTAGTAGTAGCATCCCCTGCTAGGTTAAGGCTACGTTCCCAGCGTGGCCTGCCATACCCGAAGCCGGCAAGCGTGGCGTGGCCCGCACTCCAGCGTACGGCGCCGGCGAAGCCGGCGACGGACGCTGGCTGAGGAAGCATCCCCTGCTAGGTTAAGGCTACGTTCCCAGCGTGGCCTGCCATACCCGAAGACGACGAAGCCGGCAAGCCTGGCGTGGCCCGCACTCCAGCTTACGGCGCCGGCGAAGCCGGCGGCGGACGCTGGTTCAAATATAATCTGCAAAAAGGGAGGAAAGAAAAAAGAAAGCTAAAAATGAAGGGAGAAGTAATATCCCCTTATATATTATCATACTTTATAGTAACTGGCTAAGCGATTAGCCACGTCAAAAAATAGGGGCGAAAACATCAGGGGCGCGAAAATAACAGAAAATACCCAGACGCCTTCTACATGCCTGACGATGCCGTAGACGTGCCGAACACGTCGGCAACCCTGCATGGCGAGCCGTAGACGTGCCGAACACGTCGGCAACTGTGCCTGGGCATTTAGATGATCATCGACGGGAGGCGTTCACAGCAGGGGGAGGCAATCGATATCGATCGATATTATCGATTTTTCTGCGGATGTCGTGCAAGCGCCCTGAAACATCAGCCCTGGGGTAATCGAGGTCGCTGAACACGAATTTGAAGTCGACCAATCGATATCGATCGATATTATCGATTTTTCTGTGGATGTCGTGCAAGCGTCCTGAAACATCAGCCCTGGGGGTAGTCGAGGTCGCTGAACACGAATTTGAAGTCGACCAATCGATATCGATCGATACTATCGATTTTTCTGCAGATGTGCAAGCGTCCTGAAACTTCAGCCCTGGGGGTAATCGAGGTCGCTGAACACGAATCTGAAGTCGACCATTCGATATCGATCGATATTATCGATTTTTGTGGATGTCGTTTTGGCGATCGGAAATTTCAGTCCTTGGGGTATCGTGGTTGGTGAACGCGACTCTGAATCCTGTTATTGAAGTGTCGAGTGCCTTCATTCCATTTTGAGCGGCATTATGATTTGTTTGTGGATGTCTTTCTTGCGGTTCGATCTCCCCGCCCCTAGGCTAATCGACGTCACTGAACTCGAATCTGAAGTTCATTTCTGAACTACCGGTCGCTATCAATCGATATCGACCCGTGTTATCGTTTTTTTTGTGAATATCTTTCTTTCGGTCCGAAACTTTCTTTCCTCACGGGGTAGTCGAGGTCGCTGAACGCGAGGGCGAAGTCCCTTTTTGAAGTGTTGATCGCCATCGAACCAGATTGAGCCGTTTTATCAATTTGTTTGTGGATGTCGTTCTGGTGATCGGAAATTTCAGTCCTACAGGTATGGTGGTTGGTGTGCACGACTCAGAATCCCGTTATTGAAGTGTCGAGCGCCATCAATCCAGATTGAGCCGTATTATCGATTTTTTTGTGGATATCTTTCTTGCGGTCCGAACTCCCCGCCCCGGGGCTAATCGACGTCACTGAACTCGAATCTGAAGTTCATTTTTGAAGTATCGGTCGCTATCAATCGGTATCGACGGTATTACCTTTTTTGTGTAGTAAAGGCGCTGTTACCTTATCAAAATCCAGGTTTGAATAACTCGCCATGTGCGGTTACACTCTTTAACGTGCAGTGTGCCTTGGTGCGTGAAGTTTCGAAAATCATGGCTGAATATCGATTTTTCTGTGGATATCTTTCTTGCGGTCCGGTACTTCGTCCTGGGGTAGTCGATGTCGCTGAAGGCGAGCGTGAAGTCCACATTTGTGCATCGCCATCAATCCATTTGGGCCATATTATCGATTTTTTGTGTGGATTTAGTTAGTGGGCGTGGGGAAATAAGGGGGGGGGGTGAATTACAGCACGAAAACACGAAAATAGCGAAAAATACCCAGACGTCTTCTCCCTGCCTGTGAACTTCTGCCCTGGAGGTGGTCGAGGTCTCTAAACACAAATCTGAAATTCGCTTTTGAAGTATCGATCGCCATCAATGGATATTGATAACGCTATAGATTTTTTGTGGATGTCGTCTAGGCGGTTTAAAACTTTAGCCCTGGAGACAGTCGAGGTCACTCAACACGAATCTGAAATTCGTTTTTGAAGTATTTATTACCATCAATCGATACTGATCAAGTTATCGAGCGCGAAAATAGCGGAAAATACCCAGACGTCTTCTACGTGCCAGGAATTTAGAAGACGTGCGGAATGCGTCGTGTGACGTGCCTGGGACTCAAAGGACGTGCAATAGGCTTCGCTCAGCGTGTTTGGGGATTCAGATAGACGTGCCGAAGCCGTCGTCCGCTGAGGATGGATCAGTGAGGGGGACCAGTAGCAGTAATGGGGGACCGTTTCAATAGGGAAAGAGCAGTAGTGGGGAACCAATAGATCGCCCTATCACACCATATACTATACGTACTGCGAGCCTTTTGTACTCCTAGGTAGGGAAGAAAGCTGTGCAAGTAGAGCAGCTAACTTGATGTGGTTCTCCTTAGCTTAGTGAAACTGCAAAATCGCGCGCAAGTGTGAGGAACGGCGTGACGGAGCACTTATTATATATAATAGGATTAGCAAGTTCACAATACTGAAGCTGGAACCGCAGCCAAGCATAAGTTGAGGTAGTGACGCTAATTCAGGCAAGTCACAAAATTGAGAGTTAGCAAAAATCACAGTCTATACCTTGTCGTCCCTTAATACCAAAATTCAAATATAATCTGGTAAATAAATAGGCAAACTGAGGTAATGAGCGATCTTTTTTTTTTGACGATGAAAGCAGCAAACAAGTAAACGAGTTCTGAACAGTGATTTGATTTATGATTCTAGGGTACCCCGAATGAGTTTGACGAGAGTGTTGAGTCGCAAACAGCATTCGAGAATGCCGTCCACAATGTCGTGTTTGTGCAAAAGTGAGTTGTTTCTGGCCTTTTGAAACTTTTCCATAGGTTGAAGCTAAGTGATATCATTCTTACGGAAGGGTCTGAAGCGTAGCGCAAAGGGAAAGCGGGTCGTACAGGAAGAATTTTGACCTTCAATTTAGTTTGAAGGTGGGTCTTCTTTTAGCCAAGTTGTTAATTCAAACGAGTAGGTTCTCAAAGTTCGCCATGAAATCGCAGCGGGAATGCGGTGCCCTCAAGAACGCTGGAGTGAATCGCTTGTACGCCAGCGGTTCGGGAGGTTCGTGTGCAGTAGGTAACGATGTGGCTGCATGAGTGGGATACAGGAGGTTCGATTCCTTGCCTTGAGGTGTTTTGCATTTCTACTGTTCGGTCGAGATTTTCTGACTTCTACACAGTTTCAGCCGGTTTCTGCACAAATTGCAATTGTATGCTGGGACCACTACTTTTTTTTTAAATTGATCTCTTTCATTTGAACGGTACTCGCTTTCTTAGAGCATGTCTTCGTCTCACAGATACCTGATAGCTGTACTCTTATTCTCGGTTCCGGAAAATAACTTCGGGAAGAACTATCCTGCTCGGATTTCTAGAGAAGCCAGGATGAGACGTCATATGTCTAGCTTTGAAGCAGATGTGAGTAGCTAGCTTTCCGCAGATGGCACAGTATTTGGTACAACACTAATATGACCTTCGTTGTTGCCACAAATACTTCGACGTCTCCAGTTTCCCCGTGTATCGGACTCTTATCTTCGGGAGGTTGTCCATTTTCTGCGGGTCAAAAGGAGAGACGTGTGCAACGATACTTCATGAGCGATCTCATGTAGCTGGAAAGTCCCACGTCGGTCGGCTGAATTTGGCCGGCAACATCCGAAGGTATCATAGTAGCTCGAATCGTTTCGTCATTGGACAGGCCGGTCCAAGGGGCGAGAATAGGAAGACAGACATCTGTGGCACGTAACCAGGGGTGTGCGTTAATTTTTCTGTAAATTTTTAACGACCATTTTTAACTAAATTTTTTGCGTTAAAACTGGTCGTTAAAAATGTACAGAAAAAATCGGTAAATTCGTTAAATAAAATATCCCTTAGCTGCAGACAGTTTGGCTGTCTGCAGCTAAGGGATATTTTACTAGGTAAAAAGTATTTTACTAGGTAAAAAGCCAGGTTTTTACTTTACTGATTTTTTCGAGTCTACCTACATGACCTACTTTTCTGAAGATGAACACATACTCATACATGATATGTATGAGTATGTGTTCATCTTCAGAAAAGTAACTGCGGTCCACCTGTCATCAACAAAATTGCTAAACGAGAAAAGTCACTAAGGTACCAAAACCAAACAGTGACTGCAATACTTCTAAAATAGCGAATTTCTTAATATGCTTAATTCCTTTAGATTTCGGAAAGTCGTCAAGCTTCTGGGAAGGTTGGAAGTGCTGTGAACCATAGCATGGTTCAACGATTTTGAGCATTCTCACTTGTCCTGACAACACTTTTAAAGATTTTTCACTCGCTAAGTAGCCTATTACGGTACATCATTTTTTCTATACTTCCATAATTGTTTCGGAGAATTACAGAATGTTTCAACGAAGAATTTAGGTCAAGCAGTGGCACAGGGAATTCCTTGGTGCTCTTGGTCTTCGGAAGATATTTATGCAGTCCAGATCTGTCTGTTTCACAGAATGGTTCCTTCTGTCTCACAAGGTCCCGCTCTCAATGCAGACGACAACAGAAAATAAAATAAATAGTCACGGACCGTTGACCGAAATTTAATGGAATCAAATTCTGCTGCATTGAATATTCTTGTCTTTCTCACTAAAAAGAGGTAAATTTCAATTGTTAGCTCTTCCTCCTCTTTCCTCCGAAGGAACTGCATAAGGTACACACGTTCATATTTGAAAGGGCTTTTCTCCACTTAACAAAACAGCAGTCAAAGCAGGAAGCCTTTCTTATTCCTCCATATATGATTTTCCGCTGTCTGTCTTTTACGACCTCTAAGCAACTGGCCAGACTGACTTTCTTCGTGAAGTATCCGGTACCATGCTGTGCAGCTGATTTTCTTGAGGTTCGAATGTGTTCAGGATTTCTCAGTTCCTTTCCAGTTTTGTAGATCACATTTTGGATTGATGAACGGTACAATAGTAAATTCGCAAATTAGACGAAAACATTCAGGGACCCTTTCTTGTTAGGGCCGACCAGCATCTTCAAACATGTACCGTTTCCGTAGAATTTTAAAAAAATCTTCGTGCAATAGATTACATGTAAGGTGCTAGTTTTTGGACGAGTCTCATATATAATAACTGACGAATAGTGTTCATCACCTCTTCGCTTTTTTAAAATTTTGTTGCTTTCATGTACACATGCTGACTGTTTCACGGGTATACTGATCGTACTTCTCCCAAAGAAAACTGCCAGAGCCCTCGTAGAAGACGAAAACCAAATTCGTCGACATGCACGGCATGAAATTCAATAGAAGCGAAGAAGTGACAGTTTCAGCAGCCACGCTGTACCAGTTAGGCGGGGCTCAACATTGCCCGAACGTAGTCCTACAATGATTGCCTGACGCTGGGCGAAAAACCCATCCAACTTTCCCGAAATCTCCTGGGGAAAAGGAAAAGAGCCGTTTTCTTCCTTTGTTTCGTTTTTTACACATATCCTTTCGCATTATTTGTGTTTCGTAGCGTTTTCTTTGCGTCTTCTATGCCTTTTCAACCCCACTTATGAGACAAATACCACAAAAAGCTGTGAAAAGGGACTCGTTGGAATGTATGAAAAATTTATGTTTAAAAATCAAGCGAGAGAAGCGGCCTAGGAAAAGAAAATATACAAAACAACTGCATAGAAAAGTAAGGACTCACACAAATAAATTGGTCAAGGAGCAAGAAAAATGTTCTCAAAATATAAACTCGAAATCGACTGCCTATTTCCACTGATTCAAATAAGTAGAGGGTGTTCTGAGCAGCGCAATGACTACGAAAGCACATCAAAAAAAGAAGTGAATCTTCATGAAGAAGAAGTAAAAATTCAAAAACGGCGCGTAAAATGTCGTTAATGCAATTTAACGGGAATTTTCGTCGTAAAATTTCGTTAAAACGTTTTAACGAGAAATGCCGGTAAATCCATTAAATCGTTAATCGTTATACGCACACCCCTGCAGGTAGCATGCTCAATGAAAGTGAATATTGTTCAAATCAGAGAGTTCAGTTTTAAAAAAGGTAGTAGCCGCAGCATACAGTTGAAACAATTGCAGAAAACACATGCAAATTGGGTAGAAGTCGGACCCTCTCAATTCTAACCCGTACAGTAGAAGTCCAAAGAGGAACAAAGCAAGGGAACCGAACGGCCTATTCATCACCACACGCACTGCACGCCAACCCCCTGAACCGCCGGCGTACAAGTGGCTCACTTCAATGCTTATGGGGGTATCGCGCTGCCGCGATTTCTACTGAGTGCATTTGACGACTTGGCAGAACGAAACATAATTTCCTACGAAATGAGGGGTGCATATGGTTTCTGTATGACTCATTTTCCCCTTTCCAACATACTCTTCAGGCCTTTCCGTTATTAGATCTTTGTTTTTTATGAGTTAACTTCTGATCGACTGTACAAGATATTTGAAGCGATTCGAAGAGTTGCTGCTGAGGGTGCCCGTCCATCCTTGAATCTTGGGACTCGGACGCGGTGACAAAGGGGTAGGAGTTGATCGCGGGTGACCACTACCATTTTATTGGGACATTGAGCAGTGGCTATCTGAACGGCTTACATCCAACGAAGGCAACTGGTGAAGGGGGGGGGGGGATTCTGAGATTAGAAACATCGCTGATGCGTGGTATTTTCCATCAGCATCAGTTTATAGAGCTGAAAACATCGACTGACGTGTATGCCAAGGACGTAGAGATTAGCAGCAAGATTTCTTTCTGGATCCCTTGGCGTCGCGATGACTCGCAGCCATTAGTAAAGTCGCTACTACGCTAAGGAAAAGGATGACCGCAAGAAGTGGTTGGCTTTGCAGGTTTTATCGTGTGTATGTAAAATTTTTCCTACTCGAGGCGGAGAGTTTAGGGGATAATGGATTTGGGACTATCGTTGTTCGAACAAAATGATGCATATTTAAGTTCTTCAAAACTGGTGGAGCTATGTGATGACTTTTAAGTGCTGCTGCGGTGAAATCTTGCTGCATAGGTGTTCCTGTTCGCATCGCTAACAGCTATGGTGATTATTTCTCATTCAATGGTCTTAGAAGGCATTGGATGTTTTTGAACGCAGATCGGTGCTGAGGTTTCTGTCCCATCGGCTGGGATTTCTGCGAACTGGTTTAGGAGTGAAATTCAATTTAGTTGTGCGCACAGCCATGATCCGTTGCGATGTGGTGGAGGTGGGGACACGGACATGGAGAATGTTCAGTCGGAAGATGGAGCCATGAACGCAGCATCGGCTGAGCGAAGTCGCACTCGCTCACCGAGAAATATCCGCCATCGCTTTCGCCATTACGGGTCCGGGAAGCATCTATTGTAGGCTATTCACACAATTTTGTCTCGTGATGCACTTTCTTTCTGAATCGTTTCGTGATCCATCGTAACTCGAGTTGGTCTTCTTCGTGGTTGTGGTTAGTCCCAATATTTCAAGGTACGGCGGAATTATATCATACAGATCACAATGAGTTGTTGTCCGAGAACCTACTGTGTTTGTCTGCCTTCTTCTACCCTTTATACCCATTGTACCTCTGCTTAGGCGGAAATAGTTTCATGTTTCAGAAGAGAAGTTTCTCGGAAGCGACGAGCTATCACATCTGCCAAACAGAGAAAAGCTAACTCTAGTGTCCATTCGAAAGATGCGGTGGATTCTAACAAGGAGAAGAACGTTAGTTTTGCGTTTTGTATTCAGGCTTTCAATGAAATTAAGACTACTCAGATGCAGGTCAAAATAGAGTGAACCCTGGATATCGTGCTTTCTTTCATAAAGGTCCCAAATCTGAGTGGTCCTTCGCAGTGAGAACATTTCGTTGAGGTTTGGTTGAACAATATTTGATACCTCAGATTATGGGCTCTACAGGGTACGCCATAAATATGTTCACTCAATAAAAGACGAATTGCTGACGCGGAATTAATGTAAAAACAGCGAACCTTCGTCAACAATCACTACCACTCTCACTACCTATGTATAAGAGTTTGTCCGTCAATAACGTTTGGGTAATGCGCATCTACGTCTCACTGTGGGTGCGGGAACTTTTACTCACTTTCAGCCGCGCGCCTCGGGCGCGACGCCGCCGTCCGCGGCAAGCCCGCGATGGCTCGACGAAAACGCGTACGGCTTGTTAACTTCGTGCGCGTGGGTCCTGCAACAATTATCGACGGCTGGCAAATTGCCAATAGTAGTCCCGCTCTTGCTGATAGTTTACCTTTGAACATGTTGCAGTATATACATACAAGTATTGGACCAAATTGGACACTCTTCTAAACAGGTCTAACGCTTTTGAAATCAAAACGGGCTTCTTCCACGTTTAATGGAGGCTCTACAAAAAGGTTAAAATAATTTCATTCGAGTAATGAACCTCTTGAAAAAATGAACCCCTTCGAATTTTCAGAATGACTTCTTTAATATTCAATTTACCTACGCAGTAAGTGAAGACATTGTTTGAAATTTTTAAAGTTCTAATTTTTTGAGGAAGTACAATGCTTTAAAGCTTGTTTTAAAGAGCGGAAAGGCGCCTATTTTTGTACCATATAAAGAGACTACGCCATAGCGTCGTCTAAGACGTTGCGATGTTTGGTTGATTGACTCATTCGGCCATGTCAACCAAACAATTCCCAAGAAAATTTTACCAAAATTTCCTTAAGCAAACAACTATCCTGCTCTCCATAGAGATCCCCTAGTTTGAGCGAAAGTCGGTCGCATGATTTGGAAGGCGTTCACTTTGATTTGAAAAGCATCACGCTTGTATAGAATAATTCCAATTCGACCTGAAAAGTGTCAAATTTGACGTGAAAATGGTATAAATAAGGTTTCTACTAATGGTCTTAGGCTATCAGAAATATTATTATCAGTAACTTCCTACTAATAGTGAAGACCTTATCACAATAGTAGTCCCAATAGCAGTCAGGTGTTAGTGTTAGTTAGCTTGCTGTTAGTCGACAGCAAAAATTCGCAGTAGCCAGTTCCCGTTCGCGAATTCATGCAGCAAGAAGCCCACTGATGGAACTGCGTAAATCTCGGTCGCACCGCCAGTGAATGGCTGGTGACGTCGGGCACGCGGCATGTGCGCGCGGCGGCCGGCGCGGCCAAAAGTGAGTAAAAGTTCCGTCGCCCGTCTCATTGTATCGCGCGCGAAAAATTCCGTTCAACATGGGAAGATGCGACAGCGGGGCAAGCGAATGCTCTTGGCGCTGAACACAATGGCAGCTGCAGACGTTTCTGTACGTGAGGATTCAGAAAAGGTAACGCAGACCTACAACGTGCGTCGGGGAACAGAAAACGTGCCAAAGACGTCATCCAACTTGGGTCAGAATTCAGAAGACGTAGACAAAAAAGGATCAGTAAGGAGGAGACGTCGACCAACGTGCGTCAGGATTCAGAAGAAGTGTCACAGATGTCAATCAGAAGGCGTGTCGTGGATCGATAGGCAGTTGATACTATATCGATATTATCGATTTTCTCACAGATACAACCTGTCGGGGTAGGAATCATGCGATTGTGATCGCCATAGATAGGTCTTGACCCCAGGAGGTGGGCAATCAATATCGGTCGACTATCGATTATCGATTTTCTGACCTGCGATTTCGGGTTCCTCACAGATTTAGCCGATCGGAGTGGGAGACACTCAGGTATTATGACCGACGAAAGAAACTTTAAAGGACGTGGGATGTTTCTATCAGGAGATCAATATTGATCGATGTTGTTGATTTTAGCTTGAAAGTGATGTTTCTTTATGTCTGTCGGCAACGGTTAGGCCCCTGTTATACTCCCGCGGGAGCTTCCGCAGATGGGCGGAAATCGCGTCGGGACCCCGCGCCGGGCCACTCGTCGCGGCCCGCCACGCCCGCCGTCCGCGGATCGCCGTCGACAGACGACGAGAGGGGTGTTATAAGGCTGTCGTCCCACTGAGTTCGGCGCGGGAAACGCGCTCCGATGCGACGCTAGCCGCCTCGGGACGACGACGACCGTCCGTGGTGCACCGTCCGTCCGCGGACGTCCCGCGGGAGTATAACAGGGGCCTTAGGCAATGCGCCGCTGTAGCTGTCCGTCGTGTGACAAAAGTCGATCGGACGCTCAGTGGCTATCGAGGATGTCAATTTTGGCTTGAGGTTGACCGCTTGAGGATAAAAAGTGAAGGTGCCTGGAGTGAATTTGACGACAGAGTGAAGTGAAGGACCGTGCCGTGGGCTATCAGAAGAGCTGTCGAAGAACCTAGGGGATGAAGGCACTGATGAGCCTCTGAAGCAGATGTTGAACGTAGCAGTGGCGAGGCAATTGGGAAGGGGTGCGGGATGGATGGCTTCATGACGCAAAACTCCTCACCTGATTTTAAGGAATGTAGCAGTAAGCTTGATGTGATTGTCCTTAGCTTAGTGATATTGCAACATCGCGCCAAGCGCATATGTGCTAGGCAGGTCAGGGGCGTGTCGGAGCACTTGTTTATTAGCAGTATAATAATGATACTATATGTGGCTACAATGACACCTAGAATCCGAAAGAGCAGTAGAAACATGAGAAAATGCCAAAAATGCAAAATATGACGCGTGAGAAAAGTGACCGCATGTGTACCGCCCCTGTAATATCTTCGCTGTCACATAGCACTGATCGTAGGCGTAGTCAGCCAGCACTTAAAGGGGGTAACAGAACACGTTGGCGAGTTTCTGCACTAGCGAATCAATAAAAAGTTTGTTGTGATTTACGCAGTTATGGGCAAAATTTTCTATCCGAGGTTGGGTATACACGGATCGATCCGCCAATGTGGATGAGAGAGAGAGCAAGCCTGTGATATCCCGAGGGGCACGCGCAATCCTTTCTACTGGTTGCTCTGTGCACTAGCACGAAAAGTGCCTTTTTCCTAGCTACACTAGGGTGACACAGAATGCGTAGAAACTTTAGCGTGTTCTGTACATGAATATCACATGTATAATATTTACGAATGGAGTGATAATTGAAGAATAAAAGACTTTGAATGTTACTGCAGTTTAGCAGAATGCGAACGGTGTAAATGATCAGAATGTAATAAATGATTGTGATTGCATAGCACCGACCGTTCATTTCTAAGGAAATCGCCGAGTTTTCTCCTTTATCCATCCCGATTCATGTTATTTGAAAAGTACCATTAGGGACTCTGATACCAGAATACGCGAGGATTATCAATGAAGAGAGCGACCTACTAAAGATCAGTCTGCTTCCTCCTGCTTTATCCTTTCAGCAGCAAAGAACGTGAAATAGGCTGGATGCAGTGGTATTGGGAAACTGAGAAGGGGTGACCGTTCTGGATCACGTAGACCGTTCCGTTCACTCGCTTTCTGAGCGTAGCATGTTCCTCCAAATTGATGGTGCAGTTTTTGATGCTATGCTCATTCAGAGGGCGCGTGGAGCGCAGTCGGAGGAGGCGCCGGCTGCCGCCTGCACTCGATACCAGGTTCCTGGTTCGGATTTCCCGCCCAGGCCAACCATGCCATCCATCCCTCTGGGATCGGTGAATCACCAGACTTGTCTGGGAAGGATAAAGCGCTGACTTGTTCATCGGCTGGCCTGCGCAAGTCATTGCATGGCCAAATACGCATTCATTTACATTTACATTTATTACATGCACACATGTACAGTACACTGCTCACAACACTATAGCAAAGAAGGAAACGGATCAACTAAACACAACTATTTTAAAAAGAATGAAAAAAGCATAGAGTGAAGAAAGAAAAAATATTGGGCAACAAAACCAAGAAAGAATGAAACACAGAGAGCTTCATAGTTCCGCCTGCAGGTAACGATGGACAACTGTTTTGAACTTATAAAACTGTCAGGAAGCTGGTTCTTCTTGATAATCTTAGCAAATTCCAATGCACCGCGACAGGAAAAGAATTGTCTCCTCAATGTGGTTCTGGGTCTAGCGAAACTTGGCTTAACCCTGTTACCCCTGGTTTTCGATGGCATCAACTTGAACAGGTTATTGGATCTAATGGACGCCTTGCCACACAAGATTTTATAGACGAGAAATAGATCATTTCATTCAACTCACCTTCACGACATCCCGTAGAAGTAGAATGCGTGGCGCATCCCAAAGGGGATTGGATAACGCCGTCCTTTATCCTTTATCCTTTTTTATGCTCACTCAGACTGTAGTGGACCTTATTGCCTGCCGTAAAGGAGTAGATTATGACTACCTTCGAAAAATCCTTGTTTTCCTCAATCCTTGGTTCACTATGATATCGTTCCAAATTCGTGCTCCAGTTTTTATTGTCACATTTTTGAGATTTTCAAGGTCTCACTCAAGCGCGATCCGATTAAGCACGACGCAGTAACGCAGAATGTGACAGCAACTTCGTATTTGATTAGGGGTCTGAAGCACTACACACGTTATTTCGTGAGTTTTGTCAACCAAATCGCCACCACTTCGTTAAAGTGATCAAGGAAATTTCTTCTTCAGATCCAAGTCACGGTGTGTCAAGATCCAACCGCTCCCGAAACACATTGTTCAACGAAAAGAGCCTGGCAGTACGTGAGGACGCGACCAATTGGTGAGCGATTAGACGCAAAGACTATTAGTCGTGCCATTCTGCCACTTCTTTGAGGGTGGGTGAGGGTAACTTCGTTTTGGCTGTGTGTCCATAGAATCGTTTGTTCATCCTCTCTGCACGCTTCTAGTAGGAGACATTCGCGTAGCTGGGTAGTGACTGAAACCATTTTCAGTTGATGCGGACCGAGTGGATAATTCAACCATAAATGTGGAGGTTCTCAATGGTACGTCAGATATTCGAATCACTTGGATGAAGCCTGTTGATCCAAATGGACTGATAGTGGCTTATAAAGTGAAAGTGATCAATACCGCTAAACAATCGGTGAGTACATTACGGCCAGTCGCAGTCCTTTTGTGTCGTCAGTTGTTTCTAAGCGAGTCTCTCCCAGACTCCTGTTGACCAGTGCATCACCGTCTCGCCTGATTGGTCCCCTAATGTGAATGGAGCTGTGTTCGAGGGTCTGAATGACGGCGACTACCGGTAGGCTTCCTTTTCTTCTATCAAAAGTTGTTCTTCCTGTTTCACCCACGCAGGCGCATTTTAGAGACGTTTGTGTTTTAGTGTGGAGCTTCGCACAGTGTCCCTGGCTGGCGTTTCTCAACCAGCCTATTCAGAGGAGCTCTTCGAGATCTACACCCCAGGCTTTTGGTCAATGAAGGTGAAGTGACATTCCCATGTTTAGCGTTTAGCCGGGAGTGGATTTTGTTTAATAAGGCATTTTCAGAACGTACTTCTGACACTGTTCTTTTTCTTACTGTTTGCTGGTATCGTTGGAGTTGTGGGGTACTTCTTCGTGAAGAAATACTATTCCCAGAAAGTTAAGGAGTATGCTACTCAGCTTATCTCGGCTAATCCGGAGTACCTATCGCAGGTTGGCTCATAAAAGCAGTTCAGCGTCTTTCGGCAATTTTCCACCACAACACGTGAGAAATACTCTGCCGCCATTAAGAAATACTTTTTAGGCGGACGTTTATAAGCCCGATGAGTGGGAATTGCAACGATCCGATCTAACCTTGGAGTGTGAAATCGGCAGAGGAACGTTTGGAAAGGTAGGTCAGCTCGGGAGGATGTTCTTGCGTCAAGTGACGTCGAGCTTCAGGTGTATCGCGGTTATGGTAACAACGTTCTCTCTCGCTGCGGCGACACGTTCGGCTTGTGTGCAATCAAAACTGTCACTGAGACCGCGAACTCGGCCGAGAGGCTGCACTTCTTGCTTGGTAAGATTTGGTTTGTTGAATAGCAGATAGCGTGTTATCGTCTTTGGATAAAACCACTGCGGATCGGTGATTTAATTCTCCATTTCAGAAGCAAATGTCATGAAGTCATTCTCAGCCGATGCGTTTATCGTGAAATTGTATGGCGTCGTGTCGGACGGTCAGCCAGTGTTAGTGGTTATGGAAATGATGGAAAAGGTATATTTTTACTTGTTATCACTTTCCTTCAAATAGAAGATTTTCACTCTCGATGGTTTTTTGGCGTATTTTCTAGAGTCCGACTCTGCTCATTATTTTAGAATAGGATTGGGAATTGGTGGTAAAGTCGTCCGAGTTCTCCTTTGCTAGACTCAAAACAAAATTTCGAGAACAAAAGTTGCTAGGTAGGAAGCACAAGAAGCAATGTGGATATAACCGCCTGCGGTTTGTTCCATCAGGAACATGGTCATGGGATCTGTAAGACGTGAAGTCCTTAAGCCACGTCCCAGCGCAGATAGTGCTGCTGGTGCAGAAGTAGACTAAGCCGCCTATGATTCTCCTTATAAATGCAGAAGTAGCTTCACAACATAGTATAAGTAGAACGTGGAAGACAGAGTGAATCGTTATAGCTCCAGCCAGCTCAGCTATAGTGTGGTTCTTTTTTTCCAAACCCACTCTCAAGCAACATTTTTGGCTGGTCAATGGCTAAGCCTTAGGTTGTGGCCTTACGTACTTAGCCTAAACCATACTTCCTTCAGTGACAGCCTATCTCGCTCCTACAGCCGTAAACTAGTTGACCATAGGAAACTGAAACAACTAGTGTAATGACCAAAAAGCCATAAGAAATCATTTTCTTAAACCTCTTAGCTCCCTTGCCAAACGACCACCATTGGGCGCATATTGATAAGTGCGAATGATATAGTGACCGAGCATTAAAAAATGACAACTGTGCTTCACACTACAACTGCCTCTCCACCAATTACATCACCTATAGAGACAATGAAGGCAAGTTAGGATACTATAATAGAAGAACTGAAAGCGAGCCTCCTTCCCGGAATGACGAGGCAATTGCTATTAACTGCAGTGCGTTTCAAAAGTATGTATCCACTTCAAAACTTGCGCATATCTCGTTTTGCGTTCATTTATGCAGGCCGGCCCTAGCTCCACTAGATTTCTCGTAGTCGAGAATAGGTAACCACTCGCTTTCAGAATTTATTCCGTCTCACAGGAGAATCAGACTTTAAAAAATGGTCGGAAATTGACGTTTCTAAGGTATGCATCCACTTTTGAAAACATTGACGTTTCTAAGGTATGCATCCACTTTTGAAAACAAACTTTGTACTAAATTCAAAAGTCGATCGGACCACCATTATTTCTTATAACATCATGCATTGTATTATTCATGCTATCGACAAGGCTCTGGATGATTTTGTCTTCGCCGGTGTCCCACATAATCAAAATTGCCACCCCGTCATTCAACTGTCGATTATTCTCGTAGACTCGTCGAACCACGATCGCTCACATGTTCTCCATTGGTTTGCTGTCAGGACAGCAGGTCGGCCATTCCGTTACTTGAATGTTGTGACGATGGAGCCAACCTTTGGTCGACCTGGACACATGGACTGCAGCGATGCACTTGCTGCAGAACATGTGTCTGCCATCTTCTGCTTCTCAAGAAAGGCAGAAGGATAGACTCACTACACCTCGACACTCCAGACTGTCCATGCGACTCCACGGGACACGACGGAAGCCTAAGCTTCAGCATTCCGCCGCTGAAGCCGACCACTAAAGAGCCTCCTCCAAAGTTGCGACGACGGGGGCTTCTGGTAAGTCTCTCCAGTAATGTCGGTATCCATCGGGGACCATTCAGATTTATTTTTTTTATTTTTTTCAACGGGATAACCTAATCTGGCTAATCTGGATGTCCTTGATGGATACTGATATTACTGCAGAGACCTGCGAGAAGTCCCCGTCGTCGCAACCTTGGAGACGGTTCATTAGTGACAGTGACCGGTTTCTGCAACAAGGGAATGGTGGAGCTTTGTTTTCTGTTGTGTCTCGTTGTGTCGCATGGTCAGTCTGAGATGTCAAGGTGTACTGGATTCTATCTTTCTGCCTTTCCTGAGAAGCAGAAGACATCAGACACATGTTCTGCAGTAGGGCAGCGCTACGGTCCATGTGTCTAGCTCGACCAAAGATTAGCCGGCCCGTTCTCCTGACAGCAACGCAATGGAGAACATGTGGGGGATCGTGGTTCGACGAGTCTACGTGAATAACCGCCAGTTCAATGACGTGGTGCAATTTTGATTACATGGGACATCAGCGAAGACAAAATCGTCCAAAACCTTGTCAATAGCATAAGCAATGCTATGCATGATGTTAATAGAAAGTATGGTCTTCTGATCGACTGTTGAATTTAGTGAAAAGTTTGTTTTTTACAAGTGGATACATGCTTTTGAAACGCCAATTTTCAACCAATTTTCTTCGAAAAAGTTTGATTCTTGTGTGAGACGGAAAAAGTTCTGAAAGCGAGTTTTACCTATTCTCGACAACAAGAAATCTAGTGGAGCTAGGGGCGGCCTGCAGAAATGAACGCGAAACGAGATATGGGCAAGTTTTGAAGTGGATACATACTTTTGAAACGCACTGTATGACATATCGGCAGTGCCCAATATTTCTAGCAGAGCAACCTTTTTAAGAGACGTCGATTAGGTTAGACGATGTCGTGCACAACAATAGAGAATCAGGAAGACATTCAAGGCATTCTGCGTTCGAACAGCAAAAGAATTTGATCGCAGTTGTCTTCGGTAACTTTCCATTAAGTGGGCAAACGTCTGGAACACTCTCCTTCTACCGTTTGTGGGCCGAAACATCCGGAACTTTGACGCATTCATCAGCACTTCACTCGTTAAAATTCTGAAGGCTAGGTTAAGATCTGTTCAATTCTCCTGTAAAAATTCTTCTCAAATTTAGTTCTTCGAAGCGAGTTCTGTGAGCGGATGGATTGTCTAGAAAGCGTAAAACAATGGACGTTCGATGAAACAGAATCGTAGTAAAGTATTTTGTGAACATTTTCAATTCTATAGATGTCTTCACTGAGATAAGGATTTCATACCGGGCTACAATACTCAACTACTGGAAGAACAAAGATTTTGTATAGTCTCATCCAGACTTTGACATAGGAACTTCGAATATTTCTAAACAAGAGATGAACCAGCCTGAATCGTTTACCTGAAGCTTCCTCTGCTTGAGAGCTCCAGTGTAGATCATTTGTCAGACGGACGCCCAAGTCCTTAACGCCCGAATAATGAAATCGACTGTCGCACTTGAATGATTTATAAAAAAAAAAACAGGACTAGAAGAGGCTAGAAGTTGACAACGGCTTCGTTGGAAACAAAACAGTTTCGAACTAAAGGAATGCAAATAGTGTGAAGACTTGATTGACGAATGTGGAGAGACAGACAGCCGTCCAGTGACTTGGACTCTTTTGATTGATTTGCCAAACTATAGCTCCACGACACCTAAAGGAGTCCGAGTGTCTTAAGCCTGTTGTCCCTCGTAGACTGCAGACTTTGTTTTGATCACATCAAAAACATAGAATTAGAAACAATAGTCGCCATTTACTGTGCTATAGGCTATTTGTATCATGTTTTGTCTAGCGCTACTGCTAACCGTTAAAAAGGAGAGGCTCAAGCCTGTTTACACTTTGAAGGTTTCCCGTTATGGAACTTTGCACTCTCATAAGGATCTAGTAACTGCAGTGGCTTTCAGTGTATCTTACTACATATAATTCGATTAATCCGTGGGTCACATCAGTCAGGGGGGACTAAAGCCAAGGGACTGCTTCGATAGGGCGGCGTATGCCAGCCGGGTTTTCTTTGAGCTTAACCGTAGGAACTATATCCTAGGCGTACAAGTTTGCGATATTTTGAGCGGGCAACGGGTCAGGGTATGGATGAGGGTCAAGTGCCGAGCGCCGAGAATCAAAAGGCCTGCCGTAGACGTCGTCCAACTGCGTAGGGATTCAGATGATATTCCGAAGGCGTCGTACAAGGTGCGTAGGGGTTCTGATTAGGTGAGAACAGTGAAGGGGGACCAGGGAAGAAGAGACCAGTAGAGGGGGGGGGGGGGACCAGTAAGGGGATCATTAAAGGGGACCAGTATTTTCTGAACGTGTTTCGAGTTTTCTTATTCCAACGTGTATCGAGTTTCTGAAAACTTGCTGCAGACGTCGTGTCACGTTTGTCGGGTGCACAAGACGTGCCATAGAAGTCGTGTCAACGTCGTGACACATGCATCAGGACTCAGCAAATGTGTCACATACGTTATGTAGCATGCGTCCGGAACATGTGGCACGGACGTCGTATAACGTGCGTCCAGATCCAGAAGACATGCTACAGATCAGACTACGCAGCATGCATTGGATTTTCAGAAAACCTTTTAAAAAATCCTACAGCATGCGCGTGCATGACTCTCAACCCGTTTCTCAGCCGGCACATGGGTAAGGGGTTTTGAGGGTGTGAGGATAGGGAAAGTGATTTCTGGAATTATAGGGGTATTATTGCCGTCGGACATTAAATGATACTGACGGTCGAGCAATACTGATTAGTTGATTTTTTTTTTTTGTTTCTGCAGAATAAGCACTTCGGATTGGGACGCTGGCGATCTGTTTCTTGCCACTTAGAATGGGTACTTTGGAAAATAAACATGAGAACGAGGGTGGACAGGCTTCATAGGAGCATTTTTGAAGATTCTGCCCTACCAAATTCGGCCACTCCATTCTATATAGTGAAACCAGTTTTTTTTACCGCAGTTAGAGAAAGAAGGCCTAAAGTGAAATGAAGACGGGCGTTATTTTCTATTCTCGGGGCATGGGGCGAAGCCCCAAACAGACGTTTGGCGGCCGTTAGGCCTGTCATTGTGTGGGCCAAATGCACATTTATATTGCCTCTGCGATATCCGCTAGAAATAGAATGCGTGGTGCATTCCAAAAAGGGATTCAGTAACGCTGCCCTTTATTTATTCCTTGTCCTCTAGTGGCTCTTGGTGAGTTTAGCCCGATAACAAGAATTGGAAATGTGCAAGGAAACCCATATTCTAGGCGGGTGTCTTGGTCGTGCTGTTGAAAACTATTAGTTTTAGGGTAACCTTCGCGACTATCTTCGTTCTCGCCGTCCTGGTGCTGAAGAGAATGTCGGAAACTTGCCAGTGCCGACGTCCGGCGAATACTATGAATGGGCTGCGCAAATTGCCGACGGCATGGCCTACCTGGAGTCGATTCGCTTTTGCCATCGTGACCTGGCAGCCAGAAATTGCATGGTAATTTTCACATGATGGAAAATTGATTTCGCGATGTTCGGTATAATCCACTTTTCAGGTGCACGCCAATAACACCGTTAAAATTGGAGACTTTGGCATGGCACGTGATATCTACTATCATGAGTACTATAAACCGAACGGCAAACGTCTGATGCCAGTTAGGTGGATGGCACCGGAATCGCTTCGAGATGGCACATTCGATATGAAGAGCGACGTTTGGTGAGTGTCTTACTGATTCTTTCTTCAATTTCTAATTTCTTACTCTTACTCATTCTTCAATTAGCCTGATATGAAGACAGCTTGTACATCGCTACTCACAGTTGCATGATATTACTACTATACTTTTTCTCCTCGTCACATCAGATTATCTGAGTCCCTTGATATCGCTATTCGCGGATGTTGTTTCTGTACCAGGTCTCATAGCCAGCCCCACCACAGGATACCGAGGAGGCACTGATATTGCGAACAGGATTAGAAGATAATTTCGAGCTACTGCTTTGCGTAGGGTGTCGTTGAGTTGGGATGGAGCACCACTGCGTTCAGGCTGCGCAATAAATACCTCTCTTTTTAGTGCTTTGTAGCGTCTTTTGATGTGACTATCTACTCCGGTTTATTCTCGCTCAATCATATTAGACACCTGACCTTCAACTGCTTAGTGGCCGCCAAAAGCCTGGTTGGCGCTTCTTCGTCCCCCAGTATACCTTTTCCATCTTTTTTCTTCTTTACGCCTTTTTATACTATACTACAGTATAAAATAATATAATGGTATAAAATAATATAATAGTATAAAATAATATAATAGTTTTGGGCGCGTGTAGCGCAGTCGGAGGAGGCGCGACTGTCGCGTGCACCCGATACCAGGTTCCTGGTTCGGATTACCCGCCCAGGCCAACCAAGCCTTCCATCCCTCCGGGGTCGACGAATTGGTAACCAGACTTGTCTGGGAAGGATAAAGCGCTGACTTGTTCATCTGCTGGCCACCGCAAGTCATTGTATGGCCAACTACGCATTCATGTGGCCTCCACGACATCCCGTAGAAGTAGAATGCGCTGGCGCATCCCAGAAGGGATTGAGTAACGCCGTCCTTTATCCTTTTATCCTTTTTACCTTCATATCAGGCAAAAAATGGTCATAGTCATAAATACTGCACATAACGGGGTAGTGGGATATGGTAGGGTAGGATTTCAAAAACAGTTCTTACGAAGACTGTCCACCCATTATCGTATTCACGCGATTTTTACTCCGCAGTGTCCGTCGGCGAAAAACAGGGAGACCGACAGAACCACAACATCTTCGTTTATCATGTGGGATCGTGAGAGTTCCAATCCAAAGTCCCTATTCTTCAGAAACAAAATTGATGCTGGTCGAGGGCACCATCTTTATCTTTATCTTTATTGAGACATGTGCTGCAACAGATGTGAGGCGATAAACGTGAGGGTGATTCACCATCGCGACCAAGAAGCTAGATCCTAGCATTCCGCAGAGCCAGTAAAACAAAATATAGAGAGTGATACAATAAAAAGTAAATGAGAACATAAAAGAGAAATTCATCAAAAGGAACAATGGAGCAAAAGGAAACAGCAGAAAAGGAGACGAAAAATAAAAACAAAAGGAAGGAGAAGATCATTCATATTATGACAAGTACTAACCGCCTCGAAAGAAAATCAGGAAACGCTTGAAACGTCTACAGAATTTTGCCAAGCATTCGTTTGAAAGATGAAATATTTGACGTTAAACTAACACGCTTACTTAGCCTGACATACTCACTGCCAGCTCGAAAAAAAAGGAGACGAAAAATAAAAGGTAAAGTAGCAGGACCGGACCGAGCACCTGGCTCGCGGGTAGCTTAGCTTGACTGCTGCACCCCTGGTACTCGAGATTCTGGTTGTGAGGAATCTGCACCCGCCCAAATGGATAGCGCCCTGGAGAATTTTATGCACTATTAGGAGATCAAATTTTTTTCTTCGCAATTCGCAAGGAGAGAGGCTCTAAGCCAAGCGTCCGACAGCGTTCAGTGCTGTCAGGGATTGAGCGATAATAAAACTTTCCCGATCTAAGTAGAAGCTTCCTTGTAAAGCTATTTTGAACTTTGTCTAAAACTTCTATATTCTTTACTTTAGTTGGGCCAAAGACAGGTGTACCATACTCTAGAATAGGACGAATATACATTTTATAAGCTCTGAGAAGAATATTCTCGTTACTGGTAACGAAGCATCTGAACAGGTTGCACACCCTACGAGCCGCCTTAGCTGCGATCTCCTTACAGTGCTTGTCGAATTTCGGATTATCTGTAATGAGAAATCTAAGATCCTTCACTACGGAAACCTGCAGTAGCTGTCGGTCCTCGATAAAATGGGAGCATTGATGTTGCTCCTCCCCAAGTGCAACATCTTTGTTTTGTCCTTCGCCAGAGGAAGGTCCCAAGCTCGCGCCCACTCAGCTACAGCTAAAATTGCAGACTGAATTCTATCAACATCCGTAGAATCCACCACGCTACTATAAATCTTGACGTCGTCTGCAAAAGCTTTACAGTATACCCCGAATCTGTTGATAAGGGAAGGAGTTTCTC
>OX377203.1:63535667-63671899 GCA_947396885.1 Heligmosomoides polygyrus polygyrus
GACGTTCAATTTGAGTCCGAACAACGCCAGGCAGTCGCACCAAGCTTGCACCTGCTGCTCGAGATCATCTTTATCTTCGCATGCGAGCATCACGTCATCAGCATAGAGCAGTGTCCAGGGGGCTAGCTTCTGAAGATCTCGTGTAATTGCGTCCATTCCGACAACGAAGAGGAGTGGAGAAAGCGCAGAACCCTGGTGCACCCCCAGAGATGAGAAACTCCACTGAGGTTCCAGCTGCAGGGTGCACTCTACTCTTTGGGCAAGAGTAGAGCACCCGCACCCACTCTACGAGTTCCTCAGGTACGTTGTGTTGTCGTAAGGCGTACATAGGAGGCAGCCTACTAGTACCCAAAAAAGCACGACGTGCCGTGGCGTTTCCCACGTTAAGATGGTTTTTACCCGCTTAGTTGGCGCGAGGCGTGCCGTTTGAGCTAGGCCCCTCTCGTTGCAACTTTCATTGCAGGTAGGTACCGCACGATAACCGACTGCTACGCTCAAGGCGGTCGAAGCCCATGGGTTGTTCCCCCCACCCCGTCTGCTCATTGCGCCAAAATTTCTCTTCAACATAGCGTTAGAAGTGGTAGGAATCCTCGGTCCTGACAAAAAGGGTTTTCGTCGTGTGGCCAAAATCGAGCAGGCGGTCAGTACCTATCGAAAATATCGATTTTTATCTGAGGTTGACCGTGTAAGGGCGAGGAGAGAAGGTGCTTTCGATAAGTTGGCGCTAGAGTGAAGTAAGAGACCGTGCTGTAGGGCATCAGGAGGGTTGTCGAGGGACCTAGAAGAAGGCACTGATTAGCACAAGTATCGACATCACTGATCCGTCTGGAGATGATGCCGATGTTGAGTGTAATGATGGAGGGGGCTGGGTGGCTTCGTACCGCAAAACTACTCACCTGATGTTAAGTAAGTTAGAGCAAGGTTGGAGAATAATAAGCTGCATAAGCAGAGCAGCTAGCTTGATGTAATTGTCCTTAACTTGATGATAAATCGCGCACGAGTGCGAGGCACGCCGATAGGCATGACGGAGCACTTGTTTGGTTTAACCTTCTTTGAAATTTTTTAGTTCAGCTGCCAGTATTACTGTAATACTTTCATAAAGTTTTAATGTTTTTGAGGAACATATCAAACTAAAATGTTGTTTTGAGGCGCAACAAGGCAACGGTCATTTAGAGTATGAAAAGACGAGATCGCGCCATGCATTCGAAAAAAATCGTCGTGGTAATGTAACTTCTAATTACATGAAGCATCTCAATTAGGATAGGTGTGTCCTTTACAATTTTATTTGTTGCATCGTTTGCAGGTGTGAAACTCCATGCAAGCAGAAATGTTGTCATCAATCGAACAAAAATTGCGATATCTTGGACGAGGACATGGCACATTCTTTTTCTTTGGCACAAAAATAGGCTCTTTCCCGCTCTCTAGAACAATCACTGAACCATTATCTTCCTAAAAAAAAATTATAAAATTTCACACAATGTGTTCACTTATTGGGGAAGCGTATTAAAACTCCAAAAAAGTATTACTGAAAGTTTCCATAAACAAAAAATTATTCTAATCTTTTTGGAAGGTCTAGTTTAATTTAATGTGAAAGGAACTTGTTTTGATTTGGAGGAAGTTCAGCTTCATTTTAAAAGCATTAGGCTTGTTTAGAAGTGTCCATTTTCACGTCGAATTGGTCACTTCAGATCAAATTGGACGCTCTTTTAAGCTAGCTTCAAGATTTTTGAAATCAAAGTAAACTCTTGCAAATCGAAATGAATTTCTTCTACATCAAACTAGGGACTCTTCAAAAGGGTTAGAATAATTTTTTGTTTAAGGAAAATTGTTGTATAACTTTCTTTGAAGTTTTAATCCACCTAAGCAATAGTTGACGATTGAAATGCGCTTGACGCGAAAAGCGGAACCTCGCGCGAAGGAGGCGGTGGTCCGCTCCCGGGTAGAATTTGGGGACAACGGAGACTTCGGTAAGGCAATACTTGCGATTGAAGATGATGTGGTCGATCTCGCTGTGGAACTGGCCACCGAGGGATTCCCAGGTCCATCGTAGGGAGGGAGGCTTCTGGAACTGTGAATTTACATAGATGGTCTTGGACGACATGATGAACTCAGACAGCCTTTCACCTTGCTCGTTCCACTACAAACCGTGGGTTCCAATGTGATGTTCTTCGGGCGACCTTCGTGGCCCGATCTCGGCGCTGAAGTCGCCGGCGACCACCTTGTGGAAGGTGTGATCTTCCTTATAGAACTTCTCCAGCTTTACGTGGAAGGCTTCGATCTCTTCGTCATCGCAGTCGGATGCTAAGGCATACGCGATGAACGCGGTCAAAACTGATACGGAGCGACATCCTTCAGTCGCATACGTCCGATTCGGGTTGTCATACACTCGTACGAATCGATGTTCATGGCCAGGTGCGTGTTGACGAGGACACCAACGCCGCCTACTCCCCTGTTGTCGCATGCTCCGAGGAACAGTTCTTCTCCGCAGTCGTAGGCGGCGTGCAGGGGGTAGTGCCTTCTCGTCTCGGTCAGTCCGATGACGTCGTACGTGATCTTCCTGACTTGCATCATCAGGTCCTCGACGGATGCTTCCGATGCGAGCGTGCGAGCGTTGGAAGTACAGATCGTCATCCTAGTCCTTCTCAATTCGCGTAGCCTTATTAGGCCCTGAGATTTTAGCAGCCTCTCCGTACTCGTCCTTCCCATCGCCGCAGAAATGTGGGCTCTTTCAGGATCAGGGGCATGAGGCCCTTTAGTGCTGCTGTGTATTGCTGTCGACACTCATCCTCTTCTTCACTGGAGTACACACGGGTAGCCAGTTAGGCTCATCCGCTTTCATGTAAGCTCGATTTACACCATCAAATAAAAATCGCGACGAGCTCTTGGACTGCATAGCGCGATCTAATCTTTTAATGCGCTTTATGCTTGCTTCTTTGATGTCCTTTAGAACAATTTTAATTTATTATTTTTTCTCTAAAATAAAAATAATGAAATTATTACTTGTTGGAATTATCACCATTACCATTAGCGCCGGCAACCGCTTCTTCTCTCGTTCCACAAAAAAAAAAAGACACGAACTTCAAATACAACCTCAGTCGCTGGGCCCCCAAGCAGTGGAAGACTTCGCCGCACTACGCCTTCAAGGAGGATACGGAGGCTACTACCTGGGTCTTGAGACAAGACTCGGATGTACTCAATCGACAGTCGTCAGCTCCTCCAAGCCCTCGGCTACTGAAAAGTGCTGACTCGATGGATTTTTGTCTTGATTGATAGCATGCAGTTCACTCGCATATCCCTCTGCCAGTCTCTTATCCTCCGCTCGCGTCGCAAGGAGTTTATGAAAGACCTTGTACCGGAGGTGATAGTTGGGTTCTCTACGATTTCAACGCACGCCGTGTCGTGCCGTTTATTACCTCGAGGAGAAGAGCGGCCTGCGCAAGCAAAGTTGAACGTGCACCTCAAACGGGGAGACCGTACTCCATCCGCCATATCCTCCTGACATGGACCCAACAGATTACTACCTGCACCGCTCTCTAAGCGCGTTCTTGGCTAAGAAAACTCACAATGTTTGGAGGCTTAGGTCGGACAGTCGTCGTCTTCTTCGACTTCCGGTCTTTCCAGTTCCTGAAGAAGAGAATCGCTAACCTGCCCACTTTTCTCTATCCAGGCTTTCGAAGATGATGGTGCTCACCTAGGTCTACGGAAGAAAGTGTGAAATGATATAGCTTATTTGAGCGTCAACGGAGAAACGCGCAGCCATATAGGATTGTCACGAAAGTGTTCTCCTCTGTGGAAAAAAATGAGTGCAGACCCAGAGAACATGAAGTCTGTTAAGCTGATAGGAGCTGTAGTCGATGTTAAAAACGCCCAACAGAGAGGCGTATGCGCTTCCAGACATGATAGTCAAGTTTATTGCAACCTCCGTTGAAGTTTGAAATCAACGACAACAGCCGTCTTCAGAGAGCCGATATAGAAAACGAGGCTGAACATGCTTCGTATGGTACTCTGCTGTAAGGCCTAGTCGTAAGGACTCTGTGAGGAAAGGTTAACCTTGCAACAGAATTAGAAGGCAATTTTCAGGTCCTATGGTATTGTGTTATACGAGATGCTGACTCTTGGTCAACAGCCATATCAGGGCTTGGCGAATGAGGAGGTGCTGTCATTCATAGGAATCTCCAGGAAAACGCTTGATCGGCCAATGGATTGTCCTGATTTCTGGTACGCTGTATTACGGTGCCCATTGTTTTAAGTCCTGGATTGTGCTGAAGTGAATTACGTCACCCAACTCTGAGTAGGGCCTCTTCAGAGCGCCCTTATTGTTGCCCTACAGAGGTTTTCTACTCCTTGAAAAATGCGTTCCGCAGGTACGAACTGATGGTAGAGTGCTGGAGATACGTGCCGCGAGATCGACCAACCTTTCGTCAGATCGTTGAACATCTCATTCCGCTGGCAAGCGCTCAGTTCCGAGAGGCACGTCTTTGTTTCTCATTTTACTGCACATAGCCGCTGTAAGTGATCAGGACTAGTTGGCAGTTTTTAGGCCTCATGGATCTACAACCATCCATCTGCCGATTATCCATCAGACTCGGAGCCAAACTATGTCCGCGAAGGAAATGGTTTGCACATCTTGAATGCGGATGAACCCGTCGACGACGTAAGTTCTTGCTTTGCATGTTTGTCATTCGCGCTGGTACTCAACTCCACGAGCAGGACAATGGCCCAGTTCTTCAAGTTCTTAACTAGGTCTTCAAATATCTTATTATATCTTCAATTTGAGCGGAATCAATTTATGATGTCTTGGTGTAATTGACTGCCAAGCGTGTGGTACCTTTTGTTCACTTCATTCAGATTTAATCCTCGCAGGGGTACTTGGTACACAGCAGCCCAGCCGCCCGTTTTCTCGACAATCTTCATGGCACAGCATTACTGTATAGTGAACTTCATTTGAAGGACGAGAAGCAAAGAATCAGCTCAAAGATTCCTTCATTGATCTCTACTACGTTTCCTCTCCCCCCCCCCCCCCCCCATGCTTCTGACTCTTGGTTGTTATCTATGTCACAGGCTTAAGGCTGTCCAAACATCCGCCATCAGCGACAGCAGTGGCTGTTCGCATTGCAGCGGTACGACCATATTTTCCACCTGTTTCGATGTTGAGTTATTGTTGACTAGTGGGTAAGAGCCTTCACGAGACAGAGGCTCGGAGGTTGTTTCTGTGAGCCAACGAGTCTTGGTACCGCAGTGGCGTTGCCTCCTGTTGAAGAGCTCTTGGGGCTCTCGCGAGATGTATTGTTAGCTGCTGCTTGTTCTCGGCTTCACCCGGAGTTTTTACATCAAACGCCGCTTCATACTGGTGCCCGTATTGGTACATTGAACAGTATTCGTTGTTCTTCTGCCTCACCACTGCGTGTGCTGTGTTTTCGGGTCTGAATGTGAGACAGTTGCGTTCTTCTGCTCGCCGACGATACGACCACATGGCAGCTGCAACCCCCTACGACGCCTCTACCTTAATAGCTGCCCGTTTTAGTTGTTGATGTTTGCGGTTGAGGTGGTCATGAGAATATCTGACAGCAAGGTGGACAACGGCAAAGAAAGATGACGTCAGCTGCTACCGGGCTGGAATATCTGGTATCCTGGACACTGTTAGGTTTGGTTGACACATCGACCGTTCCTAAGCTTTTTGCGGCTGACCTCCATCGTCTTCTTATTGCCCATCATTTCGGGAGAAGAATGGACCGTTAGGGATTTTGGGAGACTAGGGAACTCTTCTCTCACTCATCCTCGTAGAGTTGGCAGCACAGTTTTATACGCCCGGCTTCTCCCATCAAGTAGTCAACCGATATAAATGTATCAACATTTTCGACATAAAGTTAGGAGCATTGTGGACAAGCCCACGTTTTCTACCGTTTTCCATATTTTTCGCCATCGAGGGTCGATGGAAAACTGCTCAGATTCAATAGCTTTCATGAAGGACTCGCACTGCACTGCACTGCTGATGATCCCGTGGTTAGCGTGATATCTGCGTCAAAGCACTGTTGGCTCAGCTGCGCTCCATGATAGTCGATGCTGCAGTCTTTCAATGCAATGGGAGTTCATCATAGACGTTCTTGAAACTCTTTGGAAGAGGTCGGATTTCGATGGCGTACTGCCTTTCAATAATCACTTCCACCTCGCGGTAAAACAGTCGGTGTTAAGGCTACACTACCATTTGTTTAAGACTTTCGTGTAGCCCTGATGAAGTTCGTGCTCACAGGGCTGTTTCTGACCTTTGTTAGCCTCACTGCTTCGAATTTTTTTCTGGTTTGTGGTTTGTTTTCTAGTTGATAGGGATACATCCATGTTAATGATTTGGTGTTTCCAATCTGGACATATCTTCGAAGAGAGCTGTGCAGCAGAAGCGACTTGTTATCGTTCACAGCGGTGGTCATGTTGTCCACCACGACATCCTGTTGGCCGCGCGTTCCCTAAGGCGGGGGCTGCTGATTCAAATTTCGCATGGCGCCACGGATCCGTTCATTGTTAGCTGCCCTTCCACCACGCTTCATTTTTTTAAAGGCAGGAACTTGCTTCAGGTCGACTATCGCCTGACGAATCGCGCCGGCGGAACGAAGCCCCGATGGGGTGAGGGGCTCTCGCTGGACACAGATTGTGAAGCTGAAGATGAGGTTTGACAGTCAGCTCAGCGCTGTACAGTACTTTGCTCACCGTTCTCATTCGTCTACGTGTACGCAGCGGGTTGCGTTTGTTTTCGTTGTTTTCGTTCTCATGTTGTTAACTATTATTACTTCTCTATTTATTGCTGTACATGTCTCATGATCTAATGTACGGATGTACCGTGTACATAGTTATCGCTCGTCTCGGCGGCAGTTCTTCGATGGGGCTCAGCTATCATGTGAAACATATCTGTTTGTTGTCGCTGTATTTCTCGGTGAACACTCCCTTCATGCGCTCTCAGTCTGCCTCTTTCTCGCTTTTCCTCTGTGTTCCCTGTCTGATTCTAAAGACTTGACTACGTCGCTTTCCATCCTTGTTAGCGTTGTCTGCAACGGTCAAAGCCAGAGCACGAGCTAGCGGTGTCCATCGCAGGTTGTGTCACTCTCAATAAACGAATGTCTGGTTCTTCTCTCGTGAACTGACACGATCTTCGACTGCAGCACCGGAGCGTTCTCCTCCAAGGCGTGGTGCTCGGTGCGAGCTGCTTACCCCGCTGCTTGCGCTCGTGGTGTCTTCTGCTGCTTTCTGTTCCGCCGATATGTTTCGCGTCTCCCGCCAATGTCAATCATCAGCTGCATACTCACTCAACTACCTTCTTCCTCTTCAGTTTCACAGCAAACATCTCAGCGCTTTTTCGTTCTCTAACCTCGTGATGTGTAGTGCTTAAACGAGTGGCTCTGCTTGGTCCGATCACACTGGCAGTTAAGGGCTCCTAAAAGCTGGAGCGCCCGCAGATTAGAAGCCGACTGGGGCGCGCTATTCTTCGAGAGACTGACGCTGGCCACTGCTTCACATAGGATTTGCATACTTGCTAGACGACAATATATGCTTGGCACTTGTGGGCGCCTATACACCGGTGCTTATCACCTTATCAGGACCTTATACCTATACTATACTATACTATCAGGATTAGATATTGTTAGTGCTGTCAGATGGACTTCATCATTAACAACTAATAAGACGAACTGTCCGTGCTGCTTCGCGATAAGCGTGTAAGGCATTCAAGCAAGCCACGATTAGATGATACTTCCACGGGAGGGCAAAATAGTATCTGTGTCGGTTTTTAAGTGGCAGTACTGCCAGCTAACTGTGCTCCAACAACGAGTACAATCGACAGATTGGGCAGTGTGCGTTCAGGTATTATAAATAGGGCACCACATAATAATCTCAAATTACCGGTACCCTTTGTGAAACGTCCGAACAGCACGAAATGTGTGGCCACGGTTTGCACTTGTCCTGGTTCGAATAGCTTACGCATTCTATCTCATCGTTGCCGTCACTCATTGGTGCTCTTCCGCACATGAAACATCTGCAATAACCAACAAGAGCAGAAGCAGTTGTGGAACTACATCCTTTTTATAAGGACGGGCGAAGCTTTTCAAGTGTAGTATTTAGACCGGAGTCGCCTGCTTCTGTATAAAGCTCTCCTATAACCTTTGATATATTAGACGCAACAATAAGGACGAAGAGGATGGTAAGTATTTCGTGCTACTCAGGGGTGTATGCATCCTGTCTAGGTCCCATACTATGTTTCATGGTTTCGTCGGTTTTCTCCAGCCGAATACACGTGTCTGTCGGTGTCTGTATCAGACCGCTCGTCACTGAACATCTAGTCGGTCAGTGCCTTGTAGATGTGTTGATAGTGCCTCACGGAAGCTGAGTTGGTGTTCCAGTGCAGGAATAACGCTTTACTGTGAAGCCTCCGCGAAGCAATGGCCAGCGTCAGTCCTTCAAGGAATAGCGCGCCCCAGTCGACGTGAAATTTGCGGGCGCACCCGCTTTTAGGAGACCTCGCAGTTCATGCGTTTCGCGGTTAGTTTTATTTGTGTTGTGTGCGCGTGTTCAGACGGGTCCTGTATAGAGGTTCGAGATAGATTCTAGACTAGCTCATCGCGGACGGTTGCATGGCTATGTGAAGGTGTCGTGATGACGACTGCTGACAATTTTCCTACGTTCATAGCTTGTACGTTCCACAGTCTTGTTGTACTCCGGGAGCCTACTCGGGGTTATACATATTACTCGTCATAACTGTTCTACATATGTTGATGCTAAGCATTTGCACACTTTTGTCATAAACTTCTATTGCTATTTGTTTACTGCCAGAGAGTGAACAGTCTACCGCCACCTAAAGCTCCTCTTACACCACGTTGAGGAAGAGGTATCCGTCTGCATCCATCTTCTGAGCAATGAAAGCAGTGCTTCTGTCCGCATTTGCCCAGCAAGATAATCGCAAAGCATGCGTTGAATGGTTGACGCTTCTTCTCCAAACGTGGGGAATTGGTTTCCATAACTGGCAAAGATCTGCCTTACAGGTCAGGTTGAGCCTTTCTACTTTTTCTTTGAACGAACGATCAATCAAAACCGCTTTCAAATCTGCGATCGAACGAGCGAATAAGCGACTACTCTTAATTGTCGAATAATGGAGTATTCGAATAACTTGATCTTTTGGAATTTTCGGATAATCGAGTAAACGAACAAACTCGAATAGACATAGAACACACGGGAAATCAATTTCGACCGAACAAAAGCATTGATGACTCACGCCTTACTATCATCTCATCGCAATCACTGACACTAACGATCTTTAATGATTTGTCCGTCAATGACGTTTCGGTAATGCCTCGACGCCTCGCCATATCCCACGTGGGAAAAATTTTCAGTTCAACATGGGATGCTGCGACAGCAGGACAAACAAACGCGGCTGGTAGTACGATCATACAAGTTTTCGCCGCGGGCGCGGCGGCCTCTGCCGCACGCGCGACGAGGCGCCACCGACGCATCCCTCCTGGGCCGGCTGTTATGGGGGAAATGGAGCTCTAACCAACTCCTGAGTTATGCTGTAATTTATCTAGATATGTGGCTTTTAGAATTGAAGCTTCTTATCATAAAGGGAGACTAAATCTTTTCACAATGCAAGCAACTTTATTTCTTCGATTAGATCATCCAATTCCCTCTTGAAATATCTTTTCTCTGATTAAGTGCACCGGAGGGCCCTTAAATAGATGTGCAGAGGTAGCAAAAGAAGCTTATACGGTCACTAGAGCATTAGACTTCGTGACTGTAGCAGCACACACTATGCAGATGTCGCGCTTGCCGCAGCAGTCGCCGCGGCCGCCGCGCGTTTTCGTATGTTCAGCTTGCTCCCCAACAAACGCTCTAGGTGCTTAAGCCCTGGTTTACAGTTGAGCCGCTGCGCGGCGCGCACAACAGTCGGAATAAATATCGATCGGGCGGCCGAAAATCGATATCCAATGCGATCGTGGTGGCGGCACAAGTATAAATTAGGGCTAACACAATGACAATTGCGGCCGCTTCTGAGCGCCGGAAATCGGAATACGCGCCATATACATCGTCGGCTGTGGGACGGCATTCAGAAGAGGTGCTGCAGACGTACAGTGTGCGTCGGGGAACAGAAAACATGTCGCGTGATCCTGATTCAGGCACAACTTCGATGGACTTATTCTATTCGGTAGCACATCGTTTCAGGAAAAGAAAAAAAAACACCAATTTGGTTATTACACCGTTTCGACATCACAATTGTTCACCGGCTTGAAAGCAACACAATGACAAGAAGAGCGACGCATAATTGATCTCTTTTTTCAGTCTTTCGTTAAAGTTCAAGAGGTGAATGAAGGCAGTGCAAAACAATCAATGAGTGGTGAGTCACCATTTCTATTCCGTCTTCCGACCCAAAAGGGAGCGGAAAACGAAACGGAAGGGAAGGACCGGAAACGGCCGAAAACCGAAATTCGGAACACGGAAACGGAATTTCCGCACATCTCTGGTCGTGATCCAAAAAACATACCGCAGACGTCATCTAATACTCGCCGGGATTCAGAAGACGTGCCGAGGACGTCATTCAGTGTGCGTCGGGATTCAACAAAAAAAAAAACGTGCAGCAAGCGTCGTCCAGTGTGCGTTGCATTCAGAGGACGTGCCGCAGGTACCAATCAAACGACGTGTCCCAGATCGAACAGGCAACCAATATGGATCGGCAGTATCGACTTTCTGTTAAGCAATCGGGGAAGGGGTGGTTACGTGATTGCGATCTCCTACGGGAGGGCAATCAATTTGGATCGATATTTTTGAGTTCCTGTTTGAAAAGTTTTGCCCTCTACCTCTGGTTCAGAGCGTTTCGGCTCAGCGTTTATAGCTGCTTTTTTGAGACAATGCCTTCTTCACAAATGGCCCAAATGTCGATTTAATTCCGACTCCGCGTGCGCTTCTGGGATCCAAAGCATAACCCTCTGTGACTCAACTGCATAGGACATGTGAATCTTGCTGTCCTGAGATCATGGAGAGTGTCCTAAACTTCTGTTTTTTTGTTGTTGTGATCTTCTTATACATTTCACTTAAATTTGAAACTACATGTTTTTCTAGGCGTACCATAAACGCATATGAATTCTTGAGTACACAGCTTAAACAATGGCGGGAATAGTAAATTCGCTAAAACTATGGAAACTTTCAGTCCAACCTAATAATATCGAGAGAAAACTGGATAGGCATCCATACATGCTGTGTAACTAACCATAAATAACTTTGGTTAACCGCAATTAAGCGGCTAAATAAAAGCGAAAACGATACTTACGTATTGGAAGGAATATTGATATCAAGGAATGTGTCATGCTCCTGCCTGGGAGTGAGGATTTACAAACCTTTATTATTAGTCTATATTATATACAACAACCATCTAGCAAGAATGCCGTTAGGGAGACTGCCAACCTTCCAACCCATGTAGGGGCGTGGCTTACAGAGGCGGTCGCCCTATACCGTGACATGTCCTTCCTTCCGAATTTGTAGGCCTCGACAAAAATATACAACACAATAATTTTTAAATAACAACAAAAACAGATATTCACTCCAATGATGAATTAAAATGATGGGTCGATGGACATAGAGACGATTATAAGAGGATTCCTTCCAGTACGCACAGGGCGAAATTTGTGCATAAGACTAGGGCCAGGTCATAGGGCCTCCGGATCATGTGCTTTCGAGGCATTGCTCGAATCGCTGCTCGCATACTGCCACCGGCCTTGCTTGGAGCCACCGCATCTCTAGAGCCGTCGACCATAGCATCTCTGGAGCACGTTTTATCGGCGTGACCCACATTGGCGACCAGGTTCATTCCTTGTTCGCCATCATTGCCATCGCATCATCTTGCTCCTGACAAGTCAAGAGTGCTTGTCTGAGTTCTGGTACCTCTTCTTCCAAGGGACCAGTTCGAGCACTGGTATCTCCGCATAGCTCCTTCAAATATTTATTAGATATCGTTATGAATTTGGTTTATGTTAAATCGTTATTCTACCAATCGTTATTTTTCCGACCTTCTGGTGAAAATGTTTAAAGTTACCTCGAAATGAGTTTTTGCGGGAGTGTATTCACTGTCGTAATCATAGTCCGAATTTCCCTATGTCCTTATCAGTTCTACGGACATCGTTATATTCTGTAAAACGTCAAAAATATTTCGAAATCGTTATGACTTTACCTTTTAGTAAATGACGCGGCTTAGAACAAAACTTGCTATTTCGTTATTCATTTTCTTCCAGTAAAATCGTACGTGAATCTTACTGCAAGGTATTTTTACTGCTCAAGTAACCTCCGGCAGGGGGTTTTCGTGATTCTGCTACAAAATATCTTTTTGATGACTTTCGTCTACCTTACCTAACCGAATATCTTCCCCTTCGGTATAATATAGGGCGTTATTTTGAATGCAAAAGATTTTTATGCCGTCACATTGACTTCTCAGTTGTGGGGAAATTCATTAGAATAATCCGAATATCAACCGTTATCATGTTGGTCATCATAATTTCTCACGTAATTGTGAGAAGCGTTGTTTCTAGGGATTTGAGAATCGCGTCCGTGATATCCACGTGGGCTTCGAATTCCGCCGTTATTGAAGTAACCGTTATCGTTATAGGATTGAGGACTACGTTCGTGATATGCCCTATTACTGTTAGATGACCTCAGTATGGGTTACCGCTCTCTTTTCCCTACGAGTGGGATTATCATAGCCTCGTTGACGACGCTATTTTTAAGTGGGTGCTTACGTGAGCTCTGGTCGACGCCCTCGAGTGTATGCTCGAAGCCACGTTTCGGCTCCTTTGTAGTGCCGACATTACCTAGTATACGGTAGTGTTGCCAATGGGCGAAGTTCTATTAACATCGGGTAAAAATAAGTCTAAAAAATATTTTTTGGTTATTTTTCGGTTTTTTTGGACGTCCTATGTACAGATAATATACAAGCTAGCGGTGGCATGAATGGCAGAGTGAACTGTAGCAAATGAATAGTGAATTGATAGGTTAAACATCGAAGATTAACAACATGAGCTATAATTTAGTCGTTTTGATAAACTAATAGTGAAAGATTTGATTAAGCTATTAACGTAATAACGAAAACATGAATGCAAAGAAATCATATAGGACGTGCGCAAAAGGAAATATCGGAAAAGTACGAGGTTCACAAGGGAGGTAGTTTGCATTCGGCAGTGACTCACGTGAGGAACGTACTTTCCGCACATTTAGTGTTTTTGAAGACGCCAGGTCGGAAGATACGATATTCGCTTTAAATCGCTGTCGCGAATAGCGAAAGTCGTACTTTTCGCAATCGATAATTAGAGTTTAAAAAATAGCATAGAGTAAGCGGCTCAAATTCTTTAAAATAGTAATAGTAATTCTTTGAAAAATAGCTGTTTAGTTACATGCCCTGCCTCATTCATGCGCTACGACGAAGACAAACGAAAAAGTGGAAATGATAAAAATCATGCTCAGTACAACAAAAAAAAATCACGCCAGCATGCTTCGTGAGAGTGCAATGTGCATGCGGTGTGGTGTGTATATCTCGAGATATAAATACGTTTTGATGGCCTTCAAAACGGAGTCTCCCCTACTGCTAACTTCTTTTAGAAATTTTGAGCAAAAGTCTAAAAGGATCTCCCCGCGACCTCCATGTCATGCTCCTGCCTGGGAGTGAGGATTTACAAACCTTTATTATTAGTCCATATTATATACAACAACCATCTAGCAAGAATGCAGTTAGGGAGCCTGCCAACCTTCCAACCTATGTGGGGGGGGGGGCTTACAGAGGCGGTCACCCTATACCGTGACAAATGCATGTCATTTCACATTTCACACATGGACGTTAAGTGGCTGACGTTTGGACGTTGAGCTCTAAAGCATGGGACGAGGTTAAAAGTGTGAACCTTTTGATGTGAGCAATTGCTGAAACTCCGGAGGCCTTCTCTCGCTTGCGTGAGTAGTGTCACTCCGAGCATCATCTTCTCGACGCGATGCTGATCACGTGTTCATTCTGCTTTCGTATGGCCCAGGTTCTGAGGCGTACGCTAGCGCGGGAAGAACGGTAGAGTCGAATAGTTGGGCACAGAGAGAGACCTTCTTCGTTTTCTTCACGACTTCTTCGACGCTCGAAAGCTCGCCCGCTTCCTCCTGCCCAACTCCGGCGTCGTTGGCTTTGTTGAATTCGCGAATGGGGCTTCAGAAACTTGTCCGTTCCTCATCAACATCGTCTTCGTAAGATTCAGCTGCAGTCCAACGTTCCCACATACACGATCGAAGTCGGCCAGCATTCACTCTGCCTGGCTGATGCTCGATGTTATGAGCACGATGTCGCCAGCGAAGCGCAAATGGTGCAGCTGCCGGCTGTCGACCTTCACTCCCATGTCTTCCCATTCTAGTTCGCTTTCAAGGGTGGCGTTGAAGAGCATCGGGGATATGGTATCCCCTTGCCGAACCCCTCTCCTTACGTCGATGACGACGTCGTTGTAGAATGGAGAGATCTTGGTCGTGAATCCACTGTACAGCTCTCGAAGGTCTCTGATGTACTGAGAAAGAACGTCCTGATTGAGGAGGGCTTCGATAATCGCTCATCGACCTGAAAAAGGCTTTCGACAAAGGCACGTAAGGCACAACGGTAGCTTGTACTCTCGCGATAATTCGATGAGCTTTGTAATGGTGTGTACGTAGTCGATCGTGTTGAATCCTCTCCGAAATCCTGCTTGTTCGCATGGCTGTCTTTAGGATGTTGATGAGCGCTGGTGAGAGCTTCTTCAGGTTGCGGGTCTGATCCTGTCGGAACCGGGTGCTGTACGTTTCTTCACCAACGAGATTGCGTGTCGGATCTCGGTAGAGAGAACAGAGGGGATGACGCATCCATCCTGCGGAAGCTGGCATGGGGGTAGGTGGACGTGTTTCGGAAGTGGGCTTGTGGTAGGCTCAGATCGTTACACTTTTGCTGCCACGCGGTAAAGTTGACCACTCGCTCAGGTTTACCACTCTTTTAGATTGACAACACGCGATCTCGAACCTCAAACTTGGGTAATTAAACCTTTATATATTATATATATATATACATTAACATTGTCAAGTTGGGCGGACTTTGATTTGATTGAGTTGCGGGAGGAAGTATGGATGATACTTGTCAACTCCCGACTCAGTCCGCAGGTGGATGCGGGGTTATACTGCCGTCCGGCCTTCCCGCGTCTCCACCCGGAGAACTTAGTCGGTGTCCTTCTGCGCCGTCGCTAGGCGAACAGGCAGAAAGGCTTCTAGAAGCACTTAAACCGTGCAGGTCTACCGACATTATGTTCTTCTTCGTTAAGTAAACTCTTCCGAAGCTACCGGTACCTAATCCGACTTGACAACTCAGAGAAGGTCACCTAATGTCCCCTAGTGTTTCTTTTATCTCCCCTCTAGGTATCCGACGGCTGAACCGTATGTCAGACGGTAGTTACACCGTAGGTTTTATAAAGTTTATGATAAACTTAAAAACAAACACAAATACGGAACAGCGAAACAACGACTTCGAAACGAACGCGACAATAAATGAGGAAGTTATCACAATGGTTTCAAAAGGAAATGCTAGTGGCCTCAAATGAATTGGATATCTCAAACGGGTTAAATGCACTCACGAGAGTTAAATGTCACCACCAAAGTTTGATTATTATGTGAGAATCGTACCCGGGGCTCGTCCGATCACTGAGGTCTGGAAACCAACTGGCTGACTCGCTCTTGACCCCCTTTGGGCTCCACTCACGCAACTAGGGGCGGACGGGACAAGGGAGGAGCAGGGATAGACCACCAGGTGGAGACCAACTCAACTAGGTACTTACCTATTCCTCAAGGACGAATCTCACTTAGCAGTGAGGACGACTACCATGCAGCGGTCGCTGCGTAGCCCGAGCCCGGGGAAATGCTGGGCGAAGGAAGGTACGTTAAGTACCAGTAAAAGCCCACCTAGGAGGTCAGGCTAAGGCAACGCCACCAGGAGTCGCCAGCCGACTGCTAAACAACTAGACTCTCCACTAGATGAAGCTACGCCCGGAAAGCACCCCCTTTACTTCTCACAAGTGCTAACGCCTACTGAAACTCAGGCCGACTACACTCGTCTCAACCAGGCTAGGAGGCGGACGCGCCACTCCTGCCCGAACTCACTGGGGAGTCTACTCTACGGGGGAACCGGGTGTGTAAACCCTTAGGGACTACCTAGACTCTTCCCCTAATTTAGTGGGTCTCCACCCAATGAGTACCCCTACCGTGGAGGCTCAAGATTGGCCTACGACACAAAAGAGGGGAATTGGGGCTAACTGCTGTTAGCCACGAAGAACCCAAAGCCGGCTGTGAAGCGTGCGGCTGGGTACAAGGTTGGACGGAGTGATGATTTAGTTATGTCAGCCGAAAACCGTGGGAGAGGCAGAAGGGACCGTGGGGAGTGAAGCACAAACGATGTCAAGAGCACTAGGGCTCCTGGTCGCTACGTTCAGCGAAAACACTCATTCTCAGCGGAAGGGGAATGTGCCTAACCCTACCGCTGCCTTGTCCGGGAGACACCTATTAGCGTCCCGTGGGCTACGAGAGGTAAGACTAGGATGACGGCGCCGGGTCTCGACCGACGATGCAAAACCTAGCCCTTAATGATGTGCTCGCTACACTCCTAACGTCTCTGAGTGAGAGGCTGGACCCTTTTCCCACGTGAAAGCGGTTAGAGAATAAAATGGAACGAAGCAAACGAAAGAAATACCGCCCTCAAGGCCGGACCAGCTGCTCCGCAGCAAGGAACGAAGACTAATGTTCTGGGGACCCGGCCCGCTGCGCGTGGTCCGACGCGGTGCGGTTCCCGCGGTGCCTGATCAATGCCGATCACTGCGGATCACCCCAGGCCTCGTTCGGACGACCCCGGCCATGGCGAAGAAGAGGGGTCCGTAGGAAATAGTGTTCCGAAGGAGGAGAGTGCCGACGGTAAGAGAAATATCGACACCGATCGACACTGGGGGTTCGATGGACGCTGGACCCGGACCTGACAACATCAACAAATAATATGGCAATCAACAATTGGTGACAAGCGATAAATCTCAAATGCAGAAAAACCCCAGTCTCCCGATTTTCCGCGTCCCCTAGCAGGAAAGTGTTTGAAGTGCTGACTTGAAGAGCTAAGGCAAGTCTCTGGCTACCGATCGGCTCCTTATATAACGGATCTTTTTATACCGCTCGAACTAGACTTCGATCCTTCTCGCCCACATTGGACGACCTGCGTACGTGCCTGTGGGTGCCTATCCTGTAGAAAGGCTGTAATTCCGCGCGTACTCGAACTACAGTAACTACTACTGAGGCTGCAGCCTAACTGCACGAGTCACCACTTTGAGCCTAATTATATGAGTCAACCTTTGCAGCATAAGTGGTCACGGATCTCTGCGACGTGGCTATCGAAGAAATCGGAATAGAAGACGTGGATGACCTCCATGGTCCTTTTGGAGGAGGTAAAGGTTCCTTCAGGACATCGGAAAGCGTTCATCTTGGTCTTGAACTTGAGATGGTGCAGGAAGCGGTCGTATTCTTCGTCAATGGCATCTTCCCAGAGGCCGGCAAGAGAGGTTTGGAGGTCCCAGTTGATGGTCGTTCTGGGACTCCCCTTCTTAAACTTCACGCCCTCCTCTCCTTGAGGCAAAAAGCGGAACCTCGCGCGAAGAAGGCGGTGGTCCGATTCCATATATTATGGTGGGCCAAAAGTAATGAGACAAATTCAACTAATTTCTTCATCTCTTTATCACTCAATTACAACTCAACGGTGCTGAGGAATGTATTCGCCATTAAAGTCAATGACCTTGCTGCCATCGATCGGTCATCTTCGTGATCCCATCCTTCCAGAACTGCTTGGGCCTGGTGCTGATCCACTGCTCGTTATAGTTGTCGAGGTCTGTTTGGGTCCTTGTGTCCATTCCGACCACGAAGTCCTAAAGGCTGAAGAAGTAGTGGTACTCGCATGGAGAGATGTCCGGCGAATACGGAGGGTGAGGCATGTGAACGTAGCCGAGCTGAGCAAGCTTATCCGTGGTTACTTGTTTCCGATGGGGTGCAGCGTTGTCGAAGAGGAGGACCTTCTTGAAGCGCTGCGACTGAATAAGTTCGAGTCGCAGGTCCACCTCTTCTATTTCGTTCACCATGGCCTTCTAGTCCATCGGCGTGCTTTTGGTAAACAGCTTCCAGCATATTGGTCCATGGGCGCAGACTCAAAAGCTCTGAAGGTGCTTCTCACCATGAACATCTCGCCGAACGAAGGTCGGTAACATGTCACAAGGCCTCACCCAGACTCACCGCTTGGCAGGGTTAAGGTAGAAGGCGTACTTCTCATCTTGTGTGACTATTGAGTCCAGGCTGCTCGGGGTGGGAATTGCGCGAGATTTGCGCGACACAGGCCGACTCGTCAGACTGGGGTTTCGGCATGAGACGGACTGCGGTTTTGGCATGCTTCTGGAAAGGGTGGAAGTGGTAACTTCTCAAGTGTCCTTCAATAGGTAGCACACAAACATAGAAATACGAGAAGCACGGAACCATACCCCAGACACGAGATATGTGGACACGGCTGGAGAGTCTCATTACTTTTGGCCCACCCTAATAGAACTTGGGGACAACGAAGACGTCAGTCAGGCAATACTTGCGGTTGAAGATGATGTGGTCAATCTCGTTGTGGAGCTGGCCAACGGGGGATTCCTTCGTCCATCGTAGGGCAAGAGGTTTCTAGAACTGAGAATTTCCATGGATGGCCTTGGTCGACATGATGAACTCGGACAGCCTTTCACCTTGCTCGTTCCACTACAAACCGTGAGTTCCGATCTGAAGTTTTTTAGGCGACTTTTGTGGGCCAATCGTGGCGTTATAGTCGCCGACGATCACCTTGTAGAAGATGTGATCTTCCTTGTAGAACTTCTCCAGATCTACGAAGAAGGGCTTCGACCTCTTCGTCGTCGTAGTCGGATTGGGGCATACGTTGACGAACACAGCCAAAGCTGGCACGGAGCCACATCGCTTCAGTCGCAGAGCTCCGATTCCTCTTTTCAAAGACTCGTGCGAATCGATGTTCATGGCCCAGTGCGTCTTGACGAGAACACCAACGCCGTCTACTCCCCTGCTGTCGCATGAGTCGTAGGCGGCGTCTACGGGGATGGTGTCTTCTCGTCTCGTTCAGTCCGAAGGCGTCGCACTTGATCTGAAGTCATCGACGGATTCTTGCGATGCGAGGGTACAGGCGTTGTAAGTACAGATCGTCATCCTAGTCCTTCCCAATTCGCGCAGCCTGGTTAGGCCCTGAGATTTTAGCAGCATCTCTGTACTCGTCCATCCCATCGCTGCAAAAATGGGGGCTCTTTCGAGGTCAAGGGAATGAGGCCCTTTAGTGCTGCTGTGTTTGACTGGAGTACACTCGGATAGAGTCAGGGTTTGCTGTGCGGGTGAGGAGCTCTGGGCAGCCAGCCAGACTGCCCGAAAGGACGGGGTGACACTTTTAAGGCGGCCTCGAATCGCCTTACAGTGCATTCCCAATCTACCGAGTGCAAGCTTCTGGCCGGGCTGACACAGTTACAATCCGCGCAGAGGCGAACATATCCACACACACCGTGCATGAACATGCCGCTCCCACGCACAAGGAACGAGGCGACCCGACAAAGCAGGAGGAAGGAGTCCATACCTGCATCCAACCAACGTCTTTGGGTAGTACACGGCTACATTTATTTCGTGTTTCGTTCCCATATCCACCACCCGGGAACGCTCTTCGTGGCCCTGCGACAAGCGGCCCGAGATCCCTCCTTACAAGAGAGTCCGAAGGTTCTCTATCGAGGGAGGTCCATGGTGTGTTTTAGTGTACAACCCTTTATTGTAGGCTCGAAAACGTGGGGAGGGAGTCAGTTTGCACTAGACACCGGATTCGACGCAGATTCTGATAATTCGAATCAGTAATTTCTCTCGAAGCCTAGTTAAAAAGATAGTGCTAACAATGGGACTTTTGCAAAATCCTGATCTTGCAAGCGAAGGGTCTGAAGCTTGTCTGAACGGAGAGAATGAGTCATACAGGAAGGATCTCCACCCCTCATTTAGTATAGAAATGTGGGTATTGACAAGGAAAGGTTCCCAGCTCGAGGTGAGCTTTTGCGATGCTGTTTTGACAGGTTGCAGAGCCGTGCGAGCGGAGTCCAGAATTACGGTTAGTTTTTGCTGAATGCTTTTTTAAATGCTGGAAAAGGAGGTGTGAAAACATGTGCGCAACAGTCATCAACCCCTATGACACCTCACGAGGCTTCTATGAGGCGGCACTCCTACCGGCTGTGCCTCGGTGGCGCAGCCGATAGGAGTGCCGCCTCATAGAAGCACACCCGCTGGCTTTTGAGTTCGAGTCCTCGTACTGACAATGTCTTTGCACGTATCAGTTTGTTGTTATTACGCTTTCTAATGATCATAGGAGTCAATTGTAGACCATCAATGCTTACAACAAACCAAGGCTGTCCATTCATTTGTGCTAGCTTTTTTTCATGGGTGGCAATTGGATACTTCAACGTTCACCCAGGTTTTCTGCACACACGGATTACGCGTTCAACGAAGAAGAAGTGGTCACTCCTTGCCAAGGAGAAGATTGCTCCTCACTGGCTTTTGGAAGATGCTGCTGTGTGACATGCGCTTGTGTTTTACCTGTTTCATAGATTTGTACCATAGCTGTTGACTAAAAGAGAAGAGCAAGACAGAATATTTTATTTCCAGAGAAATGATATGGTGCAGATACGCATCGTTGAGGAACTAGCAGAATGTAGCGGAAATAGAAAGCCATGGTTTGTAGTAAGCACTGATGGTCTAAAATTAACTTCGTCATCATGAGAAAGGATAATAACAGCAAACTAATATGTACAAAATTATTTGCAACAAACTCGCACTGAAATCCGCTACGGTGTGCTTCTATGAGGCGGTCCGCCTACCGACTGCACTACCGAAACACACCTCGTGGAGTATCGTAGAGGTTGACGAGTGCTCCGCACACGTTTTCACACCTCTTTTTTCAGGTCTTTAAGAAAGCGTTCAGCAAAAACTAACTGTAATTCTGGACTCCGCCTGTAGGGCCCTACATCCTGTCAAAATAGCATTGCAAAAACTCAACCTGAGTTGAGAACCCTTCCTTGTAAGATGGTTGGTGCTGGCTGTACACCGGCAAGGTATCTTAAAACGGGTAAGTTAGATCAGCCACACCCCGGAGTTCCTTCTCTTGCCTAGTTCTGTGCTCTCCTCCGCGTCAGCGGAAACCGTGTTTATGTTTATGACATGCCATGTATGCAGCATTACAAGGTGACTTCCCTCTCCCACCCTATTATGGCTACACAAGGTTGTCCAGCGTTTTATTGTGTGATTTCGTGTTTGTTGATTTCCCAATGGTTTTGAAGAGTATGTTGTTTTCATGGGCGATGACTTCTGAAAATTTCTATTAATTGCTGCACTCAACCAATGCACTCCCTACTGACGACGTTGTCTGCCCAGCACTGTATTACACCAGACGTTCAGCGGATTTGGTGGATAACCAATGGGGTGGCTTTACTATTCAGTGGAACAAAGGTTTATTCTCACGATTTTATAGTAGAACCCACAATAGTGGTACATGTATCGTATACATACGCAATTTCTGTGGGCGTAGCCACGATAGGGCGACATTTTGGTCGCAATCGGTACCACAAGTGTAAATCTAAAAGACGGTGCCGCACTCGAGCACCGCGGGAGATTACGTTGATGAGTGCCTACTTACGGTATCGCTAGGTTATGCCTGTGGATGATATTCAATGGTGCTTATCTTATATTGTTCACCTAAGCATCTTATGTTTTATCATTCAAATCGAGATGTCCTGTATTATAATACAATATATTATATTACAGTAGTACATTAATATATCTGGACATAGATCTGGTTGGGTATCCACAACACTGGGGCGAGCGGCAAGTAGCGGTAGCGCTAGGTAAAACACTACAATTTCGAGGAAGCAAGGAGGAAGTAACCAGCAGGGTAGAACAAACAAAATACACACAATCAAAGGGAACACATTCGCAAATTCGATAGAAGTTTTAAGGTATATCTTTTTGTCCCGAAGTTCTTGTGTGAAGATGAAGTGCAGCACTTGAACCTGGTAGTTTTCCTTCCAGCACGTCGTTTCCTTGGCGGATTTCCTGTCCTTTCTGCGGATATCCAACAGCAGCTTTTGTTGGCGCTCGGTTGTGTCGCCATTTCTGTATCATCACTTTGGAGATACTGCTTCGGTCGAGCTGTTCCAGCAAAGCGAAGACATTTGCTGAGTTCCACTTTCTCATTAGTGGAAACCTTCGCCAGCTGCTCGATTCTCGATAGTGTTGTACTATCGTGGATTACTGAAGATGTTTGAAGGAACGGCTGGATATGTGGATCTATGGTGTCCCTAGTTTCTTCCAACTTCTTCGTTCCTATGCGCGTATGTTTCACCAATTCGTGCGGACGTTGAGCTTCTCGTAATTTGTGCCTTGCTTTGGTCGCGATATGCGTTCCCTGCCTTCCATATGTAAAACTGCCTGTACCAATTTCACCGGATATGGTATAGCCAAAAATGGTAGGTGTCAGAATCAAACCAGATGGCAGTTTCATTATAGGAACGTCGTGAAGAATGATCTTGTTTATGAGATCTTGTCCAATTATTATATCTGGAGAGATCTTCGTGGAAAGAAGACTTTTCTGAGCGATGAAGAGTTTCTTCTTTTTATGAAATTCTTGTCAGCTGGGGACAGCATGGCAGTGCTCGATGATTCTGTTAGCTTGTCTTTGATTAAAACTGGCACTCGTGTTAGCTTCATGCTGCTGTGGGCGTTCCTGAGAGTAATACTAACTTCCGTGGATTTGAAAGTTTTTTGAAGCATCCTCATTCCTCTGGTTGTGAACGAAGTTGAGCAATTCGCTGGAAGCTTTAATTCCTCTTGAAGTTTTTTCTTTATAAAACTTCTTTGAGCTCCAGAATCCAGTAGAATAGTTACCGGTTGGTAGTCTACTTCTGACTCATTGAATATCAACACGGAAGCCATTTGTTGCACGTGTTGGCTATAAGTCCGTTGTTTTGATTCGACTGGGTTTCTACGCGAAACTGAGAAATGATTTGCGTGGCATCGGCTGCCATTTCCAATGGATTCTATATTTCTTTTTGCCTTTCGCATGGAGCGGCTGTTCTTCGATGACAGCGCAACGGATACTCCTCCTTGATGGATTACTGTTGGCGGTTGATTTTGGCTCCTTTCGACTTGACCTATACTACCGTTTGTCCCAATGCAAAGAGATGAATGGTGATCTTCGTTGCATTTTCGATATTTTCCAACGGCTGTGCAGAATTTCGAGCTGTGCGACCGATCGAAGCACTTCCAGCAAACTTCTTGCTGTCTGGCTTCCATTCGTCGTGCTTCAGGTGTTGGAAATGTGTCGCAACACTGAGGAGGATGGGATCCTCCACACAAGCAGGTGCTTCGTTTGTTGAGGGGTAGTGTGTGACCTTACGAAGTTGTTTGATGTGTGATTGTCGGTTCTAAACAAGGTCCTCGTTATGAGTTCGATAGTTTACTGTAGCGTGATGATATCGTCAATCGCGTCCATGATGTCGATTACTTCGAACGGATTGTTGGCATTCCTCTCCTTTCGTATCACTGCACTGCAAATGTGTTCCGTAAATTTCAATAAAATTAAACGGCGCTACACTCTGTCTGCGTTAAGTGGCACTCCAGTTTACTCCAGATGTACGACTCGTGAAGAAATTGATGACAGTGTTTCACGACAGCTCTTGGGATTATCATTAGCTCGAGGTGTGCGCTCGATTTCGTTGATGAGAATATCCGCCATGCTTTCGCATCTTCCGTACTGCTTTTTCAAGATATTCACTGCTACGCTGTATTTTTTCCAATAACTGGAATGCTGTTGATTGACGTTGCTACTTTTCCTTTGAGCGCTTGCTTCAAGAACAGGAATTTGTCTTGGTAAGAGAGGTCAACGTAGTCATGTATTAACGACTGGAAGGTGGTAAATTCCATGAAGTCTCCTGAGAATATTGGGACTTCGAGTAGTGGACGTCTGATCCACTGGGGTCGGTCGCCTGGTGGTAGTAGACGTCCTTCTTGATCGTTTGTACCGTTATTGTGACTTCTAGTGGCCTGGTGACTGACACTAGAAGCCACATCCCCTGTGAGGGCGGCTTGCTGCGCCAGTTCCTCTAAACGGAATCTTATTTTGTTGAGCCATTGACATGTAATGATGTCCAGACTGTTTGCATCATCTTCTAAATGCTTGTTCAGGTCCATCATGAGCTTTTCCTGCTCTTTTTGATCTGCTGGTCTGTCGGTCCTTTCGACGGCTTCCTTAACGTAGCTGTCCAATAACTGCTTGCCTTGTGATATTGCTCGTGAAAGGTAGTTCAAGTCAACAGTCTTTCTTCTGATATACTCCTCACATTCCGCTTTCTCCGGTGGAAATTCGGATGGGCTCCGGAGTTCTTCGATCTGAGCATTGTTGAATCGAAGGTGCTTTCATGCGCTGGAGATCTTCGTCTTGGAGGCTTGAACATCGGCCATTTCTATCGCGTTTTGGTGAATTTCTCACAAATATCTAAGATTTTGTGATGTCTAAAATTCACCAGCTATTTGAAATGGTTCGAGTAGTTCTATGCTCAAAGGTTTTCCTTCTTTCTTGGGATCCTCGGTGAGAATTCGCTAAGAAATTTAGAATTTCCTTCCGGTTCCGCGGTGAAGGAGTCGCGAAGAAGGTATTCTCTCGATTTCCTTTCCTTGATCGGAATGGAAACTCGTTCACTCTCTGGTTTCTCCGAAGAGAACTCGCAAAGAAAGCTTTTATATTTTCCTGGTTCCTCGTGAGAGGACTCGCAAAGGAAAATTTAGAATTGTCGGCTGCTTCTCGCGAAGAGAACTAGCACAACTGACAATCAAGTCCTGGGTTCTCCGAAGAGAACTCGTAAAGAAAGCTGATAAAAAACCCGTCTGTTTCTCACTGAGGAGAACTAACTCAGACTTTGGGGTTTTTCCACGGCCGATACACCAATTTGGTGGATAACCAATGGGGTGGCTTTACTATTCAGTGGAACAAAGGTTTATTCTCACGATTTTATAGTAGAACCCACAATAGTGGTGCATGTATCGTATACATACGCAATTTCTGTGGGCGTAGCCACGATAGCGACATTTTGGTCGCAATCGGTACCACAAGTGTAAACCTAAAAGACGGTGCCGCACTCGAGCACCGCGGGAGATTACGTTGATGAGTGCCTACTTACGGTATCGCTAGGTTATGCCTGTGGATGATATTCAATGGGGCTTATCTTATATTGCTCACCAAAGTATCTTATGTTTTATCATTCAAATCGAGATGTCCTATATTATAATACACTATATTATATTACAGTAGTACATTAATATATCTGGACATAGATCTAGTTGGGTATCCACAACAGCAGACTACGGGCCGCCAACGACTAGTCGATGGCTTCTCTCCAAACATTAATAGTACACCTCTTTGGCAGCCAAGGTTCTACTTGTCTTCTTAATTCTTTCTTACCTTTTTTAACAGTAAAAATGGCCTAAAATCTATCATAGAACTGTATAATAGGATGTGGTGGGGTGGAAGTGTCGAAAACGTTCCTATGAGGCTTGTCCACTCTACCTGCATTCATACCACTTACACTCCAATGTGTCCCCTAACTTTCATGTGGCAACAGCCATACACACACGCTTCCTCAATTACTGTATACCTAGGATATAGGATCGTACGATTCTCATGATTCCCTCTCCGAAGATATCTGATCTGCAGAAAAATGGATGAAATCAATGCATATTGGTCGGCAGATCAATGCCCTACAAACTATGTATACCGACGCGTTCCCACATATTATATAGGATGGTGAATTACGTCTGTTGCATGCCTTCTCAGTGCGCGATCCTCATCCATACCCCTTCACCGTGTGCCAAAAATACAGAGACCAGGGATCTATCCTAGTCGGAGGGGGCAGTGCACTATTTTGCTCTGATAGCGGCGAGAAAATGTATTGTAGGCTACTATTCAAAGACAACACACTCATTGACTTGGGCGGCATTTTTATAATCTTGCGAGCAGGATACGCCACCTTAGGTTCCGTAGGATCGCTCTTCTAGCCCCTCCCCCTCATCACTAGGATAGATCGGGGATCAGCTACCGACAATTGTCCATAGTTAAGCTCAGAGAAGCAGCCAGCTTGCATGATTGATTTTTTGCAATGATTATCCATCAACATCCCAATCGGATCCTCCATACTCGACTCGAAAAATTTCTCTGAACCATCCGAAAATCCGTGTTTGAGAAGATGACCGACTCGAATGCGAATCCGAAGGATGGGCGTTGCATCCAATGTGTGATAACTTCGGTTTCTCGCTGAGTGCTGGAGTCTCATAAGGCGTTCGCGAGCAACACATCCTCCCCGAGTTCGATTACCTCAACTCCGCCACCAAGCGCTTAGAAGTTTCTGCGGCGACGGTCTTGTTTTCGACTACTTTCATATGTCGATAGCGAGTTTTCACTACGTTAATGCTGCTGGTCTCAATCGTATCTCTAGCTGATACTACAGTCTCGTTTTTGCGCAACGACATCGAGAGGTATTTCTTGCAGTGAGCTCTGGACATGAATGCAGATTTCCCAGCCAAGTTAGCAGCAGCTCAGTTGGTAATCTGGAGTATAAATAGTCATTAAATTGTAAGAACAAGCCAACGTCTGGGACGCTTCATGTACACAGCAGGCAGGTGGCGGTGAGCGAGGATGTCATCCAAGGCGTTCCTTATCTGCAACGTCTGGATCGTTCCCAGAATTCGAGCTGCTTCGCTTTTACCGCGCACGAATGCGACATTTTCTGTGAAAGACATTTATTTGTAAATACGATGATATGTTCTGTGAATGGTAATGGTTGGCTACATCTAGTCGAACGTCGACAGTACGCTGCAGCCATAGTGGATTCTCGTTGAACGAACGCAACACGGTTTAGTGCCTTGCGATAAGCCAAATACCCAGGAAGTCCAGAGAGAGGTTGAATACACAACAATAATTACAGCTGTCACAAAGAAGAGTCAACAATACGGATCACAAGGAGAGCAGTTGCCTTCGGGATGGACGGCCCGTCGAGCACGATAATAAGGGAAGGAGGCAGATCGCCAAAAGGTGAGAGATCCCGTCTTCGATATAGCAAATTCAGTAACTAGAACACTCAACACTGACTGCTGTATTTACAGTAGAAACAGCCTGAGTTGCACAAGGAAGTAGGGTGGACGCAGCTCAGACAGTGGAGTCCACGCTCGATGCTCGATTCATATACTTGGACACGGAGGCGGGTCGGTCCGCCTCGCTTAGCATCGGGTCGTGGTTCACGCCGTAGATCTTGATTGCCTTCCGTCCCATGCGCTGCAGCAGCTCTGACGACACCTTGTGCGCCGTCCTCAGCGATGTGTGCCATTCCTTCAGCGAGATCTCGTCCTGGAAAAGCACAGTGTGATCAAGTGCTCGAACCACACAGTCTCGGATATGGTCCACATTTGGAGAGAAGTAGCATCTGAGGAATGCAGCTACTTCTTCTACACAGTGCTGAATAACACCACTGGTTCCGTGCTCGCGAAACATAGACAGCCATGCAGCCTCGTTCACAGAAGGCCGTCATTTGGTGCCCTGGGCAAAGAGCGGTTACGTGTGAGGGGTGTTTCCGACTGCATCACGGTCCGAATGGACTTTTGGTGGTTCGACAGAACACATGTGCATTTTATATATTTATTAAAGTATAATTTAATAACATGTATGATATTCTTATACGAGAGAAAAGTTGCTCTTACTACCTTTCATTCCATTCCTATTTCACCTAATTCCATTTCTTCCATTCCATCCTACCTCCTATCTTATCTTCATTCTACGGGCTGGCAGATCCGCGTCAGGGGTCGGACCGAGGAGTCGGGCCGACATTCAAGCCGACGTGAGCGCTAGTTCCGAGAGCGAGTGTCAGGAGTGCGTGAGTGAGTGAGGAGATCGGAGTCGTAGTATTCTCAACGAGTTCACGCCTGCTGTCGATCTGGCCCTTTTATAGTGGGCCAGGACGGGGCCTGTTGCCCGGACTCGGTGGATGACATCATGATCGCAATTGGGAGAGCTGAAATCTCAAGAAACTAGCATCAATTCATGCACAGCACGGATTTAATAAGTTGCGTATTTGCGGAAACGATTACTACTTTGAAATATTAAATTTCAACAAGGCGAATTATACTGGTTTACAGCAATACTTCAACTGTATAGATTGGTGGAAGATTTTCCAGGGCTACCAAAATACTGATGACTTATATAAAAGATTCTGTCGCGTTGTCTATACCGGATTATCAATTCATGTACCCTTTGATACCATGAGAATTCCAGTGCAAAATTATCCAAAACACATTTTGAATCTTATATCGCAAAAATTGCGTCTTTTTAACTCACTGTCGGATCCACTTTTCCAGCCACAGTATAAAAAAGTATGTGAAGAATTGGACCAACACTTGAAAAGGTTCCTGGTTTACAGGGAAAAGCTGGCATCGAGAACACGTAATAAGAAAGTATTGTTCTCAATAATGCGGTCTAAGCTGAAAGCTCACGCGGATCTTCCTGTTCTAAAGGATGATGACGGTACTGTTTATATTAACGATAGTCGAAAAGGTGAAGCACTGGCTGGGTTTTTCGCGTCAGTTTTCACTGAGGTGGGGAGCCTTGGTAGCGCTTTGCCTAACGACATATTTGATCAAGAGCGTACCTCTGTGTGGCCTGAAGAGGAGGCCGGTGAATTTGTGGTACAGGCTAGTGATGTATTAAAAGTAAATGAAGCGTTTGAAAGCTTCTACATCAGTACCTTTTGATGGAATTCCACAAATAGTTTTCAAAAAATGTGCTCAGACTGTCTATAAGCCTTTGGCGATGATCTTCAATATTTCCTTAATGTACAGTGAAGTTCCCGAAATCTGGAAAGAATCAATAATTACTGCCATTCCAAAAACTCCTAGACCTGAATTGCTTTCTTCCTTTCGGCCCATAAGTATAATTCCCACCCCAATAAAAGTGATGGAAATTATTGTAAGAGATAAATTATTGGCTTGTCTATCGAGATGTAATTCGATCCCATACGAACAACACGGCTTCATGGCAGGTGCTTCCACCGCAACTCAGCTTTCGGACTGCTTATTTGATTGGAACCTTGCACTGAACAATGGTGATTCCGTTGACGTGGTTTACTTCGATCTGTCCAAGGCGTTTGATAAGGTCAATCACCAAAAACTTTTAAGCAAACTATACCAAAACGGAACTAATTTGTCTCTTCTAAAGTGGATACGTTCTTACTTGAGTGGAAGGCATATGCGCGTCAAAGTCGGCAACTGTTTTTCGAAGTGCTATGACTGCAAAAGTGGAGTACCACAAGGAGGTGTACTATCGCCTACCCTGTTCCTTGCTTACACTTCTGACCTGCCCTCGAAGCTAGCTATAAACCCATATGTTAAGGTAAAAATGTACGCTGACGATATAAAGATCTATGGAGCCTTCAACCATAATAATAAAACAGTTGTTCACCAAGCACTGACTCAGTCCATCGGAAATATGTTGGAGTGGGCCGACGCTTGGCAAATTCCCGTCAATCTCTCTAAAACAAAAGTTTTTCACATTGGTAATGCCCCTGCCATGGATTATAAAGTCAACGGTTGCGAGTTGCTTTCTGTCTCTGATGTTCGCGATCTTGGCATTCTTACAGATAATGAATTGAAGTTCGAGAAGCACATCAATAATGTAGTGCGGAAAGCTTTCTCCGTTATGCATTTGATTTGTAGAAACATAAAATGCAATGACAGTTCCATACTGATTAGTTTATACAAAACATATGTAATCCCTATATTGGAGTACTGTTCGCAAGTTTGGAGTCCCTCTTCAAAAAAAACTCCAAGCCAAAATTGAGAAGGTTCAGAAGTCTTTCACTAAAATTTTATTTTGCAGATGTATACCCAGTTCTTTCAGCATGAGGGCGATTCCAAATTATCAGGAAAGGCTTAAACTTTTTAATCTCAAAAGTCTTTTCTACAGACGTATATTCAGCGATTTAGTTTTTTGCTTCAAGGTCCTTAAAGGAGAGTCTCGACTGAAATCATCCAAGTACTGGGTTTTTTGCCTACATTGGGTCACCGTAAAAGCTTCCGTTTCCAATACCCAAATATAAAGCGGAAAAATCGCGAAAAGGTTTTTAATTCTCTTTTTTACCGAGGTGCTCGTTGGTTACAAAATGTTGCCTCCAGGTTTATTAGAATCACCAAATGTTTTCGCTTTTCGAAAAAGGTTGAAGAAATTAGACCTAATTGCAACATTGCACCTCGCAGACATCACCTAGAGGCAGCATCCCAGTCTTACGTTCTCTTCTTCGTCTTGTTTCATATAAGCGTACATGTTGTTAAAGTGTAATTGTGTTCTTACGCTTTCGTTTCCTAATTCGTGCTTCTATGTAATTGTTTTTTGTTGTTTTAAGTTCATAACCATCGATTTTGCCGTATCTCCTTTTGTTTTTGCTTACCATGTTTTCTTTTACCTTAGTTTTTTCCTAGCAGTTATGTTTAGTACCCTATCTAGCACTCCAAACCTTCGATTTCTACCCCTTCTAACAGCAGGAGTTATGCTGGTGCTGATGGAGTGATGGAGTTGACGGACCTACTAAGCTGGTATCCGGAGCCGTGCTTCGATAGCGACTTGCAGTGTTTGGCGGGCCACTGCTTTTCTCCATCAAAAGCTCCACTAATCAGCCCCACAGTATTTTAGTCCTTGATTCCTCATTCAGACGTTCCCTCCTGCAGATATTATAGTACGTCACACTTGCACTTTGATTTGCTGAGGTTTCTTTGTTTTTTTACATGTTGTGTTACTTATCATGCTGTGTCCTTGAGTTCCTTCTATCTTAGAATTTGTGCGCACATTTATGTGCAAATAAATAAATAAATAAATCCGGAAAGAATATAAGTGTTCGATTTCCTTCCGAAATAACAATGCATAACTACATTGTAACAATGAAATACATATTTAATAACGAAACGAAAACCTCGCCCTGGGTAAAAGGGCCGAATCGGCAGCGGGAGGCACTCACTCTCTCGCTGCTCACTGACTTCACACTGCCAGACTCTCGCCGTCACGCACGGGCACCGGCGCTCTCGTCAGCTCGACTGTCGGCCGGACACCACGGCCGGACAGTGCCGGACGCGAACCCGCCGGCCCATGGAATGAAGGCAAGGTAGAAGGAAGGATGAAATGGAAGGAATGGAATTAGGTGAAACAGGAATGGAATGAAAGGTAGAAAGAGCAACTCTTCCTCGTAAAGATTGTCATTCACGTTATGTAAAGTATCTGTTAATAAATACACAAAATGCACACGTGTACTGTCGAATCACCAAAAGTCCATTCGGACCGTGATGCAGTCCGCAATAAGGGGTCATGCGGACAGCCACTTTGGAACAGATTTTGCTCACGGTATGATGTGGCATGCGTGGCAACGTCGTCATTAGGACAGGACGCAAGCTGGCACTAATTTGTTTTTCTTTAAGCTGTTTTCTTTCTTCCCTATCTCTTTTACTGCAGAGCATCATTACGTTGCTTCATCTCCTTCTTTCTTTTGTTTGAGTTCATCTTTCTTTTTTTCTTTGTTGTTCATTACCATTCCTCTACAACTGCTGTTCTGTATTCAGCGTTCATTTGCTTGCCTTTTGCTTTATGATTATGTTGGCACGCCCTTAGCGGCGTAAATAAATAAATAAATAAATAAATAAATAAATAAATCGGTCAGTAGACTAGGAACTCACTCTGAATTATTCATGTGAGGACTTTAATATATTATAGATTAGTGCCATATTCAGACCCCAATCCTGATCGCGAAAGTGGGCAACGTCAGAGTGTGGGAATGCGCCAGCCAACTAGGCGTTTCGAATGGGCGTAGCATGTATGATCGACACCCTGATTGGCTGGCGTAAGTTCGGTCGGCGTTGTGCTTGGTTATGACTGGCTGGCACGCTCACCTCCCAACGTTGCCCACCGTCGCGATGTGCACCTTCATATCTAACAGGGCGCGCGATGTTGCCGACTGAAGGCATCTTTTCTCGTCCACAGTCCGCACTAATGTCAGGTTCACGCCTAGGCGAACGAAGTCGTTCATCGAATAAACCTGACTTGTCGAAAACACTGGATAGTCCGCCAGTTCTTCTCCCCAAGTCGTTGCACCAGACTAACATGCACTCGAAAATACTCATTCAAAGTGCTCCAATGATAACCTGAAGAGGAACACATGGCTCGGCCCAAAAAGAAACGACTAGTACTGACCTTGGTCCCTTGTATCCCTCGATGTTTTATATAATAGTTTCGTCCCTTCTATAACAAGGGCAAAGGAATGCCAATCTCGATGTTTTAGAAGGGGCCAAAACGCGTACATAATGGCCTTTCGGGTGTATTGCAACCAACTGCCGACGGATTTTCCTTCTGTTCTAGTGTGGTGCTATGGAGCTGTGCAGAGGGGCACTTCAGCGCGTAGCAAAACAGAGAGCATGGTCGGTCCAGCGTCAAAGTTATCCGAGAATGGCAACCGCTGTTGCGAATGCCTTTCACCTCATTAGGGATCCGAATAGATGCAAAGGGACAGCATGTGGGTGGCAAAATTTTCACATTCATCGGAGGGCAATAGTTCTAAGGCACGGCTTTATATAAAGTTATAGATAACAAAAATGGCTGTTCCAAATGGAGGTTCATCGAAGCCGGGTGCCAGAGCTGGTAGATTGTTCAGGTAGGTGGTATTTATACCACCAACCAAGCAAACGTTGCGACATTCGGATGAAGCACCTGACGCGATCTCAATGCCTTACCCCATGAGGTGTTCGCTACCTGGCTGTAGAAGTAGGTTAAAAGCTGAGTCCTGAGAAAGTGCAGGGAGCGCTTACCGAGTTCGTTAAGCTGATCCGTGGTTCCTTGAATCCGTCGCGTAATTTAACAACGATGGCATTCTCTCCCTTGACTGTCTGCAAGTCCGCACACACGTCCTCGATCTGGTCCATGAACACGAGCTGAAACGGGAACGGCTTTGCAGACGATGGCAAGCCGACAGGGTGAGGAGCACTGCTTACCTCTGGCTTTCCACTTAGCGATTCCGGGTACAGCTCCAGCCGAGACGGATAGAGCTTTCCATACCGAGTTTGCCACGCCGATGTGAAAGGGCCACCGAGCTTTTTGATGTAGCCATGGACAATGACGTCGGAATCTGCAATTATCCGAGGAACATGCATGGAGGACGGCACTTGCTCGCGACTGCTATTTGACAGCGATGTCCATGCAGTACATGTTATCTTCTGAGGCGTACACCGCTTCGCATTCTGTTCAGTCATTGTTGGGCAGTACCTTGAAGAAGTATTATGGCTAGCCGTCTCAAGGTTCTTGGAAAGAAATCGTGATCGGTCGCCGCAGTCACACAGCAGCTTTTTCATTGCCAAGCGCGCGGGTGGATATCTGGATGGAAACTCTAGACGCATGTTCAGAAAACGGGAAATCTCATTTGTCAGAAAACAGAAAGGTCAACAACGCCGGAGGACAGGAAATACATGGGGGAACAGATAATTTCGCGATGGTCATTTGGGACCCAAGTTGTTGCTTTCAAACTTGCAGTTTAGTCAATAAGAAGCACTACTGTCCTCCAGTAGAGGCATGCGATAATAGTTTTACTTGCTGGCGACTGAAATTAGATTTTATAACAGGAGAAAAAAAAACAACATTGTACATATATACATGAAATAAAAATATTAATATAAGTACATAACAATATAACATATAATATATTTATAATAATATAAAAATATGATGATTAATAAAGGATAAAGGATAAAGGACGGAGTTACTCAATCCCTTCTGGGATGCGCCACACATTCTAGTTTTACGGAATATCGTGAAGGCGATGTGAAGGTCTCGAAAGTTCTCTATTTCCTAAATCTGCATTTGATTCATTTATTAGGTCGTTGCGTATGAAATGTCCGATTTTGCTAATTTTGCTATCTCAATTTCTGGTAGAGTTATATTGGCTACAAAAGTTCCCCTTTTAGGCGACGTATATGTATAGTGTCTGAAAGCGCAGAATCTCCGCTTTCTTACTATCATTAAGCTGATATTTGTAGCTTTTGTGATGTAGTTGCCTCTTGCCAAGTTTTTGACGTCGTTTTTACTGTATGAACCAACGTGATATTCTGATGCTCTACATACATGTATGAATAGAAAAATGACGACCTGCGACGAAAAATGGATCCTTTACGACAGTCGTCGTCGATGTGCACAGTGGCTGGACAAAAATGAGAGTCCCAAGGAGATGCCGAAATGAAGTCTTCATCCAAGGAAGACCATGATGAGCGTGTGGTGGACACTGGCTGGTATAGTCCATTGCCAGTTCTTGAAGACTGGAGAAACTATCACAGCAGAGGAGTGCTGTGCCGAAATTGAAATGATGCACCGGCTTTGGACAATCGAAGAGGCTCCATCCTACTCCATGATAACGCGCGTTCGCACGTTTCTAAAACTGTTGTCCAGAAAATGGATGAATTGGAATACGAAAGTCTGCCACATCCAGCATATTCACCAGATCTGTCCCCTACCGACTATCATTTTTTCAAGCATTTAGATCGTCATGTGAAGGATAAAAGATTCAGCAACCAAGATGATGTCGAAAATGACTTCTTATGTTTTATTAACTCTTGTAATTCTGTTTTTGCAAAGATCGAATTGTCTAAGCTTTTGTCGCGCTGGAAAACGTGTATTAATTGTAATGGTGCTTTTAGCGAATAGTAAAGTTGCTTCCAAGCAAAGCATGATCTGTCAAACTTGGTCAAAATCGGTCACTTCATATGCAACGAGCTAATATAAAGCCGATTATCTCCTGCTGTTGATTCACAAAGTGCGCTTGTATGAAAACTTGTCCTTTCTGTTGTGAGCAAAGACTGGGAAGCATACCTATCTCTTCGGCCCCTGGCGAATTCGCTGAGGTCGAATCCTAAGTGCTTTCCGTACTTTAAATCCCGCGCAGTTGTAAGCACACAGTGCATTATTGGAGAAAGCCCATCGTTTGTGGTCTCCCGATGCCTGCGTGTCTCCATCTGCGCAATCGCACGGCGGCTGTGGCAACGGCGGTTGTGGCGACCGCTTGTCAAGCACGACGAGCCTCCCTTCTCCTAAGTCAGCTGTGACGTGAGCATGACATTCATCTCTGAATAACCAAGAGGCGGTGCTGCAGTGCGCAGAGGTATGTGTGGCTTCGAGGCATGAACTTGATTCTATAGCGGAACCGCACGTCTTCAATGTTCGCAACCGTTGCCTGCGTCTTACCCTATGTTATGACACAGAATATGATACCGCTGTCACCCTTGAGCGATGGCAGAACATAGGCCGTAGAAGTAAACTGCCGGAATAACGGCAAAAAATATGATACTGCTGTTGCCCGCCAATGGAGTTTCACCAAATTAAGGAAGAATAGGAAGTTAGTTTATATGAGGTGCTGTGACAGAATGCTTACTATATATGATGCTTCCAGAAGACAAACAATTTGCTTGCACCAGCCTGTTTTTCAGAGAGCGTGGGAGATATTGCTGTGCAGTTCTATAGGGGATCGCAGAGAATCCTACTGCAATTTTTATTCGCGGAATGCTAAGCAATTTTTCTAAAAAGGAAAGAAATTTTAGATCACCTCGTGACTGAAGAGCTCACCTTTTTCGTCAACGTTCATCTTCGCTTTTTGCTTCGATCGCTTCTTACTTTCTGCCTTATCAGCATCCTGGTTGACAACCTGAAGTATTGAAGAGATTATTAGGTTGGCAACTAATTTCGTGGACTCTCAAGAATCTTCAGCAAAACTATTTATTAACAAATAACTAATGACAATCTTTAATTAAAATAAGATCCCTCAGAATGCAGAAGTGCTTCCCATATATCAGGTAGCTGGTCTATCCCACGACCATAGAATTATTGTGCTTTTAAGGCTAAGAATCTTTGGAGGTGCATTTTGACCCGGTCCACATTATTAAATCGTCTTCCAACCAAGAAGTACTGCACCTAATTAAAAATGTGGTAATCACTCGGCGCAAGGTCTGGGCTGTAAGGTGGATGAGTTTGACGCTCCCAGTCAAGGTCTTCTATTTTTTGAGGCGTCCGGTTCGCTACGTTCCCTCCGTTTGGTGGTGTCAAGAAGGTATTAACTTCTGGGAGCTCGTCAAGAATGGTTCCAGCACTAATGCTGTAATCTACTCTTCTCAACCTGGCCGCGCGCAGGCTGAACTCTGCTGGAATCGGTTCAGACAGATTTTCAGGAGCAGAATTATCTTTGAGCAAGATAACGCCAGATCACCCGTCGCGAATTGGAAGCTGCAAAAAATCGAAGACTTTGGCTGGGAGCGTTTAACTCACCCACCTTACAGCTCAGGCTGTGCGCCAAGTGACTAGCACCTTTATAGCTCGCTGCAGCACTTCTTGGTTGGAGGACGATTTATTAATGTGGACCATGTCAAAATGCACCTCCAAGGATTCTTGGCCTCAAAAGCACAAGAGTTTTACAGTTGTGGGATGGGCCAGGTAGCTGATAAATGGGAAGCAGTCCCGCGTTCCAACAGATCTCACTTCGATTGAAAACTGTTGTTTGTTATTTGTTTATGAACACTTTTGTTGAAGGCGCTTGAGAGTCCACGAAATTAGTTGCCAACCTAATACTAATCGTAAGAGTAATTCCAGTTCGTAAGAAACAACGTTGAATGAATCGCCACTTGTAAACCTAGGAAGCTTGACACTTCACTACAGTAAGGCCAGCGTTTCCGAATGACGCGCCAAATGTGCTCGTGCTTTTTGGAGACGACAATTCGCCATAGTCTTTTTTGCTTCGAGGAATAGTCGTTTCTTCCGAAGATAACCAAGGCAACTCGTCAGTTCTGTGCGAAATGTAGGCGTTACTCAACTGGATCAGTTTTGCAAGCGTCTTGATGGAAATCCACTATACAGGAGCACGTTTTAGCCATCTCCCCGGAACACGACTGAGCATAAACTCACCTCAAATATTGTCTCGGCGATTTCGTTTTGCCACCGTTCTGATATGACAATGTTGAAATTCTTGTAGAGATCACTGTCCGAGTCAGCCAGCTAAATTATAGGCGTTGCAGAACTGAGCACGCCTCCTGGTCCTCTAACTGTATATGCATATGCTGAGAGCTCTATAGAGGACGAGACAAGTCGTCTCTTAGAAACTCTTAGAAACAGGAAGACAGGGAAGTCAGAGAGAGGCTGGTCGAGATATTGTCTTTTGAATTCAAGAAGGATAAACTGAGTGCCAGACAACTCGCTTCGAAAGGTGGCGTAACACGTAGTGCCTCAAACAGAAAAGAAACAGATTTCGCTAGCTTGGAGGCTAGAATTACCCCATACCGTTACATTCTTCATCCAGGGTCTCGCATCCTTCTCAGTGCCTTTAGTTCAGACAAGCTAGTACCAATCTCCATTCAAAATGTCGAATTCCTTTGTTGGAATCACCACAGTGCAATGGTTCCCGGTACAGATATCTTCTCGAAATTTGGGCGCATTTTATTTGCTAAACTCTCCTGAGAACGTGTCTGGACGATATCCTAGTCATAGGTCCTGCTTTTCTTTCGCGAAAGGTACAAGCGACGGCTTATGTGTAGTTTCAACATGCCTGAAGTTGCCTGCGATGTATGATGACGCCCTGCGTGGAAGGGACTACGTTGTTCGCATGAAGCGCCCCATCCCGCTTCTGTGTCCGGAAAACGCCTAGAGGGCGAAGCGCGGGTGTGACACATTGCTCTTGGACTGGAATGTAGCTGCTTTCCACTCTGATTTGGCGCCGGATCGGAAAAGAAGCGTCATGACACCAGAAAAGCGGACCTGCTAGGAGCAGATGCTGAAGAAGCAGAATTAATCTTTTGAAACTACTAGCACCACTTTTTTATAAATGAGAGCTCAAAACTGTACCTCTAGCGAACAGGTCGTTCCCACAGTGAATCGGATTAATACTGTGTAGCCAGTTTTCAGAGTGATTTACAGAATTACCAGAAAACTTGTCGAACTTCTTCGAACAATCCACATATCGTAGCGGTATTTTTAAACATTGCTCTTCTATGAGAGTCGTAACGTTACTTCGAATTGAACTGGGACATTTCTGTAAACAGCACAATAAACGATCATGACAAGTCAGGTGACCATTTTACTCAGAAATCTAAGCGAACGACTTCCATCTGATTTCTCAAAGTGTTTGCTTTACGGAGCGGGATACGTATGCCTGGTGATTGGTAAGCTGATGGGGAACAGTGTTCTGACCGCAAACAGTTGAGTAGGAATCTACAAGTGTATACTGATAGGTGATAGAATCAAGCTGAAAGCGTAGCGTAGATAGAGGACGAAAGCAGAACTGTGATTATCTTGACATCGAAGAGGCTCCGTCGCGAATCTCCCACCTTTACTCCTTTAACCTCGTCGTCGTCGAAGTTGCCGATGTCGAAGGCATCGGCCGCGTTAACTTCTCCGCGAGGAGGGATTAACGGGGGTGTCATTCGGCGAAGGTACACGGTCTGCCAGTCGACATCGCGGAAGAACGGGTGCTCTTTTACTTCAGAAGGCCTGCAAAGTAACTGGAGCAGATAATAGAGGGTGAGGGAGAGTTACTGCCGAAAGTATGCTTTCGTAGCCGTAGACGTCTCTTGGTGTAAAGCCGTAATAACAATGCTCTCGCAAAGGCAAGTAGAAGAAAAAGCAGAGCACTTACCCTCGTCCTTTGCAGCCCAGCCGATCTGGAACGTCACGCTTCAAAAGCCCCTCAAGCAAATCGCGACAGTCCGGAGACAAGCCTTCGTTCGGTAGTTCGATGTCTTGTGTCAGCGTCATCTTGTCGATTTCATTTTTGTCCTTACTCTTATGCTGCCGAAACGGCGAATGACCCTGGAAGCGGAGCCAGGGGCATTGATATGCTGTGGAAATGACAAGTCTGCCGACTACTCACCTTCAGAAGTTTGTACAACATACAACCAAGGGAGAACCAGTCGGCCGACGAGTCGTATGCGACCCCCTTGGCGAGTACCTCCGGAGCCATGTACCCATGCGTTCCGCTAAAATTCACCTCGCTTGGTTGGGCGATCAGCGACGAACCGCAAAGAATGTGCTACTTACACGCTGGCGTGCGGCTTCTTCTTCGAAAAATCGCAGGCTAAACCGAGGTCGGACACTCGAACCTGAAAACAAGCAGAACACCTCTAGCAAAAGATTTTTAAAGGCACAGATGTCGAACAATTCCAGGATACTGAATTTCAGAAGGCCAACGCACTTTTAGGACACGGCAAAGGAGACTACTCGGAAAGATGTACTGATGTAGACCTGCAGCTGCAGCGGTGTTTGACTGAGACATTTTCATTTCCATTTAGAACCAGATTGAAGGTTGTGCGCTAGTTAGGTGATTCTTGCAATGTGTTTCCAGAGGTCCCATGTACATAAAATGCTAAAAGTGGTGAAGAAACTACAGTGATGACTGCATGCGAGAGATAGGGCATCTATTTAGGAGCGCAGGGGTGAAGTTCGTTTTTGCTGCGAGTCACAAGGTGGTCCAAAAATGCCAAATATTTGTTGCCTCGTAATTCATGGACGGCAGGTCGAGGTGTCCTCCCGCATGCGACTAGTGCTGCTCGTTTTGCCGAGCTCACTTTGAACCGAGTTTGTGTAAACGTTTCAGATTTAACCCAAGTGTGGGCCACAATTTCTTCAGCTTTAGCACACGAGCTAACTCGCTGGTCTCCATTCCTCACACGTCCGCCGCAAGTCGGAACGGGTTGGCTACTAAAGTAACAGCTCTCAAACTCACATGTCCATTCTCATCGAGCAAAATATTGGCCGGTTTAAGGTCTCGGTAGACGACGTATCGATTATGCATGTGCTCCAATCCGAGGATGACCTGAAAAAGTCCGCTTCAAGGTGAGCATCCGAGTCTGGGGAGATGAGGCAAGCGAACCTCTGAGGCGTAAAAGAGCATTTCAGGCTCGGTGAAGACACCATGTTGCGAGAGGTGGTAGTGGAGGTCACCGCCGTTCATCAGGTCGAGGATGAAGCAGAGCTTGTCCGGCGATTGGAAGGCATACGTCATGCATACGATGAAGGGACAGTCCTGCTAAAAACGTTCGTCGAGTACTGGTCCTCCTACGTGATACAGAAAATAGTAAAGCTCGCCGTCTTCAGTACCGTACACCCCATGTCTACCAGATTTTGACTTGAGCAAGCTGTCAAATGGCAGCATTCATTCATCCAGCATTCTGCCTTCTTAGAGGAAGAGAGATAAATGACGGTGTACCCCTTTGGGATGCGCCATGCATTCCACTCTTACGAGATATCGTGGAAACAATTTGAATGCGTATTTAGCCTATGTAATGACTTGCGTTGTGCAGCCGATAAACAATCAGTGTATTATCCTTTCTAAACAAGCCTGGTACCAATTCGCTAACCCTGAAAGCATCGTGGGCTCGGTGGACCTGGGGCGGGCAACCCAAACCATTAACCTTACATAATTTGAGATGCAAACGACTACGACTATGCTACTCATGCGACTGTGCTACCACGCGCCTGATTCAGATTTCTTAAAAATACATGATCTGCTAGATCTAGTGCTAAATGTGACACCCACACAGGATACGTCTCGCAGCAAACTTTTGGAGACGCTGGTCTCCATGTGCGCCTCATGCTTGTTCAGGTTCAGGCAAACCAATCAAAAATAACCTAGCCGTCTTGTTTACTTCGAGAGCATCTATTCGAAGTTTTTCTCATCCTCAGCGTGTACTCTTGTGGCGGTGTCGAAGTTATAACTGGTATTCTCTATTCAAAGCCACCGCGTAAGGACATATCTTGTGTTCTTGGATTTGGTGCGTTCCCGTTCAAGATCGATTGCACTGATTTCGCCAAATCAAAATCTAAAGCAGTGTTCCTCGTGGCAGGGAGCAATAAATTCTCCCTTTTATCTGGTTTCCACCTTGAACGGTCCTGAACGCACTGTCGTTATCAATAATGAATAGCCCTCTGCACCATCCTGCTCAGGAGCGCCCTGTAAAGAAAAAGACTCTGATTTCGCCTCCGATAGAGGATGACTCATCGCTTGCTGACACGGTTGCTCATTTCAACAATGACAACGACATATGCCTGGTCACCTGAAGAAGATCATCGGAAGTATACTGGAGAGGGTCTCCCGCACAGATGAGCTAATTCAGTTAAACTTTCAGTTAGAGGAACGTTCAGAACAAGAGCTAACTGAGAATTCACGCCTTAAGAAGATAGAGATTGAGTCACTGAAAGGTGCGCGTTCGTCTTCAAACAGGGAAGCGTCACCCATCGCGATTCTTTAAATCCTTCACGTAGTCCAGCTCCTAATTTTCATTGTGATTGTAGTGAAAAGAAGGAGATGCCACGATCAGTAGTGATCTCTGGCATAGCTGAATACAAAAGCCCATCCTCTACAGCTCGTGTTGCACATGATTTTGATTGTGAAGAAGATTTTTGAATTTCTATCAATTGGTTGTTATCCTGATAATGTTTTCCGAATGGGTAAGCCTAATCCAGCTTATCCAGGACTTTTAAAGGTTGTTCTTCCATCGGCGTTCTTCAGGAATGATATGTTAAGGAAAGCACACAAAACGAAAAACTTTCCTGTTTCGAGAATACAGATACGCCCATCACTCCCGAAGCAGGAACGTGATCGCTTGCGTGCTTAAAGACAATATGGGAGCTCCGGTGTTTCTGTTGTAAATAATTCTTCTCAGTCTGCTGTTAGTAGTTCTACCTCTGCAAATCTCCCATGTCCCAGGTAGCGGATTAGTTTGCCTTTCAGCCAATGCTAGGACCTTGCAAAGAACGCCCATCTTTGGTGCACTCCATGATTTCCTGTGACGTTAGTGTTGCTGCTGTAACCGAAACGTGGTCGCATTTAAGAATGAAGAGTGAGTCTTGCTTTACGAAGCTATGTTCATCTTATACGAATCTTTGCTGTGATAGCAACAAGAAAAAAGGAGGCGGCGTCGCTCTTATAGTTAAAAGTAAACTTTTCCCAGGCTTGGTTCTCAGTGAAAGCGTACCAAACGGCTATAAAATAATTTCTTGTGATCTACATTTCAGTGAAGGCAAGCATCGCTTTATTGTTGTTCACAGGCTGCCTAGATGTGCTTCTGCACTCAATGAGCAACTTTATAAATGTATTAGTGATATTTCAGCTTGCAACATTTCTTGTCTCCTAACGGGGAGTGATTCGAGTTTTCCCGATATACTTGTTAACCTCAACGTTTCAGTTCCATGTGAGAAATTTATTCACCAATATAATTTCAAAAAGGCAGACTTCCTAGTGATTAGGCACACTATATCTATTTTGTGCCTTTACAAAAAGCTCCCACTTCTAAAACTAAGCTACCTGGATACCTCGATAGGTTGTAAAAAGCCAAAGCTGAAGTTTTCAAGAGAGCCATGGTCGATAATAGTGTTGACAAACTGTTGGAAATGTTACAAAGATGCGAGTGATCTTTTTGACAAGAAGCTAACCAAATTCAATAGATCAGTGGAGAAAAGGTTGTAGAATCTGGAAACAAATCAGCGTTTTGCAAGTTTATAAACTCCGGGATAACCAGCAAGAAAGCGGTCTCCATTTTGCATAAGGACGATGGGTCACCTGTCGTTTCCGACACGAATAACGTTAGTGGGGAAGCGGATGAGCGTATAGCTACCCCTTGAAACAGCTTTCAAAGAATGCAAGACTCAGTTTGGTTCAGTAGCAAAAATAGGAGATCTTTTCTCTAACAATAAGTGGCCAAATTCCTCGTCTGAAACATCATTTGTGGTGTTCCATTTAACTTCATCAAAAGGGTATCCGCTCATGTTTCGACTCCTTTAGTATTCTGGTTTAACTTAACCTATACCAAAGAAGCCTCCGTATAATAATCCAAGTAATTATACGCCAGTAAGTGGAAGCGATGTCAGTTCCTCCACGTGGTGCAACTGGAAACTACCCGCTTTGGCGAGCCGAGCTGAACACGGACACTCGATTGCAGGCGACAGGCCCTTGTGACAGGCCGGCCTACGAAGACCTATGTCACATCACATGGTGTATGACAGCTCATGTATCTCGAGATAGTGCTATGGCGTCCGCGGGAGCATACGCCCATTCACAGACCACGGCGAGTGTGGAAAGTATGCGAGGGTTCCTGATGCGAGGACGGCATCAGGAGCAAATGAGCTAGTCCGAAAGTCCCGCAACGTAGACAAGACCAGCGTAGCAACGTTGAATGTGGGTACGTTGACAGGCAGCTCGTGCGAGTTGGTTGATGGAGCGTAGCAGTGTTGATTTCTGTGCGGTGCAGGAGACGAGGTGGTCTTGCAGCAAGTTAAGGTAGGACGTGGCTTCAAGGCCGTCCTAGGTGGAAATCCCAGGACCACCAGTGTAATCGTCTCCGAACGATTTCGTGAGCGTCGAACGCTTTGACGATCGGTTGATGAAGATCATTCTCGCCGCTAAGGAGCGACTCTATCGCCTATTCTCTGCGTATGCTCCGCAGAGTTGCTGCTCAGATCAAGCCAATGATAAGTTTTGGAGCTTGCTTGATGAGAAGACAGCAGAGGTACCGTCGAAAGATGTCATCATAGTCGCTGGTGACCTTAATGGGCACGTAAGTGCTACGAAGTACGGCTACAGCTGCCAGCTGGTGGTTTCGGGTAAGGGTCATGTAACGCGATAGTGAGCGTACTCTTGATTATGCGGAATCGCATAACCTCACCATAGAAAACCCCCTCTTCTGGAAACGCGGCTCCCACCTTATCTCGTACTATAGTGGGGGCACCAAAACTCATGGTCAGATACACATTGTCCTTGCGAAAGATCAAGGAACATATGATTTTTCGCGTGCGGTTACCGACGGTCACAACTTTCGACGAAACTTGGAGGAAGACGACCGACGCGATACGTACCGGCAGACCGAGGATATTGAGAAGTTTTTCGGCATCAATGATGAGAATGGCCATCTTCTTATGCACTGCAAGAAGGCATTGAAGCGATGGCACGACTACTTTGAGATCTCCACAGCAGAATTCCCTCATCCAGCCATCCCTTCAACAGCTCCAACCCACGGCCCCGTCCAAAGATCACCGTGGAGGAGGCAGAAGCGGCTCCGAAGAAGAAGCCAGGCAAAGCGACTGGGCCTGGCGACGTGGCGGCTGACCTGTAGAAGTCAAAGTTTTGGTAGCGGGCTGAGTGGTTGGCGAAGTTCTTTAGTTTGCAGCAGAGAAGAAAGTACCTGAGTGTTGGCACAACAGTACGACGATTCAGATTTGGAAGAAGAAGGGAAGTCCTGCAGACTGCTTCAATTACCGTCCGATTCGCTTGCTTTCGCACAGCATGAAGATCTTTGAGCGAATTGTCGATGGACGAATTCGGGACATCGTCCAGCTTTCCAGCAATCAGTGCGGCTTCGTGGCTGGCTGTGGCACCGTTGATGCCATTCACGCCGCCCGCCTCCTGACAGAGAAGCACCGCGAGAAACATAAGCCAGTGCATATCGCCTTCCTCAACTTGGAGAAGGCCTTTGAACGCGTACCGCGTGAAGTGATATGGTACGCCCTGCGACGACGTGGAGTTCCTGAAGAGCTCATAGAGTGGGTGCGAATCCTGTACTCCTGTCCAAAGAGTAGAGTGCAAGCAGCAGCCGGAACCTCGATGGAGTTCCCATTTCTGTCGGGGTACACCAGGGTTCTGCGCTTTCCCCACTCCTTTTTGTTGTCGTGATGGACGCCATTACACGAGATCTTCAGAAGCCAGTCCCCTAGACACTGCTCTATGCTGATGACGTAATGCTCGCTTGCGAACATAAAGGTGAATTCGAGCGAGATGTGCAAGCTTGATGTGATCGCTTGGAGCGGTTTGGACTCATACTGAACGTGAAGAAGACCGAGTATCTAACGGCGGACGTTGATGAGTCCAGCTCCACCAAGGTTAACGGCATCGAGCTCCCACGCACTTCGGTTTTTAAGTACCTGGGATCAGTCGCGTCTGATGGTAATCTGATGATTGAAGTAAACTCACGCGTGAGTGCAGCTTGGTCCAAGTGGCGCCCGTTGACTGGAGTTCTCTGCGATAAGAAGATCCCAGAGCGCTTAAACTCAACGATCTATAGAACCGTCGTCCGGCCGGTAGCGATGTATGGTGCTGAGTGTTCGCCTGCGACCAATGAGGTTGAAACGCGCCTCAGCGTCATGGAGATGAAGATGCTGCGCTGGATAGCTGGAGTCACGCGCATAGATCGCATCCGAAACGAAGCTATTCGGCAGAAGTTTGCTGTCGAGCCGATAGCGGACAAGATGCGCGAAGCTCGCTTACGATGGCACAGCCACGTTCTGCGTATAAAAGAAGACAGCGTCGCAATATTTTTATTTATTTATTCAAGCGTGGGTTACAAAATCATCGCACGCGTATGAATACGATCGAAAATAGCATGAGAAATTCTAGAAAATTACAACGACACAACACCATCTACAAAAAGTTTTTACGAGCAACAAGGTGCCTAAAACGAAATGTTGACATGTTAATAATATTTTCATCATCGCCTAGAAGTAGGTTGAGCTCCCTAAGATTTCGATACGTGAGGAAGTTCGACCTAACTTTAGACCTAACAACTCTGGGATACAACCTAAGTCTTCCTATCCGATTTCTGGTCAGTGGCACACCAAAAAACTCTGCAGGGTCTATTGAAAGCTTCCTGGTTATAATTTTAAATAGCATAATAAGGTCCGTAATCTTAATATATTAATAATAATATAGGCCTTAACTTCGAGGTAATTGGAAAGCAGCCTAGAGGGCGCCCGAAGCAGCGCTGGTCTGATAAGTTACGTATGGAGTTGAAGGTTGCCGGTGTCCACTCTGATCTTGAGCTGGATCGGGAAAGGTGGCGTCATTACACCAGAATAGCGGACTCCGCTGCGAAGCGGGACAGACCCGAAGAAGAATTATAGGCAAGTAAGTATTACCTCAACTGTCTGTAGACTTTGAAAAAATTCTCAAGATGTGTATCGCTGATCATTTGGAATCAAATCGTATTTTTTCTCACTGTCAACATGAAATCAGGAAAGGAAAATCGACAGAAAAATCACGGTTATTGGAATCTCTTGATGATTGGACTTCGGGTATCGATGACAGACCTTATGTGGATGTGATCTACTTTGACTTTGAAAAAACATTTGATAGAGTCTCCCATAAACTCCCTTTATTAAAGTTAAATCAGCTTGGGATGCATTCCCGAATAATTGCTTGGATCAACAAGTTTTCTCCAACATCGTAGCTACCTTCTAAGTTCGAGTACTTGGTAGTTTATATAGTGTAAGGGCAGCACCCAGTGGTGTTCCTCAGGGTGCAGTGATATCAACTTTGTCGTTTATTATTTATGTAAATGATTTACTACAGAAAATTGAACGCCTCGGAGTTACTTGTAAGATGTTTGCGGACGATATTAAGCTCTTTGGTTGCTTGCAGAATGAAGACGACTCGATTAGTGTTCAAGCTGCCATAGACGAGGTTGCTCAATGGTCAAATTTTTGAAAGTTACCCTTATCTGGGAAGTCCAGGGGCCGGATTCATCAACAATTAAACCCGTGGGTAAGCGGGGTATAAGGGTAGATATAAGATAAGAGTCAGTTAGAGACAAGATTAGAATCAGATACGCAGGATTCATCGTGGGTATCTCTACCCTCTATACCCGCGGGTTAGTCGTTGATGGATCCGGCCCCAGAATAGTTTCACCAGGAAGCTGTTCATTCGTGCCCCTGGGTTCACATACGGCAGCATTCCTCGCGGATTTATTAGAAACAAAATGGTAAATCTTGATAATCTCCAGCTTAGAAGGAAAAAGAACGATCTCATCATGATGTACGAAACAATGCAAACGTTAGTAGGGTTAAATCCCCATAAATTCTTCACATTTACATGTTCACGTACGCGGCAACTAGAGAAAACTAGTCCTTAAGCAACCACGGACAACACTTAGGCGTCATTTTTTCGCTTTCAGAGCGGAATCGGAGAACACCAGACTGGGCAGAAAGGTGCAAGTTCCTAGTAGTTTAACAAAATCGAAAAACTTCTATCACAGCACCTGAAATAACGACATTTAGTTGTTGCCGACCGTTTCTCTTCGTCTCTTAACCACTGTGTTGATTAATGTGCTTTCAGACTTGGCCTGATTATATCCTATGGTTTTACGCTGATTGTTTTTTTAACGTTTTGTTGTTGCTTTTTTCTTTCCACACATGGTATCGTCTCCCCATTTTATGTAACAAATCAAATCAAATCAAACCGATCCTTCCTTTCCCCGTAATCTTTGAGCAGCGAGGCTTGTCTGGGAGTAGCGAAGAACTGAACTGAACTGATCTGCCCCACAATTGGCCATGACTCGTTGCTAGTATAGATGAATATGCGATCAAGATAACCCGTAGAATACTTGGCCCATCTAAAAGAAGATAGATTACTGTTAACCTTTGGGCACTTTCCAACCTTTGTGCTCCACCACGTTGTGCACGTAGTTCAGCCACCTGCACACTGAACGACTAGAGGCATCCGAAGGGCGATTCAACGGTTTATTTCTCCCAGGCAAACCCCTAAACAAAGTTGTCCAAGAGGTAGAAATTGCTGTGCCGATACCATCCCTAATTCCCACTTTTTAGGCACAACACAACGATTTGGGGTGTGCTTTTAATGCATGTACAGCAGTTATGATAAACAATGTTGTTGCCTAAGAAGATTCCCGTTACCTACTCCGTTATATCTGCTCTCCATTTTCCAGCGCCGTGCTAATCCAGAAAGGTTCAACCGTGAAACTCCAAGCTGATAATAGGCGCCTTTTCAGCTGCTTGCGGAGGACTAGATAATTTCCAACGCTTTGACCGCTTCAAATGAAAACATAGTGACACGCGGAGATTTAATTACAGCACAACGCTCAAAGACTCACCCCTGTGGAGACGAGGCTGAGCATAATGCGCTCGTTGAGCGCCAGCGTCTCTCCCTGCTTCATCTTAATCCTCTTCTTGTCTAAGCACTTCATCGCGTACCTGAAGTTCTACGATAACTTGAACTTCGCCACGGCAAATTCAGAACTACAGTGATCTGCAAGAAAATGAAGAGTAAGCGAAGGAGAAGGGAAAGCGAAGTGCGATAATACGGTCCGAACTCTATGGCGCCTCAAGACAAAATTCTGGATTATACATGCCGCTGATTTTGAATTTGGGGGTGCATGCAGACGGAGAAGGTGGCGGCTGTCGCGTGCACCAGGTCCCTGGTTCGGATTTCTCGCCCAGGCCGAGCCAAGCTTTCCATCCCTTCGGGGTCGATTGGTAGCAGAGTTGTCTGGGAAGGATAAAGCGCTGACGTGTTCATCGGCCTCCTCAAGTCATTGTATAGCCACATACGCATTCAAATCGCCTCCATGACACCCAGAGTTCGTGGCGCGTCCCAAAAGAGATTGAGTAACGCCATCCTTTATCTTATTTTTCACCGCTGATTTTCCAATTACCCGCGTCCGGACTCACAGGCCCCTTTAGTGTCAACTCGTTCCAGGGCTCGCATTATGCATACATCGTAAACTAGAGGCGCTCCGTCGGTTACCCGTGCCCACTCGCGAGGACGCCTTGGATTCGCTTGCTGAAGTATGCTTTGCACCGCCGGGGACATTCCTTGTAATTAATCGTTCTTCGCGGCAAGCTTCACTAGCACTAATATGACGCCATGTGTGGTGAAGAAACTTATGGATTCATCTCTCAGAAATGAGGGAACTAATGAGCAGCAACAACATATCTTGAGGAGGAACGAAGATATTCTCTTGTTACAGAAGCAGCTGGGGTTGAAACTAGGACGCGGGCAACGCGAGCACCTCTCATCTTCATTACAACCCGCCTCATGCACTTCGGATTCGGGTAGAATTACCTCAAGGGTAAAGTGTGTGGCAAGTAACATGAATAGAGGTATGAATATTCACTGAGAAACACGACAAGAGTGTGCTTCCATAATCGTACTTTCCCCCTACTGTAATTTAGGAGTAGTGGGTGACGAGCTTGGAATAGAATGCTAGGAATGGATGCATTCCACGCAGACGATAACGGGAGAATAATATTTTCTATGAGCCTTCATCAGAGCGCAATTCTCTTTCTCGCTCGCAGCAATGAGATGAAAATTAAGTTCTTAAAACAACGGAGGCAGAAGACCCTGAGCGTTTACTTCTCAGAGAGACTATGTCTACGAATAAATGACTAGTAATCATTTGTAAACCATCATCTTGTTCTCAACATTTTCTCGAACGCCAGTAATGGCCCAACGCCTTCAAGTCTGCCGTAGCTTGCGCCACTGTTGCATATATAAATATGAATTAAGTTGGAAACAATATGAGTCCCTGCCGTTTTTCACATTTTACCTAAACTTTTTCTAAATTTCTCAGGAAGTCTTTTGCAGAGCTGTTTATATACCGAAAAGGAACGATTTGCTCTATCAAAGCGCTTTTTTTGCTTTTTTAGATTTTAATGTTTCTCAATTTTTAGGTCAATAAAGCGAAAGGTCAGAAAAGAAAAAAATGATCTTCTCCGACAGTTCCCTATCTCTGCGTGCGTTTGAGGTTTTTGGCACAAGGTTATATACCACTCGAACGAAGATGATTTGCTCTACAAGAACTTTTGTTGGGTGCAAGTTCTCATAACGATCTTTTGTTGCGATCAAAACTCTTGCACTAGGAGGGACTCGAACCCTTACCTCATTCTGAGCGGGGGGGGGGGATGCAATACGTCATTTTGTTGGCTGTTTTCATTCGTTCTCATTTCCGCTAAATTTTAAGGTATTAAAGTGGAGCGTCTAGAAGACATACATTATTTTTACCTACAGTACCTATTGTTTGGTTATTTTTTAGCCTGCACCTGATGACCTAAAAATAAGCAAAATTCAGAATAGCCAAGGAATAAAACCTGCTTTCTGATAGCACTTAACATTCTCTTTGGAGTGACATATGACACTGCTCGGCAAAAATGATAAAGGTTTCATTTTTAACGTTCCGCTAAAAACTGGCAAAAAGTAAGCACGAGCAAATAAACGTAACGTACACTTTGATAGAGCAACTTTTTTTCGAAAGACATATAACAAAGTGAAAAAATTAACCAAACAGTAGGAGCCGTTGGTGAAAATATGTATTTTGGATTCTCTACTTCAATGTCTGAAAATTAACGAAAACCAAAGGAAAAAATGAAAAACCCCGACAGATATTCTTGTAGAGCAAATCATCCTCTTCGAATAGCGTATAATGTTGATCAAAAATCTCAAATTCAAGCAGGGAGAAGGAGCTGTCGGCGAAGATCATTTTTCTTTTTTGACACATCTATTTTGTGGATTAAAAAAACAAAAAATGAAAGGGGAAAAGGAGGAACAAATCTTCTGAAAAACAAATCATTCTCTTTCGAATGGTATGCAACATACAGAAAAAGCTTTCGGTGAATGTCAGAAAAAAATGCTTAGGGGCCCTAGTTTTTAACCTAATATTTCGTATGTAGAACATAAGGATAAGGGGATAAGGGTGCAGGCGTTACTCAATCCTTTTTGAGATGCGGCACGTATTCTACTTTTACGGGATGTTGTGGAGGTGATTTCGAGTACGTGTTCGGCCATACAATGACTTGCAGTGGCCGGCCGATGAACATGTCCGCGCTTTACCGTTCCCAGGCAAGTGGTATCAATTCACCAACCCCGGAGGGATGGAAGGTTTGGATGGCTTGGGCGGGAAATCCGAACCAGAGACCTGGTATCGGGTGCACGAGACAACAGGCACCTCGTTTCACTACGCTACACGCGTTCATGTAGAACATAGATTATAGAAACCGGATTACAAAAGTACTACAGATTGGCTGATAGAATCTAAAATCTGGCGAGCAGACTAAAAATAGATACCTTTCGGCGTTAAGGTGTAACAAAGTATGCTTAAGGGCGCTCTTTGCGGTCACCATCACGAAGGCGAGGGTGAGGGCTGAGAACATTACTACGAAAAACGTCGAAGCTCCTCACATTTTGCCGGTGTCTGCTTTCCGGCAGCCGTAGACTTCACCAAACCCTCCCCGGCCGATGATCCGATGTACGGAAAAGTCGTTCATCGTCAGCTGCATGTTGAGCTCCAAATTCTTCCACTGGCAGAACCGCGTGAACTTGTCGCTAAAGTAAACAGATGAGAGCGATCTCGATTTGAAGTCCTCAGATAGAACATCATCTCGCTGCTGAAGCTGATCGTTGGATATTTAAACGTCCTTTTAAAAGTGCTTCTCATTCAAACCTGCTCTGGATGAGTGCTAGTAGAGGAGAAGCATTCAGAACCCATAGGTTTAAAGGCGCCCCGCGATTTGCTTAAGCCGATTATAGAATTTAATGGTGAGATGGATGTGATGATAGCTTTGCCTATTAATAGAGCTTAAGCAAATCGCGAGGCGCCTTTAATCCTATGGGTTCTGAGTTGGGTTGTGCTCCAAAGCTCTACTCTCCTCAGAGCCCGAATAAAGGCGAAGGAACTACGATGAGAGAGGAGCTGGTATCCCAAGATAACTCCAGTGACGTGAACTGTAGGGTTTAAGGAGGTGCTCCTTTAACTTGTATTTAATTCACAACATACGGAGGATGCATGGACACCGAGCAAGAAACTGAGTGTCAACTCCTGAAGCTGAGTGTTTTACTGGCATCAGTGCTTGGTAACTGAGCTCGTCAGATGCGAAGAGGGCAGTGCTCTGGAGGAGCGGACGCGTGCAGTAGTCGGATACAGATAAGATTTAGAAACTTCCAGAAGGAGACCCCTCATCGAACACCTTCGGTCGCAATGGAGCTGCATGAAAACCAACTTTCGCACTTATGGTCAGAAGATGATCACAGAATACGCCTACACTTTGACAGGCTATGCTGCTAGAAATATTCCAGCAAACGTCAGTTCAGGAAGGGATTATACACTTGCTATAGCGCAAAAAATCGAGCTACATTAACTAGTATCAGTCCCGTACTAGGTCGATCTTTTTTCCTCGAGCTCTTCATGGAGGTGTTCCTTCGCCTCTATTCTTTGTAATAAACATAACAGACCTCAACACGATGGACCAGGCTGAGGCTTGGGACATTCCCGTGAACCTCGATAAAACTAGTCTCATACTTACACTTTCGCACATTCCGTTGGACTGCTCTTGATGAGAGCTTATCTGCCGACCTTTCTCTCTTTCTCTCTTTCGTGCGTTGGCGAAAAGCAGATATTGTGACTTGCTGTAACTGTTTCGAATTCCGATCGGGAGTAGTAGCAGTAGGCAACTTTTTGTGACTTTTGGGTCAGCATATGCTTTTCAGTCTTCTGTATAATCAAAATTTGTCCGCGTTGCGCTGAGTTGTGATTGATGAATTGCAAAGGGTTATTGTTTTAACGGGCGTCTCGTCTGCAACGTTTTCTCCAACCACGATGAATTTGTGTAGGAAGTCGATCTCTTCATGTAGGACACTCCTTCCTGTATGCCTCGTCTCACATTTTGAAGATTTATGTATATCTCTCCGGACCGCCCCTGGCTGCGTATCAGTATGATGAAACTCCTGAGATACGGACTCACTCCGCCTGATGGTGCTTGTTCTGGAGCCGGATTCATCAACCACTTACAGCAGTTTTACAGAGAAAATTACAGCCGAAATCCCTGATAGCGCGGCTTATCAAGCGCTATGGTGAGCGATAAGCCACGTTATCCGAGTTTTCCGCAGTTGGTTTTCTCGTTAAATTTCTACTTCTTTTTTTGGCTCGGCACTTTGTCCCACTAACCTCGTCTTCTTTGTTGAGGTTCTTAGCAAGCCCTCAATGGCGTAGCCAATAATTAAGTACATCAATAAATTTCACGTACCTCTCAAGAAACTTCTGAAAAATGTCGCCCTTCAGTTGGTCGCATATCTCCACAACGTATCGCTGAAAGTAGAAGCCTTCAGTTCATTGCGCTATTAATAATTCAATAATAATAACAATAATTTACGGAAAAACACGTGCAGTTTGGTGTGCCGTTGAACTTTGTTGCGGTCTGACCAAACCAGTGCAGACCACGTCATCTAACGTCTAACAGAAATCACTAGCAAGTTTAGAATACGTTTGCTCTTCCGCAACGAATCAAGGCGAACCTGGGATAATGGCCCTACATTTGTATTTTTAGGACGAAATCGTATAAAAACAGAAGTTCCCGAAGCTGCGATCTGTGAAAATTGTCACGGAACAGACGTGCTCATCAAAGAGGAAAGTAGGTTCCAGCGCATTAACAAGGAATTGGAAACCATTGGCCGAGATTATCAGAGCAATTGGTAATGGTTCACATTCTATCCGCAAATATCCACACCCTTCTACAGTTTGAGAGCGGCGATCTCGTGAATGACCAGATCAAATAGTTACGCCAACTGACTACCACACAGAAATTGTATTAAGTGCTTGGAGCAAGAACAATACCGATTCTCAACTCTGCTCTGCCTTTTTGGCACTTCTAATGTTCAATAGATTGGGAGCACCAAGGGAATTACCTGTATGACCTGTCGTCCCGTTGATTATCGAGTTGCTCGATAGGGCCACTCTATTCGTCCCTGTCGCGTGAATGCTCCAGTAGATCCTCCTTGCTCGAGGGACACCAAGAGCGTCGTTCGTTCAGGGCTTTCACGAAGAAGTCCGACCAATGCGTTGGTAGGCGTCCTGGTGTTCTCTTGACATCCCGCGGAACACAGTCGGTAACGGCTCTCGCCCAGCGGGTGTCTGCGGAGGGCATTACGTGGCCGGTCCACCTAATATTCGACGACTGGCCCATGCGACAGCGTCTCCGGAATTCGAAAGTCGACGAGGTTCGGAATTCCGGAGGCCTTCTCTCACTTGCGTGGGTCGTGTCACACCGAGCATCGTCTTTTCGATTCCCCCGCTGCGCGACGATGATCGCGTGCGTGTTCATCTTGCTTTCGCCCAGGTCTCTGAGGCATCTGTCAGGGTAAGAAGAAAGGTAGAGTCGAATAGGTGAGCACGGAGTTGGAGGTTCTTCGTCTTCTTCGCGACTTCTTCGACGCTCTTGAAAGCTCCCCAAGCCGAGCGTTTCCTCCTGTTCAGCTTTGGCGCTATGTCGTTGGCCATATTGACTTCGCGACTGTGGTACACGTAGCCGGATCATACGGAGACGTTCGCTCCCTTGAGCGAGAATGGGGTAGCAGAAATTTGTCCGTTTCTCATGAACATCGTCTTCGTAAGATTCAGCGGCAGTCCACCGTTCCCATACACACGATCGAAGTCGACTAGTATTCGCTCCGCCTGGCTGATGCTCAGTGTTACGAGCATGATGTCCTCAGCAAAGCGAAGCTGGTGCAGTTGCCGCCCGTCGATCCTCACTCCCATGTCTTCCCATTCTAGTTCGCGCATGACGTTTTCGATGGTGGTGCTGAAGAGCATCGGGGATATAGTATTCCCTTGCCGAACCCCTCTCTTCACGTCGATGACGACGTCGTTGTAGAATGGAGAGATCTTGGTCGTGAATCCACTGTACAGCTCTCGAAGGACTTTGATGTACTGAGTAGGAACGCCCTGAGTGAGCAGGGCCTCGAGGACCGCTTCAGTCTCGACGGAGTCGAATGCCTTCTTCAGGTCGATGAACGTAAGGCACAGCGGCAGCTTGTACTCTCGCGACACTTCGTTGAGCTTCGTAATGGTGTGTATGTGGTCGATCGTGCTGAATTCTCTCCGAAATCCTGCTTGTTCGCATGGCTGTCCTTCGTCCAGCGTTCTGCTAATCCTATTCAGGAGGAACCGAGTGAACAGTTTGTAGACTACGGACAGCAGGCAGATCGGGCGATAGTTGCCAATGTCGTGCACGTCTCCCTTCTTGTACAGCAAGACGGTACTGCTGGTCTTCAACTGAGATGGAACCTTGCACTCCGACAGGTATCGTGTGAAGAGCCGCGCCAGGGTGTTGATGAGCGCTGGCGGGAGGTTCTTCAGGTATTCGGATTTGAACCCGTCGAGACCGGGTGCTGTAAGTTTCTTCACCGACGAGATGACGTGCTGGATCTCGGAAGGGAGAACAGAGGGAAGGACGTATCCATCCTGCAGGAGATGGAATGAGGGGAGGTGGACGAGGCTAACGAAGAGATTAGAATAGAAGTGGTGGTCTCCATGGTCCTTCTGGAAGAGGTGACGGTTCCGTCAGGGCGTCGGGAGCGGTCCTCTTGGTCTTGATGTTGGCGAAGTTCCGGCAGGCATTGCGGATGCTCAACCTTTCCTCTGCTGCTTCAGCCAACACTTCCGCCCTTCTCTCCTTAAAATCCTCCTTTATCGCCACTCTACATAGCTTCGCAAGCTCGGACGTCAGTTGGCAGTTGCCTGACGCTTGTGCTGCTCCATGCTGGCGTATCAGCTCGAGAGTTTCCGGAGACAGGCATCTCTTGGTGGTCTTCAAGCTCTCGGCTCCCTTAGCACTATCGCGGAGAAGGTGCACAAAGTGGTCGTATTCTTCCTCAATGTTGTCAGTGGCGGTATTTTCCCAAAGGCCGGCAAGAGAGGTGAAGAGTACCCATTTGATGGTTGTTCTGGGACTCCTCTTCCTAAACTTTGCGGCCTTCTCTCCTTGACGCGAAAAGCGGATGTGTAGAAGCAGTGGTCCGCTCCCGCGTAGAATTTGGGGACAACGGAGACGTCGGTAAGGCAGTACTTGCGATTGAAGATGATGTGGTCGATCTCGCTGTGGAACTGGCCACCGGGGAATTCCCAGGTCCATCGTAGGGAGGGAGGCTTCTGGAACTGTGAATTTCCATAGATGGTCTTGGACGACATGATGAACTCAGATAGCCTTTCACCTTGCTGGTTCCACTACAAACCGTGGGTTCCAATGTGATGTTCTTCGGGCGACCTTCGTGGCCCGATCTCGGCGCTGAAGTCGCCGGCGACCACCTTGTGGAAGGTGTGATCTTCCTTATAGAACTTCTCCAGCTTTACCTGGAAGGCTTCGATCTCTTCATCGTCGCAGTCGGATGTTAAGACATACGCGATGAACGCGGTCAAAGCTGATACGGAGCGACATCCTTCAGTCGCATACGTCCGATTCGGGTTGTCATACACTCGTACGAATCGATGTTCATGGCCAAGTGCGTGTTGACGAGAACACCAACGCCGCCTACTCCCTGCTGTCGCATGTTCCGAGGAGCAGTTCTTTTTCGGGGTCGTAGGCGGCGTGTAGGGGTGGTGTCTTCTCGTCTCATTCATTCCGATGACGCCGTACTTGATCTTCCTGACTTGCATCATCAGGTCCTCGACGGATGCTTCTAATGCGAGCGTGCGGGCGTTGTAAGTACAGATCGTCATCCTAGTCCTTCTCAATTTGCGTAGCCTGATAAGGCCCTGAGACTTTAGCAGCCTCTCCGTACCCGTCCTTCCCATCGCTACAGAAATGGGGGCTCCTTCGGGGTCAAGGGAATGAGGCCCTTTAGTGCCCTGGAGTATGCACGGGTAGCCAGTCAGGCTCTGTCGTGCGGGCGAAGAGCTCCGGGCAGACAGCCAGACTGCCCGAAAGGACGGGCGAGACTTAAGGCGAACTCGAATCGCCTTACATGTACTCCCAGTCTACCGAGTGCAAGCGGCCGGACCGACACAGTTACAATCCGCGCAGGCGGAACACATCGACGCGCACTGTGCATGAACATGGCACGCCCACGCACAAGGATCGAGTCGAGCCGACACAGCAGGAGCAAGCAGTCCATCCCCCGCATTCCGCCTGCGTCTGTAGCAGTACACGGTCGCATTCGGTTCGCGTTTTCGTTCCCCTATCCACCACCCGGGGACGCGCCACGTGGCCCTACGACTATCGGCTCAAGATCCCTCTCAACAAGAGAGCCCGAAGCCTCTCTAACGAGGGAGATCCGTGGATCAAGGGAATATTCATGTGAAATGGTACACCGCACCACGAGAACGGGGAGACATCAGTCCCCGTCACTGCATAGTTTGGTAATCTGTGTGACGGATAGGGATTAGCATGTCTATCGCAAATCCCTTCTTTGTCGTCGGATCTCTTGTATTTTGTTCACAGAGATTAGCACTGCTAAGTGTTTTCTTGCCAAACGGCTGTCGTTTGGTAACCTCCTGATTCAGCCGATCTACAACGCTCATTATTCATGAACAGCTAGTGGAGAGATGCTTTCGAAGTCATCGTTGGGTTATCGCCATCATATTTCACCTGATATTCATTTATCTCTACCTGAAATTCACGCGAAACATAAACAGTAAAAGATACTATAAGAAATGTCAACAAAGAAGTTATCCAAAAAGGAGAACTTGATGAATAAGAACTAAGATCGATTGAATATAGATTTCAAAAATACTAGACAATTGAGCGTTTCGGAAAGCGGACTTTTGTCTGCCCAAAATCCTCTTGAATTTTCTCAAAGAGTCATGAACTGGAGATGTTTTTGATACTTCGATGAATTCGGAACTATGTGTAGAGAACGTGGTACGCAGGCCAATCTTAGATCTGGAAAAATAAATGTTTGCTTGTGCATCTCTAGTGGCGGAAGGCAAAATCGTGTAAAACTGTTACACAAATAAACTCGTCATTGAGCATTTTGTAGACCATGATGTGGTCGCATCTTTTCTTTCGGATGGCAAGCGACGAGATATCAAATATTTCATTGCGTCCAAGGACAGGCGGTATGGTGTAGTATTCATACCCACAGTTTTCTAGTGAAGTTGTTCTGCACTGCTTCATGTTTTATCTGTTGCGACTCGAGAACGGACCAAAAAATTTTGGATCCAGGCGAAGGCGAAATAGAACACCTCCGTAATCTAATCGGAAACAACCTAACGGACTGCATGGAAGAACCTTACGTGCTTCACAGTGCCGAGTGGGAAAATGCGCAATGGTGCTATTAGGGTGGGCCAAAAGTAGTGAGACTCTCCAGCCGTGTCCATATATCTCGTGTCTGGGGTATGGTTCCGTGCTTCTCGCATTTCTATGTTTGTGTGCTACCTAATGAAGGACACTTGAGAAGTTACCACTTCCGCCCTTTCCAGAAGCATGCCAAAACCGCAGTCCGTCTCATGCCGAAACCCCAGTCTGACGAGTCGACCTGTGTCGCGCAAATCTCGCGCAATTCCCAACCCCGAGCAGCCTGGACTCAATAGTCACACAAGATGAGAAGTACGCCTTCTACCTTAACCCTGCCAAGCAGTGAGTCTGGGTGAGGCCTTGTGACATGTTACCGACCTTCGTTCGGCGAGATGTTCATGGCGAGAAGCACCTTCAGAGCTTTTGAGTCTGCGCCCATGGACCGGTATGCTGGAAGCTGTTTACCAAAAGCACGCCGATGGACTAGAAGGCCTGGTGAACGAAATAGAAGAGGTGGACCTGCGACTCGAACTTATTCAGTCGCAGCGCTTCAAGAAGGTCCTCCTCTTCGACAACGCTGCACCCCATCGGAAACAAGCAACCACGGATAAGCTTGCTCAGCTCGGCTACGTTCACATGCCTCACCCTCCGTATTCGCCGGACATCTCTCCATGCGACTACCACTACTTCTTCAGCCTATAGGACTTCATGGTCGGAATGGACACAAGGACCCAAACAGACCTCGACAACCATAACGAGCTGTGGATCAGCACCAGGCCCAAGCAGTTCTGGAAGGATGGGATCAGGAAGCTGGTTGATCGATGGCAGCAAGGTCATTGACCTTGCTGCCATCGATCAACCAACTTCCTGATCCCATTCCTCAGCACCGTTGAGTTGTAATTGAGTTATAAAGAGATAAAGAAATTAGTTGAATTTGTCTCATTACTTTTGGCCCACCCTAATAGTGCAGAGGATCGAAGGGAAAACAATGTTCATTTCACCTCTAGCGTTAAGGGCCCATAAAGAAAGCGCTTTGTCGTACTGATCAAAATGATGAAAATAGAGCGGCAAATTTTCAATTCTGACACTTAGGAGTTCCATGTTCCATGGCGAGTGTCACGAACGCCAGGAAGCTGAGCTGACTCACACAGTTTCTCCAATCAAGCACTGTTTATCGTAGGAAAGCGCCGAGTTCTGCATGTGCTCCCATCAGATGCAAGGAACGAGTCCTGCGGGCTCACCACCAGGGGATAAAACACTCATCAACTGGGCTGGGAAGTGAATTAGCAAGCGAAATTCGCGCATGAATCGTCTCCGCGACATTACTTCATTCCGGCGCCCACCATCGCTCTACAACTGGTGCAGCACCATATGTGTCTGTCTCACATTTTGCAGGTTTACCCTAGCCAAGGCAGGATTAGATCTCCCCTGCAGTTGTGCTATATACATATGTGCACATCACGCTCATTCTAAAAGTTTTCGAGCGAATTCCCCAGATTTCACGGAGAAAATAAGGGTGGACCCCATTCTGGACTTGTACCAATCCTTGGGTGAAATTGGCGACCCCACCGCCAACATCCGCGGCTCGGATTTTGAGATTAGGGCGATCTTCACATCTCGGTCTCGATTACCGGACAAAGGTACAAGGAACAACAAGGGAAGCTCATGAACTTCTCCCCAAAGATTCTCAACGAGACCTACATGGTCTTGTAGGGCATCGGACGAGATCACCGAACTGTGCTTCGTCTCTGCTACGGGCCACTGGGTGGTCCGGAGATGGCAAAAATTGTATCACTTCAGAGCGGGTTGATAAGGCATAAGTGACACCTGGAATGGCTTTTTCGGCAACTATTGAAGCTGGTGGCCACGAATCTGCCACCCTTTTTTAAATTATTACTTTGCTTCCACTACTTTTCATCAAAGTTGAGGTCGAAGGTTGGAAAATATGTCTGACAACATTGGAGAAGGAAGCGATCCCACTAACGTGGATAGCTTTACTCACCCATATCTACCGTAACCTACCGTAATCGACCGAAATTTCAAAAATAGATGTCATATCCGTGATCAGCACCCTATGTAACCCCTGAGCGATGTTTGAGCGAAAAATTTTCTTTCGACCTCCCCTCGATCTTTGGAGTCGTGAAAGGCAGCAGTGCCGGTTATTCTGCGTACACTCCTTTAACTTACATATATCCATCGTAGCCTTCTGTAATCTATCATTTCATCGAAATTAGTTGCCAAATTGGTGCTCTGCATCCCACATAACCCTAGCGATGAATTTTGGACGAAATTTTTTCTCGACCTCAGAGTAGAGGAGTGAGTGCAAGTGCTCCTGTCTGCAATGCCCCCGACCCGTCTCCCCTAAGTGTGTAAGAGTATGGTGAGGAAGAAACACACAGCAAGTCGACCAATCACGCGAGTTGGATAGAATATGCAGTACTTGGGAACATTTAGCTGAAATAGTGAAAGTTGCGAGAAGAATACAAAGCAGTCTATGAGGAAATCCGAAGGGCAATGAGCTTGTCTTGATGATGAGTCAAATCAATGCTTGTCGATCTTGTTCCTGAATGAGATGACAGTGAGAAACACTTCCAAAAGTAATTGAGAACATACCAAATAAGTCATATGGGGATAGCATCTAACGGAACCGCCCTCAGCGAGACAAGCACCGTTTAATGGATGCGCGGTGTCGCTCCACGCAACAAAACCAGCTTCTTCCACATCTGACAACAGGTTGAAAGCGGGGTTAGGACGCGGAGTAGGTACCCTACCGGAGCCAAAATGTAATCTTCATTTGCAAAAACGCTAACAGACCACCTAGGGACGCAGAAACCCCACCCCAGAACCGAACCCTCGACCCCCCCCCCCCCGCTAATCCGCCTCGCCACCCACTCGGCCATCCAGTCGCTCCCGTATGCAGCGGTGAATGAATCACTTGAATGTACACGGCAGCTTCGTCTAGGAAAAGTAGGATATTACCAAAATCAAACTTTAATTTGAGCTCCAAACCTTTTGCAGGTTAAGTTCAGAACACGATAGGGCCATTCCAGGTGTCACTTATGTCTTATGAGCACACCTGAAGCGGTACCATTTTTTGCCATTTTCCAACCACCCAGTGGCCTGTAGCAAAAACAAAGCACAGTTCTGTCATCCTCGTCCGATGCTCTACAAGGTCATACAGGCTACGTTGAAAATCTTTAGGGGAAGTTCATGGGCCTTCCTTGTAAGAAGCTCAAAAAATCAATTTTTCCTCAATCTTGGCCTATAAACGGCAATTCTGTGTCTTCAACTCCCCAGCCTTATGTCCCGTGTCAGTTCACTGGAACGAAAGGGTTGGTTATGGCGAGTGCAAAACTGACTTCAGATCGATTAGGGGTGCAGGAGAGAGCGGACACACCTCAGACTGCGTTGCCCATGCACTTCCACGATTCCTACACCCTCGTCAAGCTTAAACGATGGATCTTTCGCGTGCGATCTAATGATAATAAACACCGAGTTTCAGGCGGATCCAGCAATTTGGTTTACAACCGAGATTCTCAAAAATCCTCCCACGAGTTCACGCCCGGACGCAGCCCGATACGAGTGATTTTGCCCATAAACGACTGAAACAGCGAGATGCCTCTGCAATATGGCAGCAGCACGGACACAGACAAGAGCCCTCGTTGGTGATGGTTTGGACGAATTTGCTCTTGGGAACAGAGTACGCTTCGGGACTCCTATTCTGTGTTATGACGTGCTCTACAAGACCATATAGGCCTCGATGAGAATCTCTGGGGAAGTTCATGGGCCTCCCTTGAAAGGTGGAAACCACTTGATAAAACCCATGTTGGGAGATGAAAATGCCACAGAGAAAGTACGTTATTGCTTATCTTCGTTTTTTGGACAGAGACAGTAGAGAGAAAGCTAAAGTGATTTCCATGGAAAACTTTTGCGCCCTTCCCTTCACTGTTAAGTGGCATATCTATGACTATTTCCGGTATTTTTGATTATCCTCCTGTGAAGAAAAATTCCTATGCACATTCCCTCTTGATTTTTACATAGTTCTATGCGAGGATCAGAAGCCACACACACGACTGCCGAGATCTTTTTTTGCTAAACCTTGGTCGAATGTCTCAATTGGAATGTTTATCCCTAATCGGACGTCGGCTTCTAAGTTTGAGGTTAATTATGGCAGGTTACGCTAGGCATAAGGGCAAGCATGTGCATTGAGGTCGGGAGTATCAGTTTCGCCCACGCTTTGTTTATTGGGGTTATATTGGGGGTGCTGATCACGAATCTGCATTCGTTTTGAACTACCTTTGAACAACACATTCACAAGAATTAGCTACAAATTCACACGTTCAAAGGGGCATGCTCTTTTCCCGGTTCAGCTGCAGGTTGTGTGCCACTTGTCCTCTCATCGTCACTTTGGAGTCGAGCGCCAAAGTGCTGCCACTGCCGCGTGATTTGTTGGTCTGGGTCCTGGTGCTACTCTTTTGATTGAATGGCTTGTTTCGATTGTTTTTATTCGAACGCACATATCTGTGATGAGGTGCGTGGAAGGGAAGTCGGAGGAAGAGCCGGCTGTGGTTTACATCTCAGATTGTTTAAGGACGTTGGTTCGGGTCTCCCGCCGAGGACGACCAAGCCTTCCATTCTTCCGGGGTCAGCGAATTGGCACCAGACCTCTTTAGGAGCGATAAAACGCTGACTTGTCCATCAGCTGGCCACCACAAATCATGTATAAGCCCATTCAAATAGCCTGCACTGCATTCCGTAAAAATGGTATGTGTGTCGCACCTATAAAGAGTAGCGGCGCCCTTTGTTTTTAGCCTTATATTCGTGATCAGCGCTTCAAACTCCTTAAGTAATCTTGATCTCTCTTCAAAGCCTCTTCAAACGCTGAAGGCATAACATGGTAAGGAGTGTGGTCAAGGAAAGAAATAGGGCGACTCGGAAGATAGTCGACGGGCTCCGACCAGAAATTGCCGTGCTCAGCCTACAAGAGAGGCCCCAGACCGACCCTAAGTGTGCGTACTGCAACGGACGTCAAGCAACGGAGTTACGCGTCATTTCCACGTTGTCTTTTTTGTGCGCAGGGCCAGTCGCAGACGCCAACCTCGTAAGGTCGCAAACCCCAGCAGCGGCCGATAAATGGTGGAGCCAGGTTGGTGGGAGCCCGAGGTTTGCGGTTCGATCCCCACTTGCCGTGGAGTTTTTGCATTCCCTGAAAAGGTTCCGACACGAAAATGCGGAGCTCTTCATGTGAAACCACACAAAAGACTCATTGGCAGTGTTGCACTCCGACGACTCTAGGGAACGGAACTTTTTGGTCTACCCTGCCCAGGGGTTATTTGGGTAAGTCCTACGTTCCTAAATCTAAAAATCCAAAACCTAAACTTTCACATTTCGCCCGATGACTGTAGGTTACGGCAGCTATGCTTGAGTAAGGGTGGAGAGGTCAGGATCGTCGATTTACAGTAACATCGCCGAAAGATGTTCCTTGGAGCTTCAATGCCAAAACCGATATCATATTCTCCACATATACCGTTATGGCTTGTAACCGAATGAAATCTTAAAGATATAACGGCAGATGTAACGTTCTCGATGGGCACCCGAAATGACGTCTCTGGACGACGTTTGGGCGAATTTTTTCGTCATCTGGAATAGTGAGAGTGGACCGTGCCAATGAATCAGGCCTCCATTCTGGTGAAGTTTTTCGCTGCGACTTCATAAGAAGAGCCCGATTCTTCGTGTCGGAACTACTTCACGGAATGCAAAAATTCCACAGCAGAGGGAAGTCGAGCCACAGGCCTCGGGCTGCGACCAGCTGCTTCTCTATCCGAGGCTTCACCGCCCTCGGCCGCTGGGGCTGTGTTCGGCCCACCCAATGGGCTCGGCGTCTGTGATTGACGGACCCCGATGTGAGTGCAAGCAGAGCGCAGCGAGGCTTCCCTGTAAGTCCGCTCTGCGGGAAGCCACGACCACTCGACTGGTCCTGCCGGGCGCACATGGATCGTCCCACTCCACTTGCAAACGAAGAAGATGCAGCTGGAGCTGGTGAACTCAGATACGCGTTGCATTCTTCGAATAGTGGATTCCGGGGAAGCTGATCTAGCACGGCACGTTGTGCCTCATAAAAACGCCACTCTCGCCCTTGGACACCATTTCGCCCAAGGACCAATCAAAGCGCCTACATTGTATTGGTTGACAATGATCTTTAGCTCTAGTAATCATCCAAGCTAGTTTTGGGTAGGGAATATTTGCTCCATAGAACAATAAGTTGCTGAAAAGGTTAACTCATTAGACCTACTCAGATGACGTTGAAAAGGAAGGAGAAAGAATGTGGTGCCGAGGAGCGCACAAAATTTTCCGGCCTATCATGGACGAGGGATATAATACGCGCGATAGATGTGAATATACCAGTAACCAAAGAAGATTCTTGAGGAGAATGTTAGATGTACATACCAGTAAACTGTGTTTGTATTATTATACCATCAAGTAAAAAAACTGCTTATGAAGTATTTTTATAGTGTTGTCCCATGGCGTCGTTTCTTGCAGTATTTGTCAGATATGAATAAAACACTAACCAATGAAGTTTTCCATGGACCATCTTGACCACGTATCTTAGTGAGATTATATATTAGTGAACTCAGTGATTAATATTATACTATTAAATTCTTGATAACCTTCTATGAACAGTTCTTATGAGGGTGTCCGACGACGTCGTCGGACAATGTCGTGAAAGGGTTAAGCGAAACGGCCGGCCTGTTCTCTCCCCTCATACCCGCCCCTCCCATATCCCCCCCCCCCCGTAAGGGAAAAGCAGCTCAATGCCTCGCATGGGTCCTCTTTCGGTGGGAATACACTGCGCCTAAGATAGGTGCCATTACGGTTCCTTTTGAACGTACCTGAAACAAGTCCGGAGGTACGCATCCTTTGAGCAAATGGTATTGCACGTGCTGGAGGGAATCTTTGGAATAGTTCTGAAAAGGGCAAGCTCCAGCGAACAGGCGATGCGGAATGACACGGCGAATGACTCACATGTGCATGTGCAAGCATTTCGACCATGATGTGGTGGTCGTAGATCTCCCTGGCTTTGGTAAGCCGTTCTTCTGGCGTCTCCATCTTCTCGTACTCCTTAATCTGAAATCAGCGGCTTAACGGAGGGGAGGAAGAGGCATTACACCCCGTTGCCTTGGAATGTTTGGGTGAAACGCACCGCTTCATAGAACTTGATTTGGGGACAGGCGTTCTCAGCAATGTTTTCCGCAAAATCCTTCAGCAGAAGAAAGCCGAGCTTTTGATTGAAGATCTTCTCGAATTTGATTTCACCCGTTTTCTCCAAATACTTCTGCATGATACTTCGAACACTGAAATAAGGCCAATAAATCGTAGCGAATGGAGGATAGAAGTTGAAGAATATTTTGAGAAAATGTTTGCAAAGAAACAGGGCAGAAGATGTGGGACGGAGGGTACGAATCACAGAAAGCGAAAGCAAAAATGAAACAACTTGTAGGGCGACTATGAGAGCAGCATATTTTCGACTTCTGGGCCCCCTGAAAAGCATAGAAGGTCCTCGTAATCCTGACGTGCGACGCACGTCTAACTGTGAATGGCCTTGTTTGAAGGTAATTCTGCTCTGCATTGCTCTGTCACCAGGCTTTACGAAATGATTTTTCCAAATAGTTTCCATATAGCGCAGCTAGCGCGTAGCTCTAACGAGCCCCAGAGAGAACCTCGGGGTCACCGCCGCCTTAAAAACAGGTGTCACATCATATTGAATGCCATGTGCCGGTGCTTCGGAACACGATTATGTAGTCGACACACCGGATAAAGCAAGAACTAAAAAGGCTTGCATGCATCGACGGAATCCAACAAGGCAGGACTGCAATGCGATGATGTGCCTGCGATAGATTGGAGATAAGGCAGAGTCTTCTGATCAAACACAAAACACAGAGCCGATTCTACTGGGAGCAGCGAAAGCGAAAAAGAATGTAGACGGAGGAAAGGTACTTCCAAGCGTTGACAAACAGCTGAAGACGTAGTGGCATCGAAGCAAAGAATGTAACACAAGTCTAACATGGATCGGGGTCATGCAAAATGGTGTAATCCCTTTGTCTGACACCACACTGCACGATCTCACGATCGCGACTCACCTTTGGATTTGTGTTACCTCCTCTACCCTACCCATCCTGCCTTAGAATTTGGTGACAATTTTGGATAAAAACACATGGCGATCTTTGTCTCGGATGAAACGTTGATTCTGCCAGAGCTTTAGGACCGCTCTCAGGAAACTGAGTTTGCTCGAGCACTTCAGCAGGTACAATTATAGCCGTATCTTTTAGTCAAATCCCGAAAACGCCGCATTTTCCCGGCCTTTGCGTCTTTCGGATATAACTCGCCTAGTATTCGCTCATTTCAAAAACCAGGGATATAATTGAGCTCAGAGTTCCAGCTCTATCGCTTAGTATACGTTCATATGGAGCCATGGGAATATTCAAAATTGAAAACTTGCGCTCCATTGCGAAGGGCGGTCGCGGTCGAGTAGTCGGTCGCAAACAGCCGGAACCGTTGCATGCTCACAACCTTTTGTGTTTTGGGTTTCTTAAGAAACGGCTGGTACCGTTCAACTCGTCTCTTCGAGATCTACACAATCGCACATACAACTTCGCCAGTCCACCGCGTTTTCGCAGTTTGCGGTCAGAAATGACTGGAGCAGACCTTTTGCGATTGAGAAGCTTATTTTCCAGGATTTACATGTTCTCGGAGTATCTCAAGCATGGCGTAGAGTGTTCTGTCATGCAGAGAATCCTCTAAGAGTGCACCGTGCACAATGCATACAGGATCGAACCTATCAAACGAGGTGGGGCAGCTTGTAGAGTGAGCGTTGGGGAATTTTATCAGAACAACTGCAGCCGCCCCAGTCAGGAATTGCTCCAATCTGTCCCGGCGAGACTTTGGAGTGCGCCGTGAACAACGTATGTAGGGTCGAACCTATCAATCGAGTGGACGCAAATTGCACTCGCGGGTGTGTTCAGAATGTGATAACTCTGTAAAGTGTGAACCTTTCCGGCTTCAACTTGTGTGTTTTGTGTGTGCAGCAAAACCTCTAGTAGTGCGCTAAAACACGGTAATGCAGCTTATGACTGGGCAAAGGTAGAGTGGTGCGAACATGGAGGTTGTCCTTGTGTGACACGATTTTTCGCGAATTCAGTCGACCCTTGCGGGAAGACTGGGAGAGCTAACAGCCTACAAGTGCGTAGGCGAGCAGAACACTGAAGGCACTTTACGACGACCTGCTCACAACTTCCCAGCTGCCTAACCTGCCTTAGTCCCAGCCGCCATTTTAGAGCTGTGGAGAGCAGCGGTGAAGTTTCTTCCGCCCTTACTCGCCCAAATTTGAGTTCTTAACATATTGGATGATACCGTTCTGTTCAGCTCGAAAAGCTTTATCGAACGGTGTCACTCTCAATCAATTCCGGGAAAATTGATTTTTCGACAATTTCCCTCGAGGACGAGGGCGCGTGAGGCCGCGGCAGAGGGACGTCGAAAATCGATATCTTCAAATTGGGCCATGCTTGATACCATTCGATAAAACTTTCGTGCTGAATTGAATGGTGTTATTGAGTGTAGGAAAAAACTGTAACCTGGGCGAGTAAGGGCGCAGGAAACTTCAACCGCTAAGCCCGCCGCCCTAAAACGGCAGCTAGGACTAAGGCAGTTTAATCAGCTAGGGAGTGGTGAGCATGTCATCTGAAAGCACCTTAAGTATTCTGGTAGGCAGCATGCGCATCAGGGATGAGCGGATTAACCGTTATCCGTTATCCGTTATCCGGTTTCCGTCGGGTTTTGCCCTATCCGTTTTGTTGTTCGTTATCCGGGGATTTCCGCCGTGGCAAGCTTATGATTAGTTAGTTGAATATAAGGACAATTTCAAAAAATCGTTGTGTGTCTTTTCCTCTGGCAGTCGAGAAGGCTTGCAATGCCAGGTCGGTGCCTTCTCAGAATTCTCAATGCTATTATGCTACTATAATATAATTAGACTAGACTATCTAATTTCTCGTTTTGAAATGCTGAGCCCTGCCGTGCTCATTTCTATTTGTGGGGTTTTCACCAAAATTCCTTCTAGCATAATATACGGTCTGGAAAAGACCAGTCGATCAGTCTAGAAAAGGACAAACGTCCATTCGAATGTCTTCGTTTTAAGGATGTTCCAGATACTCCGCATCTACACGACCTTTTAGCGCCTTTTCAAGCTATGTTTGACACTAGCAGCAATTTACAATTTACCTTTCTGAAGCAATAGAGAGAGTTTTATTCGATCTGAGCAAGAATTAGTGTTAAATCTAATTGGAGAGTGAACAAAAAGCGACTCTTTTTAACGACAGCCCCTCCCCAAGCTCAGCGATTCCCGTGGGATCTATTCATAGTGACTTCACTGCAGTTGAAAAACATGAACAAAGCATATATGACGGCGGTAGTGGCGAATGCTACACGCATTCTACTCTTACGTGATGTGCTGGAGGCATTTTGAATGCGTATTTGGCCATACAATGACTTGCGGTGGTCATCCGATGGACAATTCAGTGCATTACCTCGCCCGGACAAGCGTGGTACCAATACATCGATCCCGAAAGGATGGAAGGCTTGGTTGACCTGAAGGGGAAATCCGAACCAAGTGCATTGAGTCGGTGAGCATGCGACAGGCAGCACTTCCGACTGCACTACTACGTGCCTTGAAGAAAAAACACCAATAAGAATGTTATAAGTGGCTTATTTGACATGTGACATGGACAGTGTAACAACTACCGACCTACCATTGGAGAAGGAATGGTTTAAAAGTTCTTTTAATTTTTGTTGTTTGTTCGTTATCCGTTTCTCCGTTATCCGGCCATTTTTGAGCAAAATTATCCGTTATCCGTTATCCGGGTTTCAAAATTTTATTATCCGCTCATCCCTGATGCGCATTTGTAGGCCGTTAGCTCTTCGTGTCTTCCCGCAGGCGTCGACTGAAATCGGAAAAATTGTGTCACACAATGCTAATCTGCATATTCGCAGCGCTGTAACTTTGTCCAGTCATAAGCTACATTACTGCATTTCAGCACACTACTAGAACCTTTTGCTGCCTACAAAATACATAAGCTGCAACCGAAAGGTTCACACATGACAGAGTTATCGCGCTCAGAGCACGCCCGCTCGTGCAATTTAGGACAACAACAGTCAATGTTCTCCTCGCTCTTACTCGCCCGCATTACAGTTTTCCCTACTCCCAGTAACACCATTCGATTCATCATGAAGAGCTCTATCGAATGGTATAAAGCATGGCCCAACTCGAAGAGGGACATCGATTTTCGACGTCCCTCTGCGGCCTCACGCGCCCTCGTTCTCGAGGGAAATTGTTGAAAAAGCAATTTTCCCAGAATTGACTGAGAGTGACCCCATTAGATAGAGCTTTCCGAGCGTAACGGAAAGGTACCATTGCAAGTGTTGAAAAGTCAAATGTGGGCGAGTAAGAGCAGAAGAATTTTCACCGCTGCCCTCCGCCGAACTAGCAACCGTTTCTCAAAAAATCTAAAACACAAGGAGTTATGAGCATGCAACGATTCCGGCTGTTTTCGACCGACTACTCGTCCGCGACCGCCCTTCGCAATGGAGCACGATTTTGAACGTAAAGCTAAAATTTAGGGAGGGGGATTTAAAGGTGAGCTTTGAAATGCTTGCATTTTTTCACGCTATCCGATAGAGCTTGAGCTGCTGAACTCAAAAATGTGCTAGCGTTCTCAAATAGTTAACTTTGAAGGGAGTTTTTTCGAAAGGCCGGAAAAGCCGAGGAAATGCGGCTTTTTCGGCATTTTTGAAAAGGCTACGGCCAAAACTGTACTGCACAAAAGATCCTTTATTTGAACAGGTTGCCGTCCTTTTGGGTGCGAACAGCATTTCCATTAAAGGAAACAAGCACACGTTGGCACGCAACACAGCTTGCGAATCAAATTGCTCTTTCCGAATTCTTTGTTCACATAGCTTGCCGACACTTTGAGTGCGCAAAAAGAAGGCGCGGAGGCATAAAAGACATTTACACTATGAACCGCAAGTGAGGTGTGGCCTAGTACTACGTGTTCTTAGGGTTAGCTTTTTAGCAACATTCTACAGCGCTGCAGTACTCTGGTATTAAATTTTTGACGAGACACTGCTCACTGGTCTTCATTTTGAAGCTTCAAACTGAATTAATTGAGTGTGGAACGCGCAGTTAGGCCAACCACAAAAGCCGTAAACTAGTTGTAGGACGGACGAGAAGCCAACATGAAGATCGGTCAACGATCGTTTCAGCGCTGCAAATTTTAATCTAATCGAAGGCTGAAAATGCGTTCGATTAGACCCTTCGTGCCTTCATGCCGCATGCTGCGGATTGGTGAGCGGTGAGGAAAGCTCCGTGTCCTGGCGTTTGTTTCGAAAGGCACGCTAGATCGCACATTTCTTTCCATGTGAATAGCAGACGTCACGTGGAGTTCCACTCGCTTCATCCAAGTCTTGACGAGGGAGAATTGTGTTGCGACTCCGCAGTCTTTGTAGACGTCCTCAGTTCCCTGTCCTGACGGGAGTTCAGTTGAAGAGTTCGTGCCTACAACTCGAATGTAGTTCATACGTAAAGGGCCGCTAAGGAAACGTGAACGCCTGCAGTATTGTTTCCGGCTGTTTCAGCATTTTCATTATTCTCCGGCGTCTTCTCTAGAAACCACGTTGCAGCAAGCAAGTGAAAAGCACAGAGGGCGAATTGATAGGACTTTTCTTCTTGATCAGCAACAATCCCTCCCACTTCTGCTTCGAGAACGTCACTTGTGCAAAGAACAACACGGGGAGTTCGCTGCAACTTCCCTCGGCCGAGCTTCGCTGCGCCAACATGAGCTTGATTGTGCGAGCTGGCGACATGGCTGCACTTTCAGCAGCAGCCGAGCCATCCTTTCCGGGTTGAAAAAACCGCGACGCCATTTCACTGTATGCATGTCGGCTCCCAATCAGGCGAAATCGTCGCTGGGGTGTGAAATCAGCGCCGCGGACACCGCTCACACATGAGCCACAGGTCGGACGCCGCGAGCGACGCGAAGGAGATCTCGCGCTACTGCACAGCGCTGGCTGCACGGGCACGCGGCCCACGGGGGCTAGCCGCCTTCGTTCTCTCCACGGACGCGGATATCCACTACGCGACCAGCGCCTGTCTGCCTTCAAGTCTCCTCTGGTCTCGCGCATAAAGGCCGGCCGCTGAGCTCGTCGCCGCCGCTCGCGGCGAGCTCTGCGTTCCTGCCCTAGGTTAAGGATAGAGCCGCTGCGTCGCCGCAGAAGTGTGCGGGAGCCTCAAGGGCTCGTTTATACAGGGTGCGCCAAAATTATGGCGACAGCACATGCGCAAACAATTTGACCTTTTATTCGTGCTCTTATTGTTTTTATTGAGCCAATTAGTTTATGCTAATCTCAGTCAAACATGACAATACGTCGTTTTTCAAGATAGTGAAACGTTCGTGCCACCGTTCCTAAATCATTGAGCTTTACCGTCAAGGGTTCTCGGCACGCTACATTCACTACCATCTTGGAGTTCACCAAAGTATTATGAATAGGTCCATCAGACGCTAAGAAGACCTAGAAACCGAGGAAGCTGGATCCGGACGGGAAAGACACGTATCTGTGACAACTACGGACAACATTAGGAACGAATTCGCAGGAAGCGGCGCGCTCGGTCCGCCGGTTGTCGGGAAAGTGGACATCATGGAGACGTCGTTGAGAAGAATCTTCCGCAAACTGGGACTTAAGATCTACAAGAAGACCCACGTGCACCCTCCTGGACCTTCAAACAGGAAGGAGTTCCAGCTCATAGAGCAAGAATGCTGCAAGACTGGTGCAAAGGCAACTTTCTGCCATTCATCAGCTTCCACGAGTGGCCAGCCGACTCTCCGGATTTGAATCCAATGGATTACACGGTCTGGCCAGCTCTGAAAGCCAAAGCCTGCGGAAAACCTCACCGCCCCGTGGATCCTTTGAAGAAGGGCGTGGGATGAGCTCAACGCGCCTTACTTGCGTGCCGCCGTCGATGCCTCCCCAACGCGTCTCAAAGTCTATATCGCGCCGATGGAGATATCTTCGAATCTCAATGTTGCGTATAGTTTGCAATAGACTGATAGACATTATCTCATTGTTGGTTTCTCGAGAGTACCGCATTTCCTCTCTCGGCGAATTGAAAACCTTGTCGCCATAATTTCGGCGCACCCTGTATTACGTTGTCCCATAAGTCCCCGCAGTTTTTTCAACGACTCATTGCGGATTTCGCCGGCGGTCTCTTGCATAGCGCTAAACAGCTTTCGAAAGATAATTATTTGCTCCATTAGAACATGCATTAAGTTTCTTTTTTCATCCTGAATTTTGATAAAGTTTAGGTCGTTAGAGTGAAAGGTGAACAACTTGCAGTTGCTTCTCTCCGTTAAGGTTTGGAATTATTTGCGCAGTTTTTCATAGCATTTGGAAGACAATGTTCTGGACTACAGGAATACGTATTGGTGCTATTTGCTCATTCGTCCTTTATTAATTTTCAGGTCATCAAATTGGGACGTCCGAAGGATAAGATTTATTTTTACCGACAGCTCCTGCTCTGGGGTGGACTTTCTTGCTTGGTGTTATATGTCGTTCGGAAGAGGATGTCTTGTTCAATTAGAAGTTGTGTCGCGTTTATTGGCTCATGCTGATTTCTATCAAATATCAACAACTAAACAAGGAGAAGGAATTGTTGGTGGAGATGATTTCTCTCTTTTTGGCATTTTGTTGATATTTGACAGAAATCAGCATCAGCCAATAAGCGCGACCCAAATTCTTATTGAGCAAGACATCCTCTTCCGAATGCCATATAACAAAAAAGTCCAACCACAGAACCGGAGTTTTGGTAAAAATTCGGACGGAAAAGTTGGAATTCTCAGTTTGATGGCCTAAAATCAATAAAGGACAAGTGAGAAAGTAGGACCAACACATATTCTTGTAGTATCACCTGTCGTCCCGTTGATCATCGAATTGCTCGAGCGGGTGCCAGCAGCGTCTCCATTCGTTCCTGTCGCGTGCCAGAGTGGGCCAATGTATCCTCCTCGCTCGAGGGACACGAAGAGCGTCATATCGGTCGTTCAGGGCTTTAGCGAAGAAGTCCGACCAACGCGTTGGTGGGCGCCCTGGTGTTCTCTCCCGCGGAATTTAGTCGGTAACGGCTCTCGTCCAGCGGGTGTCTGCGAACCGCATTACGTGGCCGGCCCACCTAATTTTCGACAACTTGGCCCACGCGACAGCGTCTCTGATCTTCGAACGTCGGCGAAGCTCGGAACTCCGGAGGCCTTTTCTCACTTGCGTGAGTCGTGTCACTCCGAGCATCGTCTTCTCGATTCCACGCTGCGCGACGCTGATCGCGTCTTCATCCTACTTTCGTATAGCCCAGGTCTCTGAGGCATATGTTAAAGCTCCCCAAGCCACTCTTTTCCTCCTGCTCAACTCTGGTGCTAGGTCGTTGGCCAAGTTGACTTCGCGACCCAGATAAACATAGCTGGAGCATTCGGAGATGTTCGTTCCGTTGAGCGAGAATGGGGCTCTTGTAGTAGTTCTTGTAATTCTAATTCTCTAGTAATTCTTGTAGTTTCACAGCATTTGAAAGAACATTGTCTTTCAAATGCTGTGAAAAACTGCGCAAAAATTCCAAACCTAGGCGAAGAGAATAACTGCGCAGATGGCCACTTCTTCACTTTTCACTTCAACGACCTAAAAATTGACAAAATTCAGGATGAAAAAAGAAATGCAATAAATGGCCTGATAGAGCAAGTCATTCTATTTGTCAGTATGAATGGCGGTTATATGGAGCAATAACGTTTTGCTATCTCGACGTCTTAGAAGAGCGCATGGCGTAGTCCCTTTTGTGACACAAATAATGGCCGCCTTTCTGTTCCTTAAAACAAGCTTTAAATCATCATTTCTCCTCTAAAAAAATGGAATTTTGTAAACTTTCAAACAACGTTTTCACTTATTGAGCAAGTAAATTAAATCTTCAAAGAAATCGTTCTGAGAATTTTCCTTGAACAAAAATTATTCTAACCTTTTTGTAGAGCCTCCAGTTTAACGTGAAAGGAGCTCGTCTTAATATGGAAGATTTTCAGGTTGATTCCAAAAGCGTTAGGATTGTTTAGAAGAATGTCCAATTTGGCGTGAAAAGTGTCCAATTTGACGTGAAAATTGTACGTATGGCCTGAACCATGGCTCAACAGCAAACAGTGAGCAGTGTCAGACGATTACTGACAATTTGCCAGGGGTTGCTAATCGATGCGGAGCCCACGCGCACGGAGACTTGCGAGTCCTGCGCGTTTTCGTCGCGTCATCGCGGGATTGCCGCGGGCGTGAGCGCCGCGGCCGAGGCGCGCGGCCAAAATTTAGTAACGTTCCCGTACCCCACACGCGCCGCTCCCTCCAGAAGTATGCGAACGTCGAACACTGAATACAATGGAAACATAACCGCCTCAAACACAGCGACTTCTTCGCAAGCTTCATTCCTCTGAGTGGGCCCTCTGCACAATCAAGGCTCAAGCGGTTACTACCGACGACGTAAGCTGCTATAACGGTCAGAAATGTGAGTCTCCGTGTTCCGAATTTCGTTCTTCAGGCGTTTCTAGCTGTTCCCTTTCGCACTCAACTTGTGTTGGACCAAAGCCCGAAAACGGAAATGGTCGCTGTTCAACACTCGTTTTGTCCCGAAGACTACTAACTCATCAAATAAAAACCTGTCCTCCATGCAGTTGTGAGAGTAATACTGCTCTACAGACCAGGAATCCTTGAAAGGCGGTATAATATCACCAAAAGCAACGCCCGATTGGTGGCGCGAAGGGAAAATTAATTCACCTAACAAGGGTTTTGAAAGAAGGTTCACCATTTGAATAATCACAAAGCTCCTTTTTTGTAGTTCAGCGGCTACAGTGCGATTCAACTGTATGTATCCACACCATAATTTGCCCATATCTCGTTTCGCGTTCATTTCTGCACGCCCCGCACTAGTTCCACTAGATTCCTCGCAGTCAAAAATAAGTAGTTATTTGTTGAATTCAGCGAGAAAACCAGCACTTCGATGACATTCCGCTAATTTCCAGTGGTGTTATCTTTCTATCAAGATGAAGTTTCTGGGTTCGTTCGATTACTCGAATCGGGGCGTATTTGGTTTTCGAGCTTTCGAAAATTTCCGACATCGAATAAATTCGATTGCTCATTTCTTTTGAAATTATTGACATCAAATTTATTCGTTCATTATTAGTTCAATAAAATTTCTCAAAAACACCACTATATAGCATCCAGCCCGGCAAGCAGGGAGTGCAGGTTTTAGTCCGACCAAGCGCCGGCGTTTTGATCCTGACAAGACATCGTTATAGAAGATGCGCGAAAGAGTTTCTTCTGGGCAGTCCCAGTCAAGCACCTCGGATTGCATCGGCTCGCTTGCAGTGTCATGCTTCTTTCCCGCACACAAAAATGAGTCGGCGATCCTCGCAACTAACAAGGGAAGCCCATGAAACACCCCAGAGATTCTCAACGAGACCTACATGGTCTTGTAGGGCATCGGACGACATCACCGAACTGTGCTTCGTCTCTGCTACGGGCCACTGGGTGGTCCGGAAATGGCAAAAATTGTATCACTTCAGAGCCCACATAACCCTAACGATGAATTTTGGACGAAATTTTTTCTCGACCTCAGAGTAGAGGAGTGAGTGCAAGTGCTCCTGTCTGCAATGCCCCCGACCCGTCACCCCTAAGTGTGTAAGAGTATGGTGAGGAAGAAACACACAGCAAGTCGACCAATCACACGAGTTGGATAGAATATGCAGTACTTGGGAACATTTAGCTGAAATAGTGAAAGTTGCGAGAAGAATACAAAGCAGTCTATGAGGAAATCCGAAGGGCAATGAGCTTGTCTTGATGATGGGTCAAATCAATGCTTGTCGATCTTGTTCCTGAATGAGATGACAGTGAGAAACACTTCCAAAAGTAATTGAGAACATACCAAATAAGTCATATGGGGATAGCATCTAACGGAACCGTCCTCAGCGAGACAAGCACCGTTTAATGGATGCGCGGTGTCGCTCCACGCAACAAAACCAGCTTCTTCCACATCTGACAACAGGTTGAAAGCGGGGTTAGGACGCGGAGTAGGTACCCTACCGGAGCCAAAATGTAATCTTCATTTGCAAAAACGCTAACAGACCACCTAGGGACGCAGAAACCCCACCCCAGAACCGAACCCTCGACCCCCGCCCCCCCCCCCCCGCTAATCCGCCTCGCCACCCACTCGGCCATCCAGTCGCTCCCGTATGCAGCGGTGAATGAAACACTTGAATGTACACGGCAGCTTCGTCTAGGAAAAGTAGGATATTACCAAAATCAAACTTTAATTTGAGCTCCAAACCTTTTGCAGGTTAAGTTCAGAACACGATAGGGCCATTCCAGGTGTCACTTATGTCTTATGAGCCCACCTGAAGCGGTACCATTTTTTGCCATTTTCCAACCACCCAGTGGCCTGTAGCAAAAACAAAGCACAGTTCTGTCATCCTCGTCCGATGCTCTACAAGGTCATACAGGCTACGTTGAAAATCTTTAGGGGAAGTTCATGGGCCTTCCTTGTAAGAAGCTCAAAAAATCAATTTTTCCTCAATCTTGGCCTATAAACGGCAATTCTGTGTCTTCAACTCCCCAGCCTTATGTCCCGTGTCAGTTCACTGGAACGAAAGGGTTGGTTATGGCGAGTGCAAAACTGACTTCAGATCGATTAGGGGTGCAGGAGAGAGCGGACACACCTCCGACTGCGTTGCCCATGCACTTCCACGATTCCTACACCCTCGTCAAGCTTAAACGATGGATCTTTCGCGTGCGATCTAATGATAATAAACACCGAGTTTCAGGCGGATCCAGCAATTTGGTTTACAACCGAGATTCTCAAAAATCCTCCCACGAGTTCACGTCCGGACGCAGCCCGATACGAGTGATTTTGCCCATAAACGACTGAAACAGCGAGATGCCTCTGAAATATGGCAGCAGCACGGACACAGACAAGAGCCCTCGTTGGTGATGGTTTGGACGAATTTGCTCTTGGGAACAGAGTACGCTTCGGGACTCCTATTCTGTGTTATGACGTAGAAAGAAGTGAACCGTTGTCCGGCGAACGAGTACCGCACAAATTGGATGGCAGCAATATGCAGGAATCGCTCGAGTTAGTTGTCGTCGGCCGGCGCTCCTTCCGCTCAACAGAGCTTCTTTCAAGCAAAACAATCCTCTTCTCATACGCGTTGTGGCGCTCGGAGAGGACTGAATCGTGTACGACCGCTGACGACAACTGGTCGAGACACTACGCGAATACGAAGGTGCTGAGCACTTCCCAAGGGGAAACTGTTCAGTGGTGCAATCCATTGCTCCCCGAGTCCGAGCGAACGTCGCAGCGAACATGTGCGTGCAACAGGTAGCCTCGACACTTAGTCCCCATGACAGGCCGCATGGGATCTATCCTAGTCCGGGGGGGGGCCACATAACTAGAAATTATGTTACAAAATGAATTGAAACTTACCGAGCGGCTCCTAGCGAACAAGCTGCAACCTAAAATAAACCGAAAACGAGCGGACAAACGAAAAAAATAAAAAATTGGCACGGTTTACAACCGTGTCGGCGGACAAAGAGCGGCGGAATGGAGGCATGCCGCGTGTTATCCCCCGGCTGACATGTTATAACAAGGATCTAACATGATGGGGAGGGCGCATGAAGCCGCATGCCGCGTGCCACCGCCGCGTGACATGTTATAACCAGTATTTAACATGGTGAGGAGGGCACACAATTTTGCCTGCCTATGTAATTTTTTCGTTTTTTTCTTCACTTTCTTTTCTTGTTTAGGTCCCATGTTGTCTGTAGGAGCCGCACGGTAAGTCTCAGGTAGATTTGTTACATATAATACCTTTTAGTTATGTGGCCCCCCCGGACTAGGATAGATCCGCCGTAATTGTCGTAATGTAATTTTTCAAGACACTGCGTGACTGCAGAATGTACAGCTGACGATGCCGGTTTGAAGAGGGTTGGACTTTCAAGCTTATTCCACTCCTTCAGTGTCCCACAGATAGACGTGTTGGGTTGCTTCGTCCTCCCCAGATGAGTCAGGTAGCGATTCAGCGCTAGACTAGGGCGAAATAAAGGCTTGGCTTCTCCTTTTCTTCTCTGTGTTGTCCGACTGCGCCACACGCACCCTAAACCGAATTGGCTGAATGAATACTTCTGCTGCTTGCCAGTTCGCTTCGCTACGCATGCTGATAGAGTTAACCAGGTCTCAAACCAACTCTGGGCGGATATCGCTTTCCGAGTCCAATAACACGGATTTTGAAAAGCGAATCCAACCACGATCCCTCTCAGTGATATGCTAACAATAAGCCTTTAGTGTCCTTTATTTTAGTGAAGAACGCTTACTCCGAGTCACGGCAAACCATATTAAGGGCGCTGATTGAAAAAGAAATTAATTTATCGGTAACGTGGAAAGTCTATCCGTGAAAAATAGAGGATAAAATTCACTGAGAAAAAAATGAAAACTAAAAGCGGTTAGTAGTGAAATTGGCAGGAAATGAACCCACCTTGGGTCTGGCAGGACAATCCGTTTACTCGCTCGAGCGGCAGGCTGACTTCGGCTCTTCTCCATGGCCATCAGATAGCTGACGTCAGCCAGGACGGCTTCCAAGTCTGCCATTCTCGTCTAAGAAACGAAAAAAAATATAAGCTCATTGGGAGGTGCACTTGAAGAACGCTACGCGAAGGTGTTCGTACAGTTGATCGGGTTTCCGGCGACTATCCACGAAGCAACGACAAGCGGTGGAAGAGAAACCGCTGAAACCACCTGTGCGAAGGCGGCACAGGTCAGTGTTACAGCTGAATGTGGTCAAACATCACCCTCCGAACCACGGCGACGACACGATTAGCGGCCCAAGGTAACCCGTGCGGGCAGAGGGAGCAGTTGGCGCACGTCAACTTCCCGCTAGTGAAAGAGAACGACGATTCAACGAGTTTAAATATTTAACAGGCTTCCGCTAGGATCCGGTTTAGAGAGTTTACGGAAAACCTCAGAAAATTAGCGGAATTTTTAACTGATCTTGATCGCGTCTTGGGTCGCCTTTTTTTTTAATGTGGACAGTCCATCTGCTTTGACTGACATTTTTATTTGTTGTTTTGCACGACAGTGATGAACCTGTATGATTCTGCGCCATGTCCGCCTCGCAAACTTTGAGGAAGACACGACCTATGTTGCTGAAAAATGGGTTATTACTCTGTTGAGCGATCTTTGTTGCTTGTGAACTGTTCATATTACCCTGTAATGGTACTCTACTTGCCTACTAGTCCTAAATTTTGCTTATTAATCTGTTACATCGGAACGCGGGGTATCCCCAACAATGTGCGCATTGTTTGAGGAGCAATAACCTTGGTGGCAGGCAAGTCTGTGACGAAATTTGAACCCGCGTAAGAAAATGAACAAATAAATTTCAAAAAGGGGTCTTTATGAATTGGAATTGCAATTGTAAGGACGCAAAAAACGCAAAACGCAAAAAAAATGCTTCAGATTTTGGACTCCACCGATTGTGTCTAGAATACTCTTGTAGCAAATCTTCTGTGAACTGAATATACCATCTTCACTTCAAATTGGACAGTTTTCAAAGGAAACTGGACGCCTTTCAAATCAGACTGGACACTTTTAAATCGAACTGGATGCCTTTCAAATCAAATTAGACGCTTTTAAAGTCCAGTCGGAGACTCTTCAAATCAAACTTGGACACACTAATAAGCATGCATGAAGCTTTTGATATCAAACTGACCACGAATATCTTCCAAATCAAGACAAGCTTTCTCTACATTAAAACAGAGATTCTCAGAAACGGTTATAACAAATTTTTGTTCAAAGAAAACTTACCTTAGTATAACTTTTTTGAAAATTTTCAATCCAACTGCCCGAATAGGTGAACGCACTATTTGAAATTTTATAAAAACTTCAGTTTTTGAGGAAAAAAACCAAAATTGCACTTAAAGCGCAGGAAGGCAGCAATCACGTAGTTGTTAGAAGTTGAAATCGCGCCATGCACTCAAACAGACCATCGAGATATTCGTTTAATATTTAATAGCAAAAAATTGTTTGCGTGAAGTAACACAGATGTAAACAGTGAAACAAGAGCAATTATAGAGAACACATATCACCACGTTGCTGTTTCAAATAAACATATCAATCAAATGGAAACTGTGATGGGCAAGTCGAGTGCATGGAGCGATCTCTACTTTGAATATACAAATAGTTGCCATTTTCTTGCGCCTTAACGTAAAGCCTAACACATAGTTGTCAGTTTGTATACTGTGCCACACGAGGTTTTTAGGTGGATCTTTATTCGCAGGGCCTGACGCGTTTCGACTTCACATCGTCTTCGGAGGCCTGAACGTGGTGCATAGGTTAGAATTGCACTCTACCCCACCAAGCGCCTTAACTGCCCTAGCATTTTCAACCTACACCCACGACCACAACCAGAGTCCAAATGGTAGAGACGAACCCACCACTTGGATCCACCGCAGGGGCTGATTCGCCCACGTAATTTGACCAGTAGAGGCGAATGAGGCACACTGTGCATCACTGCCACGACCGGTCGTCTACAGTTCACAATGAGGCACAAATGGTAAGAAGTCACTCGTCACAGAAAGGCACTCATTTCGGTTGTTCATCACTGGATTTCTTGCGAAAATCCAGAATGCCTCTAACGCTTTTCTCGCGGAAATATCTCCCTCAACGTTCAAAACGATGAAGCCTTACAAGCATTATCTGAAATGTTGGATTTGCATGTGAGGAACATAAACACCTTTGGACTGTCAAAAACGCACATCATGACTCTAGTCAAGGAATGTCTGCATTGCAACATCTTTAAGTGGTCAGGGTCGTATTATTCACAACTAAGAGGATTGGCCATGGGTCAACGGTTAGCGCCGGTTTTGGCAATTTGCTTTATGAGTAGGATTGAACAACCGGTGCTACGTCGCTCACGTTAATGTACTGTAGATACATAGATGACTGCATTATCGTAACATCAACACAGTCTGAAATGGACGAGTGTTTCAGACTGCTGAACGAGCAGTCTCAGTACATTAGACTTACTCGAGAAACTCCGAGAAATGGTTGGCTTGCCTACTTGAACACACAAGTTAGGGTGTCTGGCGGGACAGTTAGCGTGAAGTGGTACCGGAAACCAAGCTCCAAGAATATCCTGATTCACGCCAAATCCGCGCACCCCGCTGCTATGAAACGTGCTGTTGTTAGCAACATGTTCCGCAACGAGGATGTGTACGGGCACGAACGAATATCAGGAATCATTGCGGTTGGCTTCGGATATAGCCGTTTCAAATGGCTATGTGGCGTCAACTCGCCATCGGAGAGCTCACGCTAACTCTCACGATAGATCCCGTATAAATAAGGTGCCTCTCGTTCTACCTTTCATCTCCGATAGAGTCACTGCTGAAATTCAAAGGGTTATTGTAAGAGCACAACTGCAGGACGACGTTGTCTTAGTGAATATTCCTAATGACAACTTTAGACGGCAGTTGGTACGAAATAGACTCTATGATCAGCAGTGCATTTTAGAAGACTGCGCTATATGCTCAAATGGTAGTTTAGGTGATTGCTCAAAAATAGGAGCAATTTATCAGATTGAGTGTCTGGCATGTAACGCAAAATATATCGGAGAGACGGGAAGGGCACTAGGAATACGCCTAAGGAAACATCTATCTGGGAAACGACGTGGATTGCTCACCAACCCACTTGGAAAACATAGGATTGATGCGCACATAACGGTAATGACTGCGAGGTGAAATGCACAATTTTGGCCATTGAGGGAGATATTTCCGCGAGAAAAGCGTTAGAGGCATTCTGGATTTTCGCAAGAAATCCAGTGATGAACAACCGAAATGAGTGCCTTTCTGTGACGAGTGACTTCTTACCATTTGTGCCTCATTGTGAACTGTAGACGACCGGTGGTGACAGTGATGCACAGTGTGCCTCATCCGCCTCTACTGGTCAACTTACGTGGGCGAGTCGGCCCTGCGGTGGATCCAGTTGGTGGGTTCGTTTCTTCCATTTGGACTCTGGTTGTGGTCGTGAGTGTAGGTTGAAAATGCTAGGGCAGTTAAGGCGCTTGGTGGGGTAGAGTGCAATTTTAACCTATGCACCACGTTCAGGCCTCCGAAGACGACGTGAAGTCGAAACGCGTCAGGCCCTGCCAATAAAGATCCACCTAAAAACCTCGTGTGGCACAATATACAAACTGACAACTCACAACAATGCCGAGGTTTCAAGAAGAGAGAAGTTTGAGATTACTAACACATAGTTTTTCCTTGAAAAGCAAAATTTCATGAAATTTCAAACAGCGTGTTCACTTGTTGCGTCAGGAGAATTTTAAAAATTTCAAAGACAGTCATGCAAAATTTTCCCGAATCCAAAAAATATTCTAAAGATCTCAGGAGGTCTCGAATGAAAGCGTCCAATTTGACGAGGAAATTGTGTTTATCGACCTCGCAAGCAACGGTCAAAGTTTGAAACCGCATAGAAACAAAACACAACTTGCGGTAGAAAGGTAAACATACGAGCATTGATCGAAGAGGCCTAACTTTGTTCCCAGCAGGACATCGCTGAGGCCTAGGCTTGGATGTAAGGGGTGAAAAAATGGAGGCATCAAGCCTGCTCAAGTAAACGGCGTCAAATCAACGACAGTCCACGGCGTTTTCCTCCACCTTTTCCTCGACTCGGGCTTCTGGACTCACTGCGACAGCGACAGTTGCAGCTACCGTTATAAGTTTAAGATTAAGCGCCTTGGTGGCTGGAACTCGAAGAGAGGTGTGAAACCTCGGGGTGAGGGACTGAACTGACGAATGTCATCACTGATTGCGGGGACCAATGTCGCAACGCGGCAAGTCCACGGCTGTCCACGGCTACGCCTGCCGACTGGCCGCCTTGAGCAGCCGCCAGCGCGACATCCTCCACCGCAGCCGCGACGACATTCAGGTCTATGGGGCAGACGAGAGGTGAAGAAGAACCAGATAGATTTCTACAACACATTTTAGGGGCCTGCGAATCTTTAGGATCGGAGAGTACTCTCATCAGGTCCCGTTGTAGTCCTTCTGATTTACTTCTACCAGTTCAACTCCCTTCATTTACCTTCTTCAGGAATATTTTCAGCCGTACTTATGCTTGAAACCTTAATTTTTCTCCTTAGGTTTCCCTCAATAGTTTGGATTTATTTCTCAAAAATAATTTCAAGTCCGACACATTGGTGCATGGCATTCGTTCGATCCCGTCTTTAGCGTCCTCTCCTATTTCCTTGCCAGCTATGACCAGTTAGCCTACCCGTCCTCTTTACGACTCAGAAGGCAGCCAGTGGCCTTTCTGACGAAGAACAACCTCCGCTGGCTAAATAGCTGGGCAAGAACCACTGTGAGATTCAAGCAAATTCCCAAGAAGTAGTCGACGCGTTCGCGGCAGCGGCTGCCGCACATGCGACGGTGGTCAGTAGCGCAACAGCAGGGGCTAATTAGGGCGGTGGCCGCCGCAGTTGCGATGACCATTCGTAAGTTCGATCCGCTCCCCGGAACCTCGACATGCTCTACAAAAAAACTGGAGCATCCTTGTCCGTACATTTGTAACCGCACCTGCAACAAAAAATGGAAATTCGCATTGCGCAGCCTTGGCATGTTATGACACCCAGCGTTCTCATTTTTTGCTCCATCACTTCAGTCCTCATCGTGGCGACAACTTCAGTGGCAACAAAATCATGTATTTTTGATCAGTCCTCGCGCATTTGGCAGCACCAGTTCTGCAAGTTGTGATGTGTTATTATTCAGTTCCAAACAAATAGTCACAGTTAACCTACGGGAGGATTGGCACAAGTAGTTAACCAATACCATCAGCGAATTCTAAAATTTGAAGCTTCGGGCCTGCGCACGTTTTGATTCCTGCCATTCACACGAAATTTTTATTTTCCTGAGCTTTTATAAGCACTATAACTTTCTAGAGCAGCACTAGGAGCAGCAGAATTATAGCCATTCTAAAATTTGTAGGAGACCCTGTATAAAGCGTTTTCAATGATTTTTTAAGCTTTAAACAATAGCAAGCAGCTGACGCAGTTTTAACTTCCTTTTTAAGAAAGAATTAAGGATTTTTTAAAAATTTCTCGAAGGTTTTTCATTAAAAAGTTTAACGCTCACAATAACCAAGATAATCATAATCATAACAATAAAATATGATCAAGAATAATAAAGGATAAAGGATGGCGTTACTCAATCCCTTCTGGGATGCGCCAGCGCATTCTACTTCTACGGGATGTCGTGGAGGCGACATGAATGCGTATTTGGCCATACAATGACTTGCGGTGGCCAGCCGATAAACAAGTCGCCGCTTTATCCTTCCCAGACAAGTCTGGTTACCAATTCGTCGACCCCGGAGGGATGGAAGGCTTGGTTGGCCTGGGCGGGTAATCCGAACCAGGAACCTGGTATCGGGTGCACGCGACAGTCGCGCCTCCTCCGACTGCGCTACACGCGCCACATCAAGAATAATAATCATACTAAAAGACCATTTGCGTTGAAGGACCAACCGACCAAATCTCTGAGTTTCTTAGCAACATTGGGAGTCATTTGCCAATGTGATACCTCCTCACCTGACCAACACATGTTTATGTCTTCCATGAACGTTTCTGGAACTACTGCGCAACTCGCATATCAGCGAAGGTTGCGTTTTGTAGTCGTTTGATGTAACGTCGTCGTAAACGGATGCCCGAAACGAGGCAGCCACCAGGCATTGACCGAATTCGATTCGCATGTCCAAGACATTAACATCTTTGGAGATCAGGAAACGCACACCATGACTTTAGTGAAGGAGTGTTCAAAGCATAGCATTTTCAGATGGTCAGGATCGTGTTTTTCGCAACTCAGAAGGTTAGCCATGGAGCAAGATCTGCCACCCGTACGTGTCTGTTCCACGGGTAAAATTGAGGTAAACAAATGAGAAGCTTATCACTACTGACTAATCAGTAGGTGAGCTAAATAATTCGCCTTGAACGGGTAATTCATGAGGTTCAGAAAAAAATAAAAGGGATTAAACGAGAACAATGTTGAAGCACAAAAACAAATTTGCTCAAGATGGTTTGACAACAACACTGATGAGACTGAGCTGCGCCCTGAACCTGTTCAGAAATCACTCTGCAGCGAAGGAGAGCAGAGCTCGAAGAACGTCTTATCTCTGGAGCCAAAAACGCTGCATTAGGGAGCCACTGAGCTGCTCTTGCAGCGTGACGGGGGGGGGGGGGGGGACAGATACGCCGGTTACGCACGAGCACCTCCGCGATTAATGGGTGAAGCGGTGCAAGAAACGCTCGCGCTCGGAGAAGAGAGATATTGCACCGGCCATAGAACGGAAAGCCTTCGACTGCACCCAGGAAGCGTTCGTTGCACGACCGAACTCGAGAAACTTGTCGGTTAAAAGCGAGCATTTAGCCCATCTCATCCGATCCCCATCTTTTCACGTTGGCTCTTAGAAATGTTGAATGCCTTCCTCCCAAAAATCGTCGGCGCCGCTAATCTATCATGGACGAGTCCTCCCACATGCCTATCGGCGTGCCTTGCGAATGCGCACTTCGCGCGATGTCGCAGTATCACTACGCTAAGGACGACCACATCACGCTAGCAGCTCTACTTCTCACTTCAGCAATACAGAGAGCAGTACGTGAAAACCGTGCTTTGTCCCAGCCTTGCTCTGCCTTCCTTAAGATCAGGCGAGTTGTTTTGCGGTGTGAAGCCATGTTTTCATTAGGTCTGATGCGCTTTGGCCACACGACGAAGAGCCTGTTCGTCAGAAGGAGAATCCCCACTGCTTCTAACACCATGTTGAACAGAAAATGTTTCCACTCGGGACCGCTATAGCAGCGACGAATTCCCTAACCGTCATCGACAGGCAAACAGGCAAAAGAACTTCACCTTCAAGCTAAAATCAAGAGCATTGATCAACATTGAACTCCCGATCGAAACTTTCCACCTGCTTTAAAGCCCTTCCGTCGGCCATAATTCCAGAGTGTCTCTAACCAGATCAGACAAATCTGGAAGAAAACCAAACCGGTTAGGAATTCGATAATATCGATCGATATTGATTCTCCTCCTCCCGCGATGAAGGCATCGCAATCACGTAACCTCACATCCCAATCGGTCTCCCTGACAAAAAAATCGATACTAGCCATCGATATCGAATGCCTGATCGATCTGGGAACGTCGTCTGATTGAGCTGCGCTACGTCTCCTGAACCCGACGCTCGTTGGACGACGCCTTCTGCACGTATTCTGAATCCCCAACACGTTGGACGACTGGTTACTGGTTCCCCTTCACCGTTCCTCCCCTTAGTTGTTCCCCTTTGAGGCGTTTATATGGATATTAGCCAAACGTCATCGACGGACAAACTCCTTCATACATGTACAATTTTCACGTCGAGTTGGGCACTTTTCAAAGGTAGCCTAAGAGTTTTGACTCCGAGGCGAACTCTTCCAAATCGAAACGAGCTTCTACTACATTGAATTGGAGACTATCCAAAAAGGTTAGAAAAATTTCCAGGTTCTCTCCTCGTGAGACCTCGGCATTTTCTTAGTGTGTCAATATTGCTGTGCCAAACGGAGTTGTAAGGTGGGTCAGTTTATTGAGCGGCCTGTCGTTTCGACCTGTCCGCCGTCTTCAGAGGCGTCACCACTCGGCTGCTGACGACAGCAAAGGTAGCGACGTCCGCGTCAGTGGTGGATCAGCATGCCTCTGAAGACGACGAGCAGGTCGAGATAGGCCGCTCAATGAGCTGATTCACTTTACAACCTCGTTCGGCACAGCAATATTGACACGTTAGAAAAAATTCTGTGCAGGGAAAATTTCGGTATAACATCATTTGAAGTTTTAACTCATCTACCCAATAAGTGAACACATTGTTTGGAATTTTATAACAAAAATTTGGGAAAAATAAAGTTTGTTTTGAAAGACAGGTAGGCGGCCATTTTTGGTGCCAAAAAAGAGATTGCGCCATGCCCTAGCCGAAGACGTCGCGAATTTCATCCGACTGATAAATTAACAGAATTTCTACTTGCATGGAGTCTGACACCTGTTAACGATCAACAAAAAAAACTATAAAGAACACACATATCCTCACTTTGACGGTTCGTGTAAGTGGCATTAACATTATCAATCAAATAGAGTTTATTTTCATTATCAATCGAAAAAATAAGTATCCAATTCGACGTGAAAATGATATACATAGGTGATGATAGAGGGTTCCCCTCGAAGTTGATGAACATGGAAAGTCTCTCAATGGAGGATTTCCGCAGCGATATTCGAGGCCGGCCAATGACAAGCACTACATGAGGCTGAGAAATGCGCGCCAATTGCCTTTGAAGTGCCTGCAGAGACAGACTGGGCTGTCTGATGAAAACCGCTACACATAGATGGCATGCATGCATCAACTCAGAGATTTTAGCCGGCAAACGATCGGCATAAAGAGCGTCGTGCTGCTGCGCAAACAAGTTCAGCGAGTCGGCCAACCATTTCCGAAATCGGGATCTTTATAGGAGAAAGCGGAACACATGACGTTTTATGAAAATTCGGCTGACAGAGCCAGTGCAGCCGAACTCGCCGCCCATAAACGAACATTCTTCTGAATGAGTACAAGTACCACGCGCTCGCTCTGTCTTTGACTACCCGGAAAAGCTCTACCTCAACTGGATGCAGCTACGTGACGAAACTGACATGACTTTGGCTTGCTGACGAGTTCGAGAAGATATTCCGATGAGCTCAATGCCGTCGGGTAGACAGATCAGGAGAGTGAGGATAAAAATAAAGGACAGCGTTAATAAATTCCTCTGTGGGATGCGCCACGCATTCTGCTTCCTACTACCGGATATCGTGCAGGCAATTTAAAATATATAAAATAAATAAACAAATCTGAATGCGTGTTTAGCCTATACAATAACTTGCGGTGGCCAGTCGATGGGCAAGTCAGTGTTTTATCCCTCCTAGAGAAGTCTGACACCAATTCACCGACCCCAAAGTGACAGAAGGTTTGGTTAGCCCGGGCGGGAAATTCGAACCAGGAACCTGGTATCGGTGCACGCAACAGTAGCCACCTTCTCCAACAGCGCTCCAGACGCCCCAGGAAGACAATATAGAGGCCAAAATATATGGTTAAAGGAGAATCTGTCAGAAAAGGGTAAATCCCTCACTAAAAATGGAAACCGCTAATTTCGGACGCGATTTACAATAATGTTATCGTATGGTCAAGTGACGAAATCAGCAGAAGCCGCCGATAGTCATGGAATGCTCGTAAGGAGTGGTGTGGCAAGCTCTACGAAGCTCACTTTGCTTCAGCCTTCTGCATTATTGCAGATGCGAACCGGGTAGTGTTCAGATGAACATTCTCCACCGTAAAGCCTAATTCCGACAAGCTGCCTTTGCCATCTGGGATGTTGAATGACACAACGGAGATGCCCTATTGCGGACAAAACTCCTGTCTCTTACGACGGGCGTGACTGGATACTGCAGCACTTCATTACCGTGCGAGGATGCTAAAGCCTTGATACCACAGGCGCTTTCTCGTCTAGCCAACGTGCAAGAGATCCTTCTGATACCCTCATGTTTTTCTATCCAACCATAAGCTTCACGTCTGTCGAATTCTTCATCTGAGAACTATCGAATAGGGGAAAGGGCCGCTGCCTGTTAGACGAGTTTGAAAGAGTTTCTATTGACCCATGGAGAGGATCAATGTACTCATATGAAGGATGAGGAACAGAGAAGAAACGAAGCGTCGACATCCCTGATACATATATTTGAATAGCGAGTTCTTAGAGAGTGAGAAAGTATTATAGTACACTCATAGACATCAGCACTGAATCGAAACTATCGATAGCTTTGTATGGTTGAAACAAAGGACACGTTTGCGCCTGGATTCCACAGAAGAAAAATATATCAAAGAAATGGCAAGAATTCAAGAACGGTTCCAGAACGTGGAGAAATGAAGCGCTGCACTCCTTGTTATACACACAGATAGAAGGATCGCTGGGGATCAGCTTCATGAAAAATAAATGGTCAGGGCACTAATGCATGAGGCGATGCGAAAACAGGAAAATAGTAGCACTCCTTTTGAACTGCCGTATAATGGAAGGGGCCTCTATGCATCAATAAAGCGATAGGAGTATGGATAACGCGACCCTTTTCCTAGTAGAACGCTTCAAATTCCAAAGTCTTCGCACAGCTGCACTACTGTGAGCCAAGCGGCGCCGCTCGCACTGCAGAAGTGCGCTACGTCTGGGAAATGCCGCGTCGTCGTTGCCTAGACGAGCAGCTCCCGATGTTTCTCCCTAGCAACTATCAGGCGAAGTTACGCGTCCAGCGCCACCCAATTCGACCAGTCCGGCCGGCAGTTTCGAGCTGAAGAGTCCCACTTGGCCGCCGAAGTTCGAGGCGGAGATCGCTGAGGAGCGCCGGCTGCGGAGTAGCTCTGTGTACGGGGCTAGACCGCGGTCTGAACGGCTGACAGCCCTTCAGGAGCTGCTTCTGCCAAACCCGCCCAAAGATCGCCACAAATCGATCTCTCGTCATCCCGTAACCGTAATATAGAGAGAGCACTGCATCGGTGGGTCGAGAAGCGGGATTGCGAGGAGTCCTGGCCGGCGACGGGCTGGAAGCGGCTCAGCCCGAAGCGACTGCCGAGAAGAGCGCGAACACGGGGCTGACGCACTGGAACAGAGCGGTGCTCGCCGATTTGCCGGCGACGATCGATTCGTATTCATTGCACCGGACAGAAAATTCATGGCAATTTCAGTCCGACCGCATTCTGCCATCTCGGAGTGTCAAATCGATGCCTCCGCCATCTCACACGGTCCGCGGTGACGTTTCAGAGAAGTTGCATTGGATTTTGGGGCTTCGCTGAGCGACAGGCGGCAGCAGCATGGCCGACTTTCTGGTTTTCCTAACTGGACACGAGGAAACGGACGAAGGAGCAGAAGTCGCCCTCGCTTGACTTAACTCATTTCGGAAGTGGGTCGGCGCGTGAATGAGTTCTCTGAGAACACCAGCCCGTCACTTCCCAGTAATGACGAGGCAGGAGCAGTAGAAAGGAGAAGGGCAGCGGCAGGTAAGGGGTTTTTCGGGAAGGGAGGCGGGAGCAGGGTCAGCCAGCACGAGCCGAGAGCCGAGGGCTGGAGCACGCGCGAAAAGGGTGAGGGTTCGAAGCCGTGAGGCATGATTTAATGAGGCAGGAGGTGCTGATGAGCGAGAGTATCCTTACCTGCCAGAGGCAGTAGATGAGATGGGGGCATGGGCGAAGACATCGATTAGCTGAGGGGAGAGGAGCTCTGCACTGCAGCTTTCGCCCTCGTCCTTCTCGCCCTCTCGCTCTCCCCCCTCACCCTCCCCTCACACTCACGCCCGGACGTCGTCGTGCTTCGCGCTCTCTCGCCCGCGCCCATTCCCCTCAGGGCATGATTTATCCCTCACGTGTGCCCAGAGTAGTGGTATGTGCGTATTCTGCTACGCGCGAACACCCGAGCCTCTGCCGCGGTCCTCCTCGGACGACTTCCTCGCCAGGCGGCCCTCGACGGCCTCTCTCGCGACACGCCAGCAGGACTGCCGGGAAGCGTCGTCTGGAGGCAGCCGTCATGCCGCTGACGTGCTTCAATCCTACACTCCACTCGATGGCAAGCGAGGCGCGATGCGTCCCTACCGACGATGCTTCCTCCTTCAGACGCAAAACGGACAGCACTAGAACGGCGTCAACAGGGCGTCGAGTTGATGAAGCGAAGTTTGCTGTGTGCTGCTGACAGGAAGCTGTTTGCATATCGAGGGGAGGTCGATTTGGAAGGGTTCCTACAATCCTATGGCTTCTGTCCCACAGGGGTCGCCATCGACAATAAGCCACAAAAACAGACATCAGATGAGATCGAGCACACATGGCAGGAACGAATGGAGAGACTGCGCGCCTTATAAGAACCGTGGACACTTTTTCACGGATAAAGCGATCGGTTTGAACAAATTTGACACCAGGAATTGATCAAATTTTTCTTCCAGGCGGTACCTTTATCCTTCACTGCAGTTACTTGGTATGTCTTGTGTCACACGAATTGTGGCAACAGGACTTCCAGTTATCTCAAGACAGAGAAAAGAGAACGGAAACTCGGTCCTTTTTCGTCCGATCTGTCAGGTTAACCATAAAATTAGGTTGTAACGAATTAAATGGCACTGGCTCGCGCCATTTTTTGGCGCGTCTTTACGCGTTTGATCAAGAACAAACCGTAACATGTGGCATATCATTCAGAAGCGCAAACTTTGCTCTACCGGTGAGTACCAAATTTTCTATGTAAAAGTGGGAAAACTTTAGAGTTAGAGAAGGAGGCGGACGAGAAGATCAACGCCGCATTCGGTCAAGGATGTTCTACAAACCGGACGGCGTATCGTTGGTATCAGAAGTTCCGGAATGGAGATGAGAGCTTGGAAGAACATGAAGGTCGTGGGAGGCATAGTGATGTTGATGAGGACAAGCTGAGAGATGTGGTAGAGGAGGATCCACACAAAGGTACCAGGGAGATAGCGAAGGTTCTTGGCGTCAGTCACAACACAGCTGCCCGACATCTGAAGGAAATTGGAAAGACCAAAAAGCTGGAAAGATGGGTGCCTCACGAGCTGTCTGAGGAGCAAAGAAACCGACGATATGAGATCTCGTCCGCACTGCTTCTACGGAACGAAACGGACACATTCCTTGATCGCATCGTAACCTGTGACGAGAAATGGATAATGTACGACAACAGACGACGATCGGCACAGTGGGTGGACAGCGATGAGAGCCCCAAGGTTTTTGCGAAGCCGGAATTGCACCAAAAGAAAGTAATGGTGACAGTATGGTGGTGTTCGCTGGGAATTATTCACCACAGCTTCCTTCCTCCCAGTGAATCCATTACGGCAGAGAAGTACTGCAGTGAAATTGAAGAAATGATGAAAAAGTTGGAGGATATCCGGCCGGCCTTGGTAAACCGAAGGCGAGTTCTCCTTCTGCACGACAATGCTCGCCCCCATGTAGCACGAATGAAGTTGCAGAAATTGAATGAGCTGAGCATTGAAACTCTACCACATCCTCCGTTTTCTCCCGACCTCTCCCCAACAGACTACCATTTCTTCAAGCATCTTGGCGACTTCTTGGTAGGGAAAATATTCAAATACCAACAGGATGCCGAAAGTGGCTTCGAAGGTTTCATCAATTCCAGAACTTCTGATTTTTATGCTACTGGGATAAAAAAGCTTGTGTCACGTTGGCAAAGATGTGTAGAATCAGAAGGTTTTATTTCGATTAATAAACTTGCCTACAAGCCGAGATATTAACTGTTTAAATTTACAGTGATTCAGTGCCATTTATTTCGTTACAACCTAATAGTACATCGACGTTTGGAGTAACTGTAATAGTATTTCGATCAAAATTGGAGTTTACTCATAGGTCACACCAAGCTTGCGATTCTCGCTCGAGTGCGGTTTTGTTTTCGCTGGCGCGCCATGCTTCCTTTGAAGAAGCGTTCCAGGGATAGGATTCTGAAGATCTTGCGCAACGGCGTTGCTTAGAAAGGAAAATGTAAAAGGGTAAAGGACTATGTCAATCAACCCTTCCGTGGAAGGAGCCATCTAGTGCGGCTGAATGTCGTGGAGGCAATGTCGTGTCGTTTGAATACGTATTTGACCTATACACTAAATTGCAGTGGACAGCCGATGAACAAGTCAGTATTATACCTCTCCAGAAAAGTCTTCTATCTCTTCAGCGACTGCTGGGCGTGAAAGGCTCCCCGCTTGGCGCTGCTTATCCCTAAGTACCTTTACCTGCTCCTCAGAACAATCGAGGAGAGAGGAGAGAATGTTTTCTGCCACTGGATGCATTTTAAATGATTTGCGAAAGACGTTAGCAACATAAAATCTTGGAAAGCTGCTTTTCCTTAACGTTAACATTCCACTGATAGGCTCCTAATTGTGTTTTTATTGACTCCGACGGCACTAAACGGCCTGATGCCCGCGTCGAGACTAGACATGCTCGTAGGACGGCCATAAGAAAAGCTTCCCACAGAACTAGGAAGGGAAGTGAACTCCGGGATCTGCGTGATCTGTCTTAGGCCAGGGGGTACTTATGAAGAGAGGGCCCGTGGTGCCGTGGGCTGCCGGGAAAAATGTTAACGAGGCAACGGCAACAGAAACGCGGCAACCCACGGCACCCTAGTACGGGTGCTTCATAAGTACCGGCCCCATCGTGCCGTGGGTTTGCCGCGTTAACATGTTTCCCGGCAACCCCACGGCACCACGGGTCCTTTGCTTCACAAGTACCGGCCAGGAGCATACTTCGATCGCCGCGATGCCATCGCAGCGCTCACCTCCTGGCCATTCCGCCGCACGCGGTCGAATAGTCAAGGGAAACTTCGCCGCGGCAGCCGCAACAGTGGAGGTCGGCAGGCGCGATGGCTTCCCGCGCCCCTGGCGGGCATGGCATACTTTTTCGCGCCGTGCGCGGTGTTTAGCGTTGGCCCTGGACGGATCGCCGTTGCGCTTCCTTGCAGAGCGATGGGCGATGCGACGAGCACAGAGAAATTCAAGCTCTTTCGCGTCGCCCTGCAAAACTCATCGCTGCGATTCCGTCGCGGCGAGGGGAAGTATGCACGAGGGCTTACATCTTGAGATGACGGCTGTACGATGTGAGCACGAGCTCACGTAGTACCGTTCTTTTGAATGATAGTTCCGTACCTGTTCTTATCCCACACCCTAAAGATAATTTGCTGCTGAAATTGGTTTTATTTGCTCTCCACACTTACCAAGGAAGGGTCTCAGGCGTAGATCTGAACTGGGGGAATGGGTAGTACTGCGAGAATCTCCACCCTTCATAAAATGGAGAAACATGTTTCGGTTTTGCTGAGTCCTTGAACCAAAACAGCTACGCGCCCTGAAAGGGGGGGGGGGGGGAGGGAGGGGGTGCAGTAGCGCACCGCCAGCACTTGCCTACGTGCATGCGTGTGTTGTATGGGACGCGGCGAAAGAGTCTGCGGAAAGCGGTTCGGTGGCTCAGTAGGGTGCGCGGCTACTTCGCAGGTGCTAGGTCAGGTGTTCGAATCCCGTGCTATGCGATGCTTTTGCATTTTTCATGATTGCCGCGTTCTTTACCAATTTGCTTCCTACACATCTCCTACATATTTATTTCACTTTAAATTGTCAAAAGGATCAGATTCGTACTCAATAAGATTCGTACTCAATGTGAAGTTTGGGCAAGAGCGGTGACCACGACCTTACCATTAATCACCTTTACCTACTGTAATTTAACATACTCTAGGGTAATACGGAAAACGGATGTCAGATTCGTGACCATCATCCCAAATAACCCCCTGGGAGAAGTTTGGACGAAATTGGTTATTATGACTTCGATAGCCCTAGTCACCCGCACCAACCGTAACCTACCGTAATCGGCCGAAAATTGAGAAAGATGTCAGATTCGTGATCAGCACCCCAAATAACCTCCCTGGGCAAGGTTTGGGCGAAGTCGGTGATTATGACCTCGACATCTCTAGTCACCCGTTCCTGCTGTAACCAGCACCTTAAGGCCATTTTGTTTAACATTCGCTGAAAAACACAAAACTTGTATAATTCAGAAACTGGGAAAAGTCAGTGAATAACAGCTCATAGCCAACCCTTACTTGACAATTTAGAGTGAAACAAATGTGTAGGAGTTGTGTAGGAAGTAAGCTGATTTAGACTTCCCTAAGGCACGACTTTCACGACGCTACTTTCACGACTCCAGAGGTCTGACATCCGTTTTTCGAATTTCGGCCGATTACGGTAGGTTATGGTGGGCACGTGTGACGGTGCAATACTGTACTCCCAATTTCGAGGGCTCGTAGCTCTTTGGGTTCAAGGACTCAGCAAAAACGAAACATGTTTTTCTACTCTATGAAGGGTGGAGATTCTCGCAGCGATTCTCGATTCTCGTATCCATTTTCCCCATTCAGACCTACGCCTGAGACCCTTCCCTGGTTAGCTAGCATTAGCGTTTTGTCTTTTTTTTATTAGAAATGGAGGGATAATAGTCTTTAGGTAATTGTATCTTTTGACGAAATTTAACGGAAGTTTTTCGTTAAAAATTAGTTAAAACGCCTAGAATTCTGTGTGACCCCGGTTCTGTCACCCCTCCCCTCCCACCGTTAATGTACATTCAGCGTAACTGCGCGTTCAGCTGACCAGGGAAGGATACCAGGTGACCATGGCTTTGACGGGATGCGGCTTCGAACGCTGAGTCCAAGTATCTGCTCAATGTCTGCTATGCGCTTCTGTGAACGGAGATATGGCCATTACCATTTTGGCTCCTTTGCCCTCTAGCTGCGCGCAGAGCGGCCAAACACAAGAGAGCGAGCTCACGTAGAGTGGGAACTGCGCTGGCCGCCGAGCAGTGGTGGCGCAGGGGATAGAGGAGAAGCGTGGTAAGACGGTCCGAGCTCCCTTCACTTCCTAAAAATGATCTGCCACGATCAACCACGATCGACATCTTTATGTAGAATTGCAGCGGAAAAGGCCACCAGAAGGGAGACCAGTTTCCAGGTACTATTGCACTTTCAGGACTCCATAGGTGAGAAAGTTTCTTCACCTGAACATGCCCTAGGGGGGTTATCTAGAGGTCTAGAGATCTACCGTATCCCACCGTTACCAGTCGCAATTTTAAAACCGAACCGTATATTAGCGACCGGTTCCTTCAATATTCTCTCTGGCGAATTTTGGGAGGTTACCATGATCCCACCACTCATACTTACGTGTGGATGATCAGTGCCTGAAATAACCTTAGGCGATTTTTTCGACACTCGGGGTCGGTAAAGGCAATACTGCCGACTTATCTTCCAAACTGTGTTCACACCAGCGGTCGTGTTAGCGTGCCTTTGGAGGAGTTAGGTCCTCCCTATACGTCACGCATTCCCACGTCCAAGGAAAGAAGATGGCCGCAGTTTCGCATCCATCTTGCGGGAGATGCACAATGCGGGAACTTTGAAGCAAAGGATGAGAAGGCATCAGAACTGTTTCCCTGTAGCATCGGAGGGCACTGCTCTTACAGCGGCTGCGCTTATGTATTCTTATCCGCTGCAGTCATTGCCAACAGCTGTTTATTTAAGCATTTCGTAGTGCTAGCTCAGCGCTGCTAGTATAACGCATTGTTTGCCTTCTCACCGTGTTTGTAGCAACTATTCGTGTTAAATCGTATCTTCGTACTAGTATGGGATTGTCAGTGCGAAGACGATTCCTTTCTGGTGACCTTTGCCGTTGCAAGTTAATACGGAGAGTTCTGGCTGGGCGTGGCTGGGCGTGGCAGTCCTTTCTTAGGAAGTGAAGGGAAGTCCTGGCAGAATTCAATTCTAGATGTAAACAGCAAGGTTTCATCAGTAATGTGCAAGTAGGACTTCCTATCGGTACTAGCGACCACGCTACAACCATTTATGATTTAGACTAGAAGCTTAGGGACAAGGGTGTCATATGGTCTTGAAACTTCAACAAAGCTGGTTGTTTCAAAATTGGTGAGTACCTAATGGGTATTGATTGGATTGGTATAATGAACACCGGAGGCACCGTTGACCAACTTTGTGAAAACCTACCCGCAATTCTTCATCACACTATTGAATTGCATGTATTTTTCGCCGCCTCTCCTGAATCCCTGTTCATCACGTTGGAAGACGTCTTCAGCACGTCTCCTGAATCCCTGTTCATCACGTTGGAAGACGTCTTCAGCACGTCTCCTGAATCCCTGTTCATCACGTTGGAAGACGTCTTCAGCACGTCTCCTGAATCCCTGTTCATCATGTTGGAAGACGTCTTCAGCACGTCTTCTGAATCGCTATTCATATATGTACATAATGAATATACTAATGAATTTATAATAACAAACATATTTAAATGTATACATAAGAATGATTTTATTTGTTATAAATATAAATTTAACGAAAATAAAAAAGAGTTATATGCAATAATTAAGCAAAACATAAAGAATTAAAAACGAATGTGATAATAACATTTTATCAGACACGTACATGATATACGATAGTATTCTGAAATTATATAATAACTTGTTAAAACCCTTAGTAATATAAGCTTTATATGTATTATAAATATCTATCATATGAAAAATATTATCTGATAAAGTTGATAAATTGTAAATGTTCTTTATAAATCAGTCTGCAAAACAAAAATTTCGTGTCACCTATTCCGCTTATTTTACTACACATAAGATATCTACCACCAATTGTACTTATTTCACTTCACATAATGATACATACCACTATATACCACTGATACTGTGCACTTCAAAACACCGAATCATATGATATACTACCATAAAATAATAAGTGATATAGAAGTACTTTCATTTATAAGGATAGTTCAACGCAAAATGGTGGTACACCGAAAGTACATGTGAGTTATTTTTATTCTATTTTTATTTTTAAATAAAAAATTTACGTAATATTAAATTAATAATAAGAATTAATTGATCCTAGATATGGGCTATATAAGCTTATTTGTTTATTTAATTTTAATAAATAAAATTAATAGATAAAATTAATAGATAAATATAATAAAAGAACACAGATTAAACCAGTCATCAAAACATATTTATATAATACATGTTTATATAAAACATATTTATATGAGTTATAATTAAACAAATATTATTGAACAAATAAAAAATTATAACAATTTACCAAATTTAAAATTAATGACAGAATTAAACAAAGTCTTATTTAATGCTCCTCTTCTTCACTGAAGAGCCACGGGAGGAGCACTAAACAAAGGTTCGTCTGAAGGAAGTGGCGAAACGAACCTTTCTCATGTTTTTCTATAATCTTCTCTATTTTCTTCTCCTCTCTCTCTTGTTATTTTATTTTCCTTTGTTTCCTTCATATCCTTATTTGTCTTTTATTCACTACTGGAAAAAGGCATGTGCAATGGGTAAACTTGGAGGCTGTCTTCATGCGCGTTTTGGTCCAAAAAGTTTAGTAAGGCTTTGCATCGCTAACGTCTATGTAGAAAGGAATGTCACCATTCCTTCAGACATAGGCACAGACAGCATTTTACAGGTTTATTCGGTCTCTGGCTGGGGAGATGTAATGTAGCTCCTAGCCTTGTCGATGAGTGTGGTTAAACGGTATCTAAGGAAAAGGACAAAGCGGACCTGTTGGTTTTCAAAAAGTATATAATAAAAGTCAGTTTGGTGAAGGCGGTTTTGCGCTATGGCGATTTTCCGAACAAAATATGGCGGTACTTTGGCCGGAGTAACACTAAAGGTTGCAGGTAGCGCATACAATGCATTGTAGAATTCTTCTTTTTGAAACCAAATTGTGCTTTCCATACCCTGACTAGAAGTCACAGTACCGAAAGCATCACTGTTGCAAGAGAACTTCGAAAAACTTGTGAAAGTGTTTCGCTAGCATAGAAGCTTTAGACTCATCAGTTACTGCAGATTATCCATTTTAATCTTTTAGGATTGGAATTCGCTCAAGTCGTTTCAGCACCGAATTTAGCAACGTATAAAGGGAAGATTTTTCGGGTCTTTCAAGAAATTTTCTCTCAACGTACTTGTGGTATCTATTCAGAAGTCACATAAAGCTTTAAATTTATTCAAGTTGTTCACAGTTGCATAAGTTTGATAATCAATCCACCTCATTTGTCTTTGTTCAAAAAGCCTGACCAAATTGGGTGGTAGCTTACCATGACTTCTAGGTTGCCCTTCTATAGGTACGAACTCTTTGATGCATTCATTTAAAATAGATAAGAAGAGCTCATATTTGTCATCTACGGAAGGGTACCCATCAAGGAGCGTCCAACGACAACAAAAACTGATAAATGGTGTCGTAGTTAAAATTATAAAATGATCTTCTGAGGCGGAAAGTGGGATTAGTTATGAAACATTGAATACGAAAACAAATAAAAACTTGGGTGATCACAATATCCAATAGGTGGTCTGATCTCAACATTTTAACAAGTTGCAAGTGGTTGGTAAGGATGAGGCTCAATAAGCTGTCATACCGAGTTGGCTTTGAAACGTTTTGATGGAGCTAGCAAGATGTGCACATCTCCACAAAGAGTTTCGATGTCATGTTTACACTGGAGAGGGAACTTTTGGACCAGTCAATATCAGGTAAGTTGAAGTCTCCCACAATAATACACTGCGCTTTGCTAGAGCATAGATTGTTTGTTGCATTTATCAGCTGAATAGTGTTGCTAATTTCTGTTTAGAGAACGCCTAGTGTAGCACTAGGCGTTCTCTAAACAGAAATTAATCTCAGAGTACTTTGGAGAAGCTTCAAATCACAACGAAGTAGTCCGAAGCCATCGAACATATGATTAACTTCATATGGTTTCAAATGCAATTAGAAGCCTAATAAGCATAAGTACACCAACACCTCTTTTACTAGTCCTGTCGCATTTTATATATGAGTATTCAAAAAAACTAAGCCTAAAACTGGATCCACATCGAAGGATTCATTTAGACACGATTCTCTAAGAACCTTTACATCGCAATTTAAAGTTTTTATAGAAAATCGAAGTGGCAAATTATCCTTTTGAATTGATCGCACATTACAACAAAGACACCTAGGATCATTGACAGGCGTCCGAAGACAGCTTAAGAGTTCACCGACATGTTGAGATGAGAGATTTGGGAGTTACGGCTGATACGTCATGAGACGTGCGGCAGGCCAACTTGGAGCCGGAATCATGAACGACTAACGTAACTTTAACGGAGAATTGTAGGCTTATCAAGCGATATGGTGAGCGATAAGCTTAGCTTATTCTCCGTTAAAGTTACGTAAGTCGTTGATGAATCCGGCTCCTGGCTTCTCAATGGCGTTCTCTCTCCTCCTTTGTAAGCAAGGGCCGTATAAATAAATGAATAGATAAATAAATAAGTATTAGGTTGGCAACTAATTTCGTGGACTCTCAAGAGTCTTCAGCAAAAGTATTTATTAACAAATAACTGTTGACAATCTTTAATGAAAATAAGATCCCTCGGAACGCAGAAGTGCTTCCCATATAGCTGGTCTATCCCATGTAGCTGGTCTATCCCACGGCCATAGAGTTATTATGCTTTTAAGGCCAAGAATCTTTGGAGGTGCATTTTGACCCGGTCCACATTATTAAATCGACTTCCAACCAAGAAGTAGTGCACCGAACTAAAAATGTGGTAGTCACTCGGCGCAAGTTCTGGGCTGTAAGGTGGATGAGTTTGACGCTCCCAGTCAAGGTCTTCTATTTTTTGAGGCGCCCGGTTCGCTACGTTTCCTCCGTTTGGTGGTGTCAAGAAGATATTAACTTCTGGGAGCTCGTCAAGAACGGTTTCATTAATGCTGTAATCTACTCTTCTCAGCCTGGCCGCACGGAGGCTGAACTCCGCTGGAATCGGTTCAGACAGATTTTCAGGAGCGGAATTATCTATCAACAAGATAACGCCAGATCACACGTCACGAATCGGGAGCTTCAAAAAATCGAGGACCTTAGCTGGGAGCGTCTAACTCACCCACCTTACAGCACAGGCTGTGCGACAAATGACTAGCACCTTTATAGCACGCTGCAGCGTTTCTTGGTTGGAGGACGATTTATTAATGTGGACCATGTCAAAATGCACCTCCAAGGACTCTTGGCTTCAAAAGCACAAGAATTCTACAGCTGTGGGATGGGCCAGGTAGCTGATAAATGGGAAGCAGTCCCATGTTCCAACAGATCTTACTTTGGTTGAAAACTTTTATTTTTTGTTTGTTTATGAACACTTTTGTTGAAGGCGCTTGAGAGTCCACGAAATTAATTGCCAACCTAATAAATAAATAAATAAATAAACCACTACAGAAAAAAGAACGCAGGCTTAAAACCTTCCCAAGAATTAGAGATTGGTAAAAAGTGTTCAGAACCTTCAAGAGACGTGTGCGGTCAGCTTGAGGATTGTCAAGCCTGTACGTAACCTGAGAGATACATTCAATCTCGACTGACTGGACAATCTGCAGTAATTGATGAGTCTAAAGTTTCTATTCTAGCGAATCACTTTCACAAGCTTTTCGGAGTCCTCTTCTAACAGTGATGCTTTCGGTACTGTGAGTTCTACTCAGAGTATGGAAAGCACAATTTGGTTTCACGAAGAAGAAATCTACAGTGCATTGTGTGCGCTACCTGCAACCCTTACTGTTACTCCGGATAAAGTACCGCCATATTTTATTCGGAAAATCGCCATAGCTATATCTTACCCGTTAAAGCACATATTTAAAGCTTCATGTTAGGCGGTTCCTGTTCGCTGAGAGCATGCGTTCATTACTTAGACACCTAAGAAAGCGCCCTACAATCTTGTTACCAATTATCGCCCCATAAGCCCCACATCCGTTTTTGGAAGACTCTTTGAAAGGAAACTCAAGGTTGCGCTCGTCAATTATCTTGAGTCAAATTCTCTAAATCCCAAAAACCAGCATGGTTTTCGCAGCGATAGGTCAACAGAAACGTCAATGCTGTCAGCATTAAATGGTTGGACAAAGGTGCTTAATCAACAAAAAAACGTGGACGTCGTTTATTTCTATATTATGAAAGCTTTGGATAAGGTTCCATTAAATAAACTGATCTACCAACTGGAGAAAACCGGTGTTCATCCAAGGATAATTGAGTGGATAAAAATTTGGCAAGCGACAGATCCTTACAGGTTAGAGCCAACGAGTCGTATTCAGAACTCATCCCAGCTACCGGTGGGGTCCCCCAAGTAGGTGTTCTCTCACCAGTTCTTTTTATGATCTACACTTCCATGATTCCCTCTCTGATTGATGAGTATCGTGTCACATTCAAAATGTTTGCTGATGACATAAAAATATGCAGAACGATCGTTGTGGAGTATAACCACAATCCGGCCCCAGTCCGCAATAGCGTAAATTGTGCGTAAATTGAAGAATTTTGTTCCTTCCAAGCGCCAAGGGAATGCTGTTATAATCACACGCATGTACCTGATCCAGTCTTCTTGAAGAACTTTTGCACCGATTCCAATCTTGCGATTTCTCTCCTAATAGTAGGACTATATACTGTAGTACCATGGTCTAGCATGGGCCCCACGCAGGGCTTGTACGCGACTAATATATTTGCCATTGAACTGGTATTCAGAGATTTAAACATATTATACACAACTCTTTCAGCTCTCTTAGCCGTATAATCACAGTGCTCACTAAAGGAAGGTTTAGTGTATGGAATAAATCCTAGGTCACGTAAAGAAAGAGTGCTATTGAGTTGCTGTGCATCAAGGCAATTAAAGTTTCTGTTGTATTGCTGTCCAAGATGAAGCACTTTTGTTTTTTTATTGATAAGGGAAGCTCCCACACCTTGGGGGACGAGCGTTCTACCTCCTCATCCCCCTGGCCCGCCCACCCCAACCCCCTAGGCTTCCTCGAGAGTCCAGTGGCTGCCTTACGAGATAGTGGAGACGCAGGCATTTGCCACGCCTCTATTTAAAGGGCGGGGGTAGAACACCGCTCCGCCCACATCCTTGACAAACCCGCAACAGCTTCTATTGCGGACTGGGGCCGGATTGTGGTTATACTCCACAACGATCGTTCTGCATATTTTTATGTCATCAGCAAACATTTTGAATGTGACACGATACTCATCAATCACAGAGGGAATCATGGAAGTGTAGATCATAAAAAGAACTGGTGAGAGAACACCTACTTGGGTGACCCCACTGGTAGCTGGGATGGGTTCTGAATACGACTCGTTGGCTCTAACCTGTAAGGATCTGTCGCTTGCCAAATTTTTATCCACTCAATTATATTTGGATGAACACCGATTTTCTCCAGTTGGTAGATCAGTTTATTTAATGGAACCTTATCCAAAGCTTTCATAATATCGAAATGCGCTCACGCGTCCACACGGTTCCTTTTCGACCACAGAAGAGCAACCCGAAAAAGTAGCTATGGTTTTGGACTCCCCACACGGTACCCCACATCCTGTAAAAATTGCATCGCAAAAGCTCACCGCCACTCTGGAGGCTCTCCTTGTAAGAGTTGACAAGACTTGTAGCAGTCGACCTGATAAATGCAAACGGGGTTATGGAGCATTTTCGCGAGCTCAAGTAGACTGGAAATTGCGCTGGCCGCCGATCAATGGTGGCGCAGGGGGTAGTGCAGCGTCGTGGCGAGATGGGCTGGTTTATTTATTTATCTTTTTTTTTGTACGTGGTAGTCCACGCAAAAGAACACAATAACAAAAATCAACACACAAAACAGAGAATATAAGCAGAAAATAGGAGGATGCAATTACTACAACGACATAATCGATCAAGCCAAACTGCTAAGGAACTTCCGCAGATGCCTGTCAAAGAAGACTTTGCATTGCCCTATAGAATTCGGTAACCCATTTTTCTTAGTCTTCTTCTTTTCAGGGATTCATTGTTAGCTCAATTTCTGTAAAAAAGATCTTATATTGCTATTAGCTCCAGGAACTAGGATTTTCCACTGAGCGCCTCCTGCGTTGGAATGAGATATTGAATAAAATCTATTGAGGGGAAGACCCAGTATGCCATTTATCATCTTATAAACCGTTACCAAGTCGAACTTTCTTTGGCGACAAGCAACGCACTGTCAAACCTCATACCCTCCCGGAGCGCCCGATGGACGACCCCGTGACCACTACACCAACCGACCACATCTGCCTGTGTGGCACCAGGGCGCCGTGAGCTTCGCACTCACGCTTCCACACGGTTTTTCTTCGGCACCAGAAGAGCATTCCGAAGAAAGTAGCTATGGTTTTGGACTTCCCACATGGTACCCTACATCCTGTAAAAATTGCATCGCAAAAGCTCACGCCCACTCTGGAGGCTCTTGTTAGTCAAGATAAGGTTTTCTTGTTTCAGTTCGGTTTTCTGGGATAAGGACTTTGCGGCGTTGCAACGGAATTTATTAGCACTTGTCTTGACTCTAACTTTTATCGCTGGCATGAAATCTCAAAAATTCACGCTCTCTCTCGCATTTCTAACGCGCTCACTATTTCACCAACCAACTTCTGTTTTTGTCTTCGTTCATTCCGAAGCAGGCACCCTTGGTGTGAGGATTTACTAAAATGTACGTGCGTTGGTTGCATCTAGCGCTTATTCTTGACATTCTCATTCATTCAGTCCGGAAGCAAACAAAAAAGCTCCTGAATAATGAGAATGAAGGGCAGACGTCGGCGTCAATCTGTAGTGTGCCAGCACAATTTATGTTACCTTGCTCTCGTGAAAATACGCAGGCAAGTCCGTGTTGGTCCACTGCTCTCTAGGCCCATAGCAGTTTACTTGTGGAAGGGAATCAAATTTTCGGTAGAGTGAGAGAGCTAGAATTGACCCAGAAGTAGAGGAATGTGTGGGCGTGACGCCTTCAAAGCTGCATGATTCACTCAGCGCTGAAGTCGATTCGATGGAGTGCTGCTCTCATCGGTCCACCAGGAACTACGCACTGTTTCTTTAGGTTTATGAGCTCGGCTTCATTTCAAAGAATCACCGGCAGATAATATGCAGTAGCCATAGGTCATCCTAGCAAACGGCTAAGATGCAAGTGGGCTGCACTGTTGGCGTCTATACAAGGACTAGTGCTTGAGCTTTTCGCTTCTCTGGAAGGAACGAACGGATAAATCGATTTTGTGAATTAAAAAGGCGAATAAGTTGACTGATCAAAATGTATCCAATTCGAAAACGTCGAACTAGAAGTTCAATGAAGAACAACCCCAAACGGTCGACCTCGTCAAATAAAACGATTTTCGAAAATCGATTCCGACCGAAATTGTATTGCGGTCATTGGTAAGACTTGCTAGGGTTGTCGAATTTGCGCAATGCAGAAGAAATTAGGCAATGCTTGAACAATGTTCAGAAAGTACACCGGCTCGGTAATCAAGCTCAACCAGTGTTCGAATATGTTTTCTGCGGCGTTCGAGCGTGCGCAATTCCGGAACAGCAGCAATGTACGATTATCGACTAATTGGACAAAAAGGTGGTCATGAGTGCTCGACACATAGCTCGAGTATGCAGTTCGAGCTCAACTCTAAAAGGCCTATTACAAGTGGCTGCAATACCTGTCGCCTTCTGCCGAGTGAAGTCAATGAACTTCCCGTGAAGTTATATCTATGGCATCACATAGAGGCAGCATCGTGCCCTATTTCGTTTTCCAATTGGGGCAGGATTCATCAACACCTAAACCCATTGGTATGCGGGGTATAAGGGGTAGAGACAGGATACGAGTCATGTAGAGATAAGGCAAGAGTCAGAGACGCAGGCTTCATCGTGGGTTTCTGGCAGCGCGAGACAGGAGGTGCACCCGCCCCTGCTAGGGGGCGTGGCGTCAGGGGTACAACCGCTGTTCTACGGTCGGGAAACTTTTGCTTTGCGTGTTAAGGGTTTCGTAAGGGCCGTAATTATTTACGTACGCCACATTTTGTCGCTCTTGCCGCGAAGTATGAACAGGCCCTAAGGCAGCCGTTGACTCTCGGTAAAGGCTAGGGGGCTGGGGTAGGTGAGCAAGGGAGATGAAAGGAAGATTGGAAGATTTGTTCATTCGTAGCTCTTTGATTAGATGTTTTTTCTAGCAAGTTGTCACTGTTCATCTTGTTATTCTAAGGCACTTTAAAACCCTCTTGTTTCCCCAATGCAGCTGTGGATGGGAGTTGGTGAAGTTGTACTAAGTTGGTATCTGAACCCGTTCTTCCTCAAGCGGCTTGCAGTGTTGGCGGGCCACTGCTCTCCTTCGCCATTTCCACATCCTCCTCTACCCGACTACTGTCAACAATAGCTGTCATGCCTTTTTACTTTCATTTGTCTTCTTTCTCTAGGAGTTTCTAGTCTCACCGAAAATCATTTGTGATGGCTGTGTTTGTTCGTATTTGTGGAATTTCTTTCGAGCTTTTTCTACATGATTTTTGTTTTCGCCTAATTTGCTGTGCCCGTAGACAGACCATTTCATGTGCACTGCTTTGTGCAAATAAATAAGTAAATAAAAAGTATGAACGAATACAAAAATAAAAATACTTCTAAAAGGACGATTTTTGCGGGGTAGAACAACCGTATAAACGAGCGAGAAGTTCAATGTGAGCTGAGGAGCAGTACTATAAGGCCTAGGTGTATATGAGATATGACAAAAAATGTTGCATTCAACAAGGATATGTGAGGGGTGCTGCAGCTGTGGATGTACGCGGCAGGGCTTTCCGCTTTTCAAGTGCATTAGGAAACCCGGGCTCTCGAGAAAAGAGAGCTATTTTTGCTACGGAACGTCGTCAAGGGTGCTTGAATCATTGGCTTGAATATGCTGAACCAAGTACGCTTTCGATTCAGCAAATCAGTTTAAGGATTCCTCCACCAATAATTGGTCCCAGCACGTGGTAGCCATGGCTTTCCGAAGTGGTTCTCTAAAACGTTATAAAGTTGTTCAGGTAAGCTCTGACACGTTCGAGGAGTCGCCTATTCCACTACCCGGAATGGGTGGAAACAGCAGCCCGCAAACGCACACCTGATGTACAAGAAGTCGTCTCGGCATGGATTCGGTCAATTAATGTGCAAACGAATATAAATGTCCAATTATATTCTTTTTTAGGTGTTAACGCTTCTGTGCCAAACGAGGTTGTAGGTGGACGATACTAATGAAGCGACCTAACGTTTCGACCTCTTCTTCCTCTTCAGACGCCTAAATGTGGTTCAGGACTTTATATTGGTTACCTACTCGTCTAAGCGCCTCCTGCTCTGTTTTTCGAAATTGTGCTACGTACGAAACGAAGAACCTCAACGTATGAGATCTAAACTCACCCGCTGATCCACCGTTTACGCGGAGCGACGTCGCTACCGCGGTTGTTAGTTTCAAAATGAGAAATACTGTCTCATCCCGAACTGGCTATCCTACTATATATAAGCGAGAACGGTCGTTTGTCTGTGGGTGAGTGCGTGTGTTTGTGTGTGTGTTTGTTTGCACAGAAGTGCTGAAGGAGTGTGTTGGGAGGAAGTATGGGAAAGGGGGGATGGTTGTAGTTGTCACCTGTTGTTAACTGTTGTAGTTGTCGACAGGCGTCCATCTCCAGATGACATGTCACCAATGTCGCGCAAAGGACGTTCAGGTTGAGAAGAGGTGTCACCGATGTCGCGCGAGGATTCCGGATTCAGACGACGTGTTTCCAGTGAAGATGGAACCACTAATGGGGGACCGGTGAAGGATGGGGTTCCACTAAGGGGAACCGGTAAAGGGCTGACCAATAAAGGAGGGACCAGTGAAGGTGGGACCAGCAATGGGGACCGGTGAGGGGGGGGGAGGATCCAGTGAAGGGGGAACCGGTGAAGGAGGGGGAGGGGTCCAGTGAAAATGGAACCGGTGAAGGAGGGGGGGGGGGGAGGGGAAGTGGTCCAGTGAAGGGTGGATCGGTGAAGGATGGGGAGAGGTCCAGTGAAGGGAGGACCGGTAGAATGTTGACCTGTGAAGAGGGGACCAGGTGAAGGGGGACCGGTGAGGAAGGGGCCAGTAATGGGGACGGGTGAATGGGGGGAAGAGGTAGTGAAGGGGGTACGGAATAGGGTTGATGAATAAAAGGGGTACCAGTGAGGGTGGAACAAGTAATGGGGTGATAAGAGACCAGTTAAGGGGGGTCCAGTGAAGGTGATGGACCTGTTTTGCCCTATTCCGCTATACCATTCTATATAGCAAAGACATTTTTTTAATGAAATAGAGAAGGTCTATAGAGGAGAAGAAGATGTTCGGGGTGTTCTATTCTCCGGGTTTGGGGCGAAGTCCCAACCAGACGTTTGGCGGCCGGCAGGCCGTTGAACGTCTGGTATGAGTATACCAGAGTCATTCATAAAAACAAGCATGTCACCACCGGTCGGTCGTTCTGTAGCTCACAATGCGGAATAAATGGTAGTAAGTCACAAGTGATCGAGAGACGCTCATTTCGGCTGTTAAGGGTTGGATTTCTCGCGAAAATCCAGATCGCTTCCAACGCTTTTCTAGACGGGATGTCAGTCTCATACTTTAGAGCCGTGTACTTCATGTCAAAGTCTGCTCAATGCACCTCCACTCTGTGCTTGCTCAGTGGACTAGTTTAAACACCGCGCCTTTTACCAGCTAAATGTTCCTTCAAGCGGATCGCCAGTACCCTTCCAGTTTCCCCAACGTATATTTGGTTGCATGCCACACATTCAAGTTTATGGACCACACCAACTTTGGCACAGCCTCCTAACTTATTGTATTGTACTTGGGGCATACAACACAGCTCTCTGATATACACTCCTTATCGCAGAGGATTTCTGACTAGCTGCCGCTTGGTGTTGTCATTCGGGATGCTAGCAAGCACAACATTGTTTTCCAGCTGTGCCCGAGCTATGCTCCGTTGTATGGCAGAAGTGACGATATCAGAAGTAAAGGGAAGACAAGGCGTGCCCTATCGCGGCGTGGTAGATTATGCTGCCACGAGTGGAGTCTTCTGCAGTATTACGGTACCGCATAGCCATTTTGGAGAGCAATTTTCGAAGTCAACCGTAATGACTCTTGTCGCTCTTCGGGATCTGTGCACACGTTATGCACAGTTTTGCACATCTTGCTTACACTGCGCGCTTCGCAACTCTAAGATGTACAGCATACCTTTGTCCTTGGGAAAAATTTCGAATGATCGAATAATATTCGATTTTCAAAATTTCGAATCTCGAATGATCGAATAATATTCGATTTTCAAAATTTTGAATTTCGAATGTTCAAATAACATTAGATTTTCAAAATTACGAATTTCGAATAACCGAATTTCGAATTGTCGAATATTCGAATAATCAAATGAACACCTTACTTATTGTTGTCACACAATGATTGACATTTACTTATTTTTTATTACCCACTGTAAACTGCGTTCGACAGAGCGGCATATGCGAAGGCTTCAGATAATAATTATCGATCCTTTTCGCAATTAGCCAACTAGTACAGACTCTTGTACTAGTTGGCTAATTGCGAAAAGGATCGATAATTATCATCTGTGGTACATCGATTTCTATCAATGGATCTCCTGTCCCGTGGCCGACATACTCCCGCTACCCTTATGTCAAACCAAGGCTAATGGAGTGGAGGGTGGCGAGTCCAGTGAGTGATAAGCGTACTGAGGCTGAGGACGACGAGTAAGGCGAGGGCTGGCTGAGGACCGAGCCGAGCCTGTGGAAGTCGGTGTCCAGGCTCAGATGCCGTTGTTCAAGCGCCGCGGAGGCTACTCCATCCATTTCCTTTACGGGACCAAAGGACGATGACAAAGTTATAATGGCAATGAAGTACCCTATGCTTTCTTAAGAGTTGCACCGAGAAAAGAGGAACACCCAGAATAGGTAGAGCTAGATTGTTATAGGTCTTGCTCCATAGGTTACTGTCTTTCCCTAGGTTATACCGAAGCTTCTAGGTGGTAAAAGAATGGCTAGCACGGACGAGGAAGTAACACAAAGGCGATCTGGTGCAGAAAAGGCACACTTGAGGCTCGTGAATGGCATTCAGTCTGTGTTCTGGTTCCGTTGAAGAGCTTCGCTTCACTTATAAGCAGACGGACACGAACGACATGGTTGGAATCCAATGTGATAAGACACTACGACTTGGACAGTGTTATTGCGAAAATGTGGATGGCTCGATTTCATAGGAAACGGAGTATGACTAGCTCTTGTACTCCATAGCCATTGCTCTTCCTTTCTTCTTTAACGTCTTTGCTGGCAGAAAGCAGGAGCTTCTCAGGCTCAAGAAAGTGCTACCTCACTACCGCAGCTCCTTCCGGCTTTAATCGTTCCGTCGTTGTACTTGGGGTAGAAATACAAAACGGAGATTCTCCCGTAGCATACGGAAGGCAAAAGCGTCATTGAACATCCATAAGCCGATTCGCTTGTTATTCACATGACTAGCTGCAGGCGTTCAAAGGAAGCAGGGACGCAGCGGAGGTCCGCGTTTGCCCGCGCTTACCTCGCGTCGGCTAACAAGGGAAGTGTCTGAAGCGTATGTCTGAACGGGAAGCGCGAGTCATATAGGGATAAACCCCACCCCTCAATTACTATAAAAAAGTGTTTATTTTTTGCCAAGAAAAAACCCAAGGCGTAGGCCCTGGTTTATAGTTGCGCCGCTGAGAGGCGCGGTACCATAGTCGGAATAGGTATCGATCGGACGGCGCGAAAAATCGATGTCTATGGCGATAATGGTGCCGCGCCGCGTGACGGCGCAGGTATAAACTAGGGCTAGGGGGTCGTTTTAGTTACAATGTAATCGGCGCCTCACAAGTTCGGCGGTCTTGTATGCCCGCGATGCCTCTTCCGCAAGCGGATCGCAGCGCAGTGGATAGAGGCGCTGCATCATGCGAGGAGGTCGAGGGTTCAATTCTCCTGCGCTGCTGCACTTTTGCATTTCAACTGATTGTTGAGATTTTATTTTCGATTTCGATATTTTCGATTATGATTCTGACGTCTATACCATTTCAGAGGTTTTCTACTAATTTTCCAGCTTTATGCTGTGGTATCAACATAATGATGTATAAGCGTTCAACATCAGTGATACACGGGCACAACGTGCATAAAGAAGAAGCACTGGTCACAGTGCTGACGGCGTATAAAGGCTACAGGCTCCTCACAGTTTGTTTCCGTAGATGGACCGATGACCTCGGGGAAAACCATCCTGCTCGGATTTTCAAAGACCAGGACGTGACGTCGCAAGTGGTTCAAATGAAGAATCGAGGTCTGTGGATCCCGCAAACTGACGTTAACGGCCATCGATACACTCTTTCTCTCATCTTTACCTGTCAGCTGGAAATCAGAGGTAGCTGAAGGTTTTTAAACCTAACATCAACAATGTCCGCCGATGCTGGAGTGGTGATCCACCTGCTTACGCTGAAGTGTGGCCCACCTTTAGGCAAGGAGCCTTTGAGGAAAGAAATCAAGGTGGCCGAACGGATGGCCAGCATACTCAAGGACTTCGAAGCACGTCAACTTGAAGTTGACGAAGACGAACAGCCGGAAGCGGTGGAAGAAGAAGATTGGGATCCGCATGATGAACTGATAGACGTCGAGAAGCAAACAAACAGTGGACATATGACAACGTTTTCTGGTGGAATGACCTCACTCCCACGTCATTGTGCACGACCCTCCTTCTGACTTGCAAAAAAGGGACAACATCCTGAAGGTAGATGTCGAAGCTGCGGGTAGCTGCGGGTAGCTGAAGATGAACGGATTTGTTATAATGACATTGAAGGTGGTGTCGCTGGTGCACCAGCAGCATGTAGCTTTCATACGCTGTCCGACTGTGACCAGTGCTTCTGTTTCATGCACTTTTGGCCTGTGCACCACTGGTGTTGAACGTTTATACATCGTTTATACATCGTTGAGTAGCTTTCTCATTGCCTTGTCGTTAAAAAAAACCTGCCAGTAATAAACAAGTGGCAGGAATTTTACTCTCCACGGCGTACAACAGGAAAATTAGGCAAAAAACATCTGAAAATGGTATAGATGTCAAAATCGTTCAACTCTCAACCAAACATATGAAATGCAAAAACGCAGCAGAGCAGGAGAATTGAACCTCCGACTTCCCACCCATGAAACAACGTCTCTTTCCACTGCGCTCCAAGCTACTTGCTGGCATGAGCATAGTGGGCGTACGAGACCCACGAATTCTATTGTAACGGACTCCCTACTCCTTATATTTAACAACTTGGAAAAAAAACACATTTTTATACTAATTGAGGGGTGGGGATTCTCCCTATATGACTAGCTCGCCCCTTTCAGACATACGCGCCAGACCCTTCCCTTGTCCGATTGCATGCACACAATTCGGCCACTTTGAATGACGCGCGAAACAAAACATCGTTCCTATCAAAATGTCACAATTCCCTAGTTTTCGAAGAGGTGTGCTATTAACTTGTTAAGAGATTGATAAAGAATCCTACTATATATAGGAACCCTACTATACTACTATATACAGTTGTGGCCGTAGCCTTTTCAAAAATGCCGAAAAAGCCGCATTTTCCCCTGCTTTTTCGGCCTTTCGAAATAACTTCCTTCAAAGTTAACCAATTGCGAAAGCAAGCACATTTTTGAGTTCCGCAGTTCAAACTCTAATCAGAAAGCGTTAAAAAATTGCCAAAAATGTCAAAGTTTAATCGATTTTTTTCAAAGGTTATTTTTTCATACAAAATCGTGCTCTATTGCGAAGGGCGGCTGCGGACGAGTTGTCGGCAGCAAGTCGTCGAAAACCGTTGCATGCTCATAACTTCTTCAGTTTTAGGTTTTTTGAGAAGCGGTTTCTAGCGTTCGATTCGACTCTTCGAGATCTACGCAACCATGTATGCAACTTTATCAGACCACCGCATTTTCGCAGTGGGTGGGCAAAGATGTCTGGAACGGGCTTTTTGCGATTGCAGAAGCCTATTTTCCGAGACTTGCATGTTCTCGGAGTATCTCAAGCATGGCGTGAAGTGCTCTGACATGCCAGGAATCCCTCGAGAGTGCGCCGCGCACTATGCATGTAGGATCAACCTATCAATCGAGGGGTGGGGGGGGGACAGCTTGCAGTGTGAGCGTTTTGGGAGTTTTATGAGAAATTCTCAGCCGCTCTACTCAGGAGTTGCTCTACGGCTGTCCAGCTAGCATTTGGAGTGCGCCGTGCACTATGCATATAGGATGGAACCTATCAATCGAGTGGACGCAACAGGGTGTAGAGTGGGCGTTTGGGGAGTTTTATCACAAATTTGCAGCCGACCTACTCAGGAATTGCTGTACTCTGTTCCGGCGAGACCTAGGAGTGCGCCGTGAACTATGTATATAGGATCGGACCTGTCAATCGAGTGGACGCAACAGGGTGTAGAGTGCGCGATTGGCGAGTTTTATGAGAAATTCTCAGCCGCCCTAGTTAGCAACTGCTCTAGCACAGTCCAACTAGCCTTTAGAGTGCATCGTGAACAGTGCATATAGAATAGAACCTATCAATCGAGTGCGCGCGACAGCTCGCAAATTGCACGCGCGGGCGTGTTCGGAGCGCAATAACTCTGTAGAGATCGAATTGATCCGGCTGCGGCTCGTGGGTTTCGTAGGCAGCAGAGAGCTTTAGTAGTCCGCAAAAGTACAGCCTTGTAGCTTCTAAACAGGCGAAATTATAGCGGTGTGAAAATGCATGTGAGGCTTGTGTGGCCTAATTTTTTCCCGATTTCAGTCGATCACTGCGGGAAGACGCGATGAGCTGACGGCCTACAAATGCATATTCAGGCATATCACTTAAAGTACTTGTCGATGGCACGCTCATAACTCCCCTGCTGCTTAAACTGCTTCAGCTCCATCTGCCATTTTAGAGCGGTGGAGGGCATCGGTGAAGTTTCCAGCGCTCTTACTCGTCCATATTTGAGATTTCAACACACTTAATAGTACCGTTCTGTTCAGCTCGAAAAGCTCTATCGAACGGTACCAATCTCGTCCAATTCTGAGAAAATTGATTTTTTTTGACAATTTCGCATCGAAGACGAGGGCGCTCGAGGCCGCGGCAGAGGGGCGATGACGTCATCGAAAATTGATTTTTCCGAACCGGCCCAAGTTTGGTACCATTCGATAGAGCTTTTCGTGCTGAATTGAATGGTTCGGCTAAGAGTAGCGAAAACCGTAATCTGGGCCAGTAAGAGCGAGGAGAACGTCGACCGTTGTTGTCCTAAATTTGACGTGTTCTGAGTCCCACTCTCTAGCTGCCTAAACTGCTTCAGCCCCATTGCCATTTTAGTACGGTTGAAGTTCATGACATAGCGGTTGAAGAATAGATCTGTCAAGTTCATTCAATGTCTCAAATAATGCCACATTAAGTGCAGTGGAAAAGAGACACAACAGAAAATGATCAATGTAGATAATATACAGAGCTCTAGGAGTTACTAATACTACAAGTAAATGGGCTACAAAACAATTTCGATAAGCAACAAATGACACCGAAAAATAACAAGCGACAAAAAAGGAAAGACATATAATATATTCCAGAGAAACAAAGGAAAGACAAACAAAGCATTCCAAAGAAACGTTGTTCGAGAACATCAACGAAGTCAATTCAACAAAGTCAACACTATTGGAGACAGATTCGATGACACAGATTCGATGACTTGAACGCCTAAACACAACCAGAATATGACTAGACAAGGCACTACGCACAGACCGAAGTTCGACTGTGAAAAAATCTACCTACTTTTGCAAGATCGGCCTTGGAAGCGTAAGCTTCATAGATCGTGAGTCCGCCTTCATTTGTATGTCGTATGAGAAGGCGGTGGTGACGATAGACAACTGGCGCATCAGTATCTTTTGCCAAACGGCGAGCTTTCTCCTCGAAAAGTTTTAGCGCCTGGAAACACAAACACCTTCAATGCCAACAAAATAGAGGGAAACACATTTGACACAGCAAGCTGCAAGATGAAGTCAAACCTGATCATACACATCGACCAGAAAGTTTGTACGCGGCAAGTGAACAAAGTACAGCTTACTAAGCAGGGCTTCGCTATCGTAGACGACGTTTAGTAGAACTTTTACCTACAAATTATATCAAAGAAATGCATCTCGTATCAAGTACAGCATGGTCAGACTCACGTTGACGAAATCTAGCCGATATATTATCTGCCTCTCCCTCTTCGCCTGTTGTTCCTTCCACTGACTTTTCAGTTGCGTTATGTGTTGAGGCAGGTCGGCGTTACGACGAATTTCTTTTGCCAATCTGCAAAACGTACCATCCTACTAAAAAGGGAACTACTCGGATGGGGAGCGTAATTAAGATCCAACTAAACCTTCCCCGATTCCGGTGTTGTATCAGGCGTGTCTAAATATGCAACACTAAAGTGTCGTCAGGACACCACTCCCCATAGGTCAGTCAAGGATTCAAATCGCCCTCACTTTCGCCCTTTTTTCAACACATGGAGTGTCTCCAGAGATTGTTTGTCGAACTCTTACACTTTATTTTCTCAGCAAGGGCACAGAAAACGCTGTGTGCTGGACTTCTTTCCTTTTTAGACACAAAACCTGAATTCTAAGAGACTCGCGAAAATCTTACCGCAAAGGCAAAATGTTCTAATTCATAACATCTTTTTCCCAGTTGAGGAAAGGATCTTGAAGAAGATACGGATAGCGACAAGAAACTCTAGAAAATGCACTTTTGCACACCGACCAGCTCCACATCCCATGTTGAGGATAGACTGGCGACGTATTTCATGTAATGCTGCCACAAAATTTCACACATTTAAGAATCTAATTGGGAATGAAAATGAATTAGTACAAATGAAACTATCTCTCGAAATTGTAGAGGGGTAAGGAGTGATTAATGGGATGATAAGGGGTCTCCCTCACTAACCTTTCTATACATTGGTCCTACCAGCTAAACGCGAGTGTCGTTGAAGCAGTATCGCCGCCACGGGTCAATTCCTGAATAGGTGAGATTAGGAAAGGAAATCGTTCTGCAAAAGGACTGCATAGAAACTCTTCAGTGTAAGAATGAAGTGGCCATTCACTAAAGCTCAATATTTGGAAATCGATCATTTTGCCAGGAAAATATAGATGGACGGAAGGTAGCGTACCTAATGGCAGCGCCTCCATGGTGAACCATTACAGAAACAAGTTCGTACACATTATCCTCGTTTCAGCAGTTTATTAGCATACCCACGATCCAGTTACTGACCCGCACTGAGTCTACACCGGCCTTCGATGATAGCAGCCCATTCAACCAAAGTCGTAATGAGATGAAACAATTACTCGGGGGGGGGGGGGCAGTGCATTAGTCACAGCTTTAATTGAGAAATACGTGTAGTCACAAATCATTATTTCTGAGTTTATTTGAATAAACGTACAAGTTCGACCCTATCAACCATAAGTAAGAGATACAAACAGAAGGGAAGCAGATGAACAGGTATAAAAAGAGAGGACGGCTACGTCCATTTGGAAGCAAAATGCAAAAACACCCCACCTCCCTGATGCTATCGAGCCGAAGCAGTCGTTCCGGACAAGAAACTAGTGTCGTTGGAATCCTGATGATAAACAAAAGGATTGAGGTCAAGCACATAGGGGAATGTCATCATAGAACAGTCAGCCCTTAGCACAGAACAGTCAGGCCTAAGCGTAAAATCGCCGAAAAATGGATGGTTTATCTATCGTTCAGCTTTGTACTGTACAGTATTGATATCGAAATCAAATTGTTTGAGCTGTATGGTGAGAAGGTAGGGAGACTCCGTTACACCACACCCTGTACGGCAAGCTCAATATTTGAAAATATCAGAACGTGATAGACACTTACCTTGTGGGCATCTTGCTTTGAGTTCCATTTATATTGATTACTTTCATCGAGGAGCTCAGGAGAAACAAATGTTTGAAGGACGTCTTCCTAAAAAAGATTATAAGTAGTTCTACACGAATGGCCCAAAGACTTTTCGTCTGGGTAAAAACAAACGTGCTTTGATGAAGGAAAATTTAGTACAGAATAATTATTCCACAATTGGATAACATCACGCTAAGGTTGTGAACTTATAACACTTCGGAAGGCTTCTACAGCAGCGAAAGGCTTTACGCCGAGAGGAAGGTCAAGGAGAACGTCCGACCGCAAACATTCCCTTCCACATTTCAACACAAAGTCCTCTGAAATATCACTTTAAGAAAGGAGCTTCTATAGTACACTAAGTCATAACTAGTGGAATAGTCGGCGTTTTCGCCCTCCTAAAAATAGAATGCGAAGAAAATGAGAATGAGAATGAATGTGCTGTCAGCACGCACCTCGTTGCTGGACCATCCGAAACGGAGCTTTGAAGTTCGCCACTGACGATAACACGAGCCAATGCAGACCAAGATACAAAGGTTGCACGAATTCTAGTTCCCTTTGGTAGGCATTTCAAAAGGTCCGTATTTTAAGCATTGCAAAAGCAATTCTGCCTTGCAGAGAGATCAATAACTTCCAGGTTTGGAATTTGTAACTTGGCACTATTGTACTTTCAAGACCCAGGGCTCGAGGAAAGGTCGAAAAAAATTTCGGCTTCGGCTAGTAGGTTATTTAGGGATGTCAGATTGTCAGAAAATCGATGTCAAGTTAGTGACCAGCTCCCTAAATAACCCTAGGGCGAAGTTTGAGCAAAATTTTTTCGACTTCTCCTCGACCTCTGGGTCTTGGAAGTACAACAGTGGCCGTATCTTCAAAATGCAAGTTCGCAAAATACAAATACAACAACAAAGCATAGCAATGAAGATGAATAGAACAACAAAATCACACCTTAGGCCTATGGTATACTCCCGCATCGCGCCGGCGACGGGTCGCAGCGACACGGGCCTTAAACAGAATATTATGACAGCATTAGTTGCTGTCATATCCTAAAGGTTCGGGCGTATAACAGAATGGGTTCTCATCGCTAAAGGCAGCGGATTTTCTGCGCCTCTTGCGGGCCCTCGAATTTAGAGCATTTCTAATGTTCGCCCATGTTTCCTTTTTCGCCGCTTTGCGTATTTCATAGAACATAAACACCCACTGAAAAACTAATATTTTCCAAGCACCACGACGAACTTGAGACGTCCCTTCTTACCTCTCTAATAAACTGCACTTTGTCAGCGCGCTCGATCCGCTTCTCGACAGGCTTCTCAAGTTCTTCACGATCGCCAGCGAACAATTCATTTTCCATGTCCAAAGCAAATTTTGTCATATTGTCTCCGCGAAGCTTTCTTATTCGAGCCACTTTTTCCTTTGACATGGAGGCGAAATTTGGCTCTTCTTCCGAAGGTCTGGTGGTGTTGTAACTGATCTTCCTTAGGAGAATATTCATCTCAGCTAGCTTCGCCGTCATTGCTTCCAGAGATGAGCGTACATTCCTTTCCAAACTTCTCTCTGCCATGCTGACTTCAATCTCTTTAATTCTATCTAAAACTTCATCGAGCCTTCTCCTTGTTTCTTGTGTGCAAGTCCGGCAACAGCTGCACCTGTAGTGAGTTGTGTGATTGTACATAATTGTAGGCCTTCTAAATGTTATCCTACTCATTATCTTCCCTGGGGCTGCTAGGTCTTTCATCGATTTGGAATCTAGGCTCCTCTAAATTACCATCTGAAGTGACTTGAGTCACTTTCTCCTCACAAGACGCTCTCGGCCCGGCAAAGACGATCTAAACAAGAAGCGTCGCAGACACTTCGAATGCCAAATTACCCTAACTTACTTTTGCATTATACGGTCGTTTTTTCCAAATAACTTTTCTTGTTGCTCCCACCGAAATATCACCTTGAACGGCATCCGAAGAAATGACGTCCACTGTTTTTGTACGTGGAAAAAAGCAACGATGCAATGGTCGCTCATATCTGAATTATGAATTTCGACATATCCGAATCCCGAGTTCCAACATGCTGGATACAACATCTTAGGTACATACTGAATATTACACAGTATCAAGAAGCTTCCAAACAAGTTGAAACAGATTTATTCTCTAAAAATCTCATTTTTTCTCCACGATGTTTCCTCCATCTGCTGCGAGGATTTTTTCCATTCTCCAGTGGATCCCCTTAATGTAATTTGCACACATCTCTGGTGTAAGTGACCTCCAAAAGGTTTTCGCGGCACTTTTGAGTTCGTCGACAGTCCTAACTTTTTGCTTCCTAAAACGGTATCCGTCGAGACCAGTAGGAATCAAGAGACGAGTAGAGATCGAACCTTATAAATTCTTTCATGCTGCCCCACACGAGTTCGATAGGATTAAGATCTGGCAACTCTGCGGGCCAATCCAGCGTTTTTATCCGCTTTTCTTGAAGCCAGCGCCTTGTGTACGCACTACATTGCGCGGGGGCGTTGTCATGGACGAGGCCTGCAAAGCCTGAACTAGCCACTAAATGCCTTCGTCGTGCTTTGGTGTGGGCGCCGCGCGCAACACCCACACTAAAGCATCCCTTCAACGGGAAGAACAGTCCCCTTTACAGAAGTTCGACCAACCGTGATATCGTCGATTGATAAACCTTAGGCACGACGCCTCCAATATTTCGCAGTACATAGAGCTGTCCATGCGTGTGGATCCGGGAAACAGAACTAAATCCGTGGTTCCTCGGGCGAATATGCCGCCCCATATATGCACCTTCGCTGGGTGTTTCGCTCTAGGTCGAAACCGTGAGGTTTCATCTTCTTTTCGAGCGTAGCACCGGCGCACATTCGCATCGACTAAAAGGACAACGTTAACTGCCACCCAAACAAGAACCTTCAGAGAGCTTACCCTCGATGGTGCTTTCATCCGCGAAGATACAATCAGTGAGCGTTTCCTTCATAGCTAACATGTGCGAGCAAAACTCAACCCTTTTCAATCGGCTTGTATGTCGTATAAACTGACAGTATCGGGGAGTTCTTCTTTCAAAACCAAGCATCTTTCGCAGACGCCTCACCTGGCGAGAGCTTACAGTGACTCCCTTTCCAAGCAACTGGTTCCTTATACTGGAAGAAGGCGTGGATGAATCCGAAACGTAAGCCCTGACGATGGTGTTAAGAATTTCCGGGTAATGATCTGAAATACGCCACACACGTGGTACTCCGCACTCACATAAGGGTAAGAAGCTGCTAACCATAATGTCTACGCGGCCTGTATAATTGCGTTTTTGAGGGATTATTGGACTCCAATTTCACCACAAGCCTTCTCAGCGTTGAGTACGACTTCGTATAACCAACCTAAAGAAACGTCTCAATATCTCTAAATTTTAGTGGATTTGTGCGGAAATCCGCACCTGGACAAGACGTCTATGAACCTCCTTAACTGATACTTCCTCTCTTCTCATCGCGATTATCGCAGGAATGTGCTCCGAAGATGCCATTGTTCCACACGAGTTTCACACTTGCACAACACAGTGGTGGCCGTATCGGCGGAACAGCGCGGGCGCGACGAACTCTACAATATCTCGCCGTAGCTGTCGTTGAAATCGACTCCGCAGAATAGGAAACACCATCTGTGGCCAGACTCATCAACGACCTGGAGCAATTTAACAGAAAAATTACAGCCGAAATCCCTGATAGCGCGGCTTGATATCAGGGATTTCGGCTGTAATTTCCCTGCTAAACGGCTGTCAGTCGTTGATGGATCCGGCCCCTGGTGGGCAGAAAGGTTCAGCTGCCGGAACACGAAAAGAAAGAGAGAACGCCAGACTGGCAACAGAATGTGCGAGGAAGCCTGAACTAGGAAAGCTGTGGAAAAATTCGTCCCACATTGCGCCGACCCCTTTACACGGCCACGCCTGCCCGACGCGGCACTCTATGGTGACCCCCCCCCCCTCCCTCCCTCCTTGACAAAGACAATCTCGCGAAGTAAAAAAAAACGTTTCCGATTTACGACACAGCGAAAGTAAGCCGATCCAACATGGCTCCGCGATAAAAAAATTTCGATAGTTCGGCGCCGTCATATGGTGTGTGGTGTCCGTAGCCGCGGAACACCGCGGGCGCGACGAACTCTACAATATCTCGTCGTAGTTGTTGAAGTCGACTCCGCAGAATAGGAAACACCATATGTGGCCAGACTCATCAACGACCTAGAGCAATTTAACCGAAAAATTGCAGCCGAAATCCCTGATAGCGCGGCTTGATATCAGGGATTTCGGCTGTAATTTCCCTGCTAAACGGCTGTCAGTCGTTGGTGGATCCGGCCCCTGGCGGGCAGAAGGATTCAGCTGCCGGAACACGAAAAGAGAGAGAACGCCAGACTGGCAACAGAATGTGCGAGGAAGCCTGAACTAGGAAAGCTGTGGAAAAATTCGTCCCACATTGCGCCGACCCCTTTACACGGCCACGCCTGCCCGACGCGGCACTCTATGGTGACCCCCCCCCTCCCTCCCTCCTTGACAAAGACAATCTCGCGAAGTAAAAAAAAACGTTTCCGATTTACGACACAGCGAAAGTAAGCCGATCCAACATGGCTCCGCGATAAAAAAATTTCGATAGTTCGGCGCCGTCATATGGTGTGTGGTGTCCGTAGCCGCGGAACACCGCGGGCGCGACGAACTCTACAATATCTCGTCGTAGTTGTTGAAGTCGACTCCGCAGAATAGGAAACACCATATGTGGCCAGACTCATCAACGACCTAGAGCAATTTAACCGAAAAATTGCAGCCGAAATCCCTGATAGCGCGGCTTGATATCAGGGATTTCGGCTGTAATTTCCCTGCTAAACGGCTGTCAGTCGTTGGTGGATCCGGCCCCTGGCGGGCAGAAAGGTTCAGCTGCCGGAACACGAAAAGAGAGAGAGAACGCCAGACTGGCAACAGAATGTGCGAGGAAGCCTGAACTAGGAAAGCTGTGGAAAAATTCCACAGCTTTGCTAGTTCAGCCTTCCTCGCACATGAATGCACAGGGCTCCTTGGGTCTCACCCTGACTTCTTCCACAAACTCTGACCCCTATAGGGCGCAGTGTGGCTCGGGGGGGAGGGTCACCCCCCTACACAACGGTTTGTGCTTTTTGAAACCGGAATTTTTTTGCAGCACTGGTGTGTTCTACCCCTACTGTGAACTGAGATAGGCCATTTCCGATGTAATTTCACACACACGTATCCTTTACTAAGGCGGACAACCACTGAGTAGGGGGGTGACCCCCCCCGAGCCACATTGCGCCGACCCCTTTACACTGCCACGCCTGCCCGACGCGGCACTCTATGGTGACCCCCCCCCTCCCTCCCTCCTTGACCCAGACAATCTCGCGAAGTAAAAAAAACGTTTCCGATTTACGACACAGCGAAAGTAAGCCGATCCAACATGGCTCCGCGATAAAAAAATTTCGAAAGTTCGGCGCCGTCATATGGTGTGTGGTGTCCGTAGCCGCGGAACACCGCGGGCGCGACGAACTCTACAATATCTCGTCGTAGTTGTTGAAGTCGACTCCGCAGAATAGGAAACACCATATGTGGCCAGACTCATCAACGACCTAGAGCAATTTAACCGAAAAATTGCAGCCGAAATCCCTGATAGCGCGGCTTGATATCAGGGATTTCGGCTGTAATTTCCCTGCTAAACGGCTGTCAGTCGTTGGTGGATCCGGCCCCTGGCGGGCAGAAAGGTTCAGCTGCCGGAACACGAAAAGAGAGAGAGAACGCCAGACTGGCAACAGAATGTGCGAGGAAGCCTGAACTAGGAAAGCTGTGGAAAAATTCCACAGCTTTGCTAGTTCAGGCTTCCTCGCACATGAATGCACAGGGCTCCTTGGGTCTCACCCTGACTTCTTCCACAAACTCTGACCCCTATAGGGCGCAATGTGGCTCGGGGGGGAGGGTCACCCCCCTACACAACGGTTTGTGCTTTTTGAAACCGGAATTTTTTTGCAGCACTGGTGTGTTCTACCCCTACTGTGAACTGAGATAGGCCATTTCCGATGTAATTTCACACACACGTATCCTTTACTAAGGCGGACAACCACTGAGTAGGGGGGGTGACCCCCCCCCCGAGCCACATTGCGCCGACCCCTTTACACTGCCACGCCTGCCCGACGCGGCACTCTATGGTGACCCCCCCCCTCCCTCCCTCCTTGACCCAGACAATCTCGCGAAGTAAAAAAAACGTTTCCGATTTACGACACAGCGAAAGTAAGCCGATCCAACATGGCTCCGCGATAAAAAAATTTCGAAAGTTCGGCGCCGTCATATGGTGTGTGGTGTCCGTAGCCGCGGAACACCGCGGGCGCGACGAACTCTACAATATCTCGTTGTAGTTGTTGAAGTCGACTCCGCAGAATAGGAAACACCATATGTGGCCAGACTCATCAACGACCTAGAGCAATTTAACCGAAAAATTGCAGCCGAAATCCCTGATAGCGCGGCTTGATATCAGGGATTTCGGCTGTAATTTCCCTGCTAAACGGCTGTCAGTCGTTGGTGGATCCGGCCCCTGGCGGGCAGAAAGATTCAGCTGCCGGAACACGAAAAGAGAGAGAACGCCAGACTGGCAACAGAATGTGCGAGGAAGCCTGAACTAGGAAAGCTGTGGAAAAATTCCACAGCTTTGCTAGTTCAGGCCTCCTCGCACATGAATGCAGAGGGCTCCTTGGGTCTCACCCTGACTTCTTCCACAAACTCTGACCCCTTTACACAGCCACGCCTGCCCGACGATCTCTTCCAAATCAAAACGGGCTCCTTCTACATTAAACTAGAGACTCTCCAAAAAAGTTAGAATATTCTTATCGTGCAATTTGAGAGCGGCCGTGCCCACTCGATTGATAGGTTCCATCCTATATGCACTGCGCGCGGTGCACTGCGCTAGCTGGACAGCCGTAGAGCAACTCCTGAGTAGTGCGGCTGACAATTTCTCACAAAACTCCCCTAACGGCCACTCTTCAAGCGGCCGTTCCCACTCGATTGATAGGTTCCATCCTATATGCATAGTGCAAGGCGCACTCCAAATGCTAGCTGGACAGCCGTAGAGCAACTCCTGAGTAGAGCGGCTGAGAATTTCTCATAAAACTCCCTAAACGCTCACACTGCAAGCTGTCCCCCCACCCCTCGATTGATAGGTTGTGCATGCATGCATGCATAGTGCACGGCGCACTCTCAGTGAATTCCTTGCATGACGGAACACTTTACGCCATGTTTGATATACTCCGGAAACATGCAAGTCCTGGAATATAAGCTTCTCCAATAGCAAAAAGTCTACTCCCGTCATTTTTGACCACCCACTGCGAAAATGCGGTGGTTTGGCGAAGTTGTATATATGGTTGTGTAGATCTCGAAGAGACGAATCGAACGATACCAACCGCTTCTCAAAAAACCTCAAATTAAGGGAATTCTGAGCACACAACCGTTTTCGACGCCTTGCGGCGGACAACTCGTCCGCGACCGCCCTTCGCAATAGAGCGCAAGTTTTCAATTTCGAAAATTTTCATGGCTCCATATGAATAATATATACCAAACGATAGAGCTCAAGCTCCTGAGCTCAAATATATCCTTGGTTTTTGAAATGTGCGAATTATAGGAGAGTTATATCAAAAAGACGCAAAAGCCGGGAAAACGCGGCTTTTTCGGGATTTGATCAAAAGATACGGCCTTAACTGTATATACTATATTATATCTTTATTATGTATAATCGGGAGAGGCATGAGTCATGTCTGAAGCTTCGCTGCGCTGTCCGAGGCCCGCGGCGACAGCAGGTCTGCCCTGCTGACGACACATGAGGTGTTGACGGGGGACGTTGATCGGCTCATAGCATCTACTGTGTTTACGGAGTCATCATTATCATCTTTATCATTATCTCTACTACCATTCTGAAGCCCACCGCGCTGTAAGAGGCCCGCCGCGCTGTCCGACGCCCGCGGCGACAGTGGGTAGGCCCTGCTGACGACACATTAGCTGTTGACGGAAGATGTTGATCGGTTCATCGCATCTACGGTGTTTAAGGAGTCATCATTATCGTCTTTATCATTATCATTACCATCATAACGAAGCCCACCGCGCTGTCCAAAGCCCGCCGCGCTCCCGAGCCCCGCGGCGACAGCGGGTGCTTACTGCCAACGACACATGACCTGTAGATGGCGCATGTTGATCACATCTAGGGTGTTTATCGACCAACTACCAGAGGGATGGACATCAAAGAACAATCCATGAGGTTTCGAATGACGTATCTGTTGGCGTGTACTTCTTCGTTCAGCTATCTAACATTAACAACAGCATATTGTTATGGCCTATGGTGTTTCGATCGGGCAGTCGGTCCTCTTAGTCGCTCAGAAAATCAATATCGGTCGATATTATTCATCGATTGAGCGGAGCTATTGGTTCTCGCCAGACAACCGATCTGGGTGGGTGTTCCGTGATTATGATGGCCGACGGGAGGTCGATCAGGAAATCAGGCACCATGACGAAGTTTCGTACAGGCAATCAATATCGACCGATATTATTGATTAGTCAATGTCATGGTCTGGAAGACGCTTCTTTTGATCTGGAAATTGTTCACTTTGATCTCAAGAGCATATATACTTCTCGCGCTGGATTACTAAGCAATTTCTGCTTGCCCAGGTCCTGCAATTTTAAGGCGTGGAACATGAGAAAAGAAAGAAGAAAGTTCCTCGGACCTAGCTCAGTTCGACTACGGTTTTAACCCCAAGTCTTACTCCTTGGTCCTCAATATTCGGCAGTGCTTTGACCAGTTTCCATAGTATTATATGCAGACGAGGATAGTATTTTTTATCTTAAGTCACCCTTTCCGAAATTCATCACACCTCGTGGCTTAAAGCACGACGACTGGACAGAAACGTCATAAATTCGATTAGGCTTGACGAGCTGCAATAGGTTATGAACAGAACCCCAGACGAAGCAGGAGTGCTGTACTGGAATGTTACTGATGTTCAGCAAGTCTTCATTCGATCTGTAGTTGGCGTTCGTTTCAACATGTACGACTTCGACGCTAGGGATGCTTCCTTAGGCCTCTGTTATACTCCCGCGTGAGCATCCGCGGAACGTCCGCGGACCAATGGTGCACGGCGGAGGCGGGCGTGGCGAGGCGCGGCGATTGGCCAGGTGAGGAGTCTCGGCGCGATTCCCGCCCTTCCGCGGATGCTCCCGCGGGAGTATAACAGAGGCCTTAGGCGCCTTTTATACTTGCGCCGCCCCGCGCCGCGGCGTGATGGTCGGCATGGCTATCGATTTTTCGCGCCGCGAGGCGGCGCCGCATCGCTTTTATACTCCGCCGCCGCAAAACACCACACTTGACGGAATTTTGGGTTACGGTATTCGGCGAATTGGGGGGAGGGGCGCGGCGCGGCGCGATCAGCCGCGGCAGACTGGTGTAGGGTGGGAGATTTCACCGTTTCGACCTAACTTCTCCTATTGGGAAGGAGGAGGGGGTATTTCGGGGTGCTGATCACGAATCTGACATCGTTTTTTGAAGTTGCTGACGATTACTAGGTTTGCATGATTAGGAAGTTTGGGCGAAATCGGTGACCGTAACCTTAGCCCGTACTTTCTAAGGTAACCTAGGAAGAGAATGGAGATCTGTATACATTCACGAAGCTTCAGATACCACGCCAAAGATATACTTAGTGCACAGTGACCCCAGAATGGCCATATGAGAAAGAATTTTGAGTGATTCTCGACGATGAGTAGCTTCCAGCAGTTTTACTTTTGGACCCGCACATATCGCAAAATAAAGAGTGGTTTAAAGCCGTCTGCGTTGCAGGGAATTCGACTCAATACCACACTCACCAGTTTCAACCGTAGGTTGAGCGAACGACTTCGACTCCAGACTTAAGAGAGGATTCGTCGCTCCCCACAGGAATTCCACGACAAACATTGACAAGATGCATTGCGCTGATCAGCCAGACGAATCCTTTCTGTTTTGCTCCCTCAATGACTCATGGACCGTTTCCGGAGCATGGGCCGTAGTGCGCAGAAGCTCGTGGCCGCGCGTCGCTGACGCTCCCCTTTCTAACTGCAATCGCGCAGCGGCAAGTCAAATTCGGGGCGCGGCGCGACTGGCCGCGCCGCTCCCCAAATTGACGCGTCGCGCCGCGGCGGGAGTATAAAAGGCGCCTTACCCAGCGTTGGTTGCCGGCGAAGCCAGCGATCGGCGCTGGGATACTCGAAGCCGGCAAGCCTGGCGTGGCCCGCACGTCCAGCGTACGCCGCGTAGCGCCCCAAAAATTGCATAGTCTTTACATGTCCACAACTTTTTCACCACTCCTCGTTAACAAACTGCCCCCAAGCCCGAGATCACGAGAGCATCGCCGAACGTACTACTTGAGAAAATGCAGATGTCACGTAAGGGTATCAAGTGGTGACCTATAATATCCAAGATGGACAGTAGATCATCTTGAATGAAAATAAGCGCAAGGCGAAAATCGCACGATATGGCTTTCTTAGCCGTCCTCACGCACTGCGCCGAGGCTTATCTAATTCAGTTCTCAGCAGTTGCTCGTGTTCCAGTCGCCATTCCGAGTTAATTCTCAGGAACTGATTGATACCAAATGTAGAAAAATGCTGTCCCGAAGCGTAGAGAGCTGATTTCCAATTTGAGTCGTCATTCCGTAGTAGGTGCTTTATACGACTTCACACTAACACCAGATTTTGAAATCAGTGAACTGAACAGCAAAAGGTCCAAATCTAATTGGCGCATAAATGCGGTTAACGCTAGACGGTCCATCAGAAGCCATTCCGAAATGACGGCAGAGCAACTTGAAGGTGAAGCTGCATCGTTCTGGCAATGGTAATTTCCCACGGGCTAACACTAGTTGGTGTTTGGATAGCGAGAGCGACGTAGGCGGACGAGTTCAATCACTATTTATTCAACGACTCAAACACGCTTTGTCTAGCGTCACTCGCAACACCGTCTTGTCTCCTATTCCAGGAAGTCATTCCTAATTAGTGCGACTAGCACATCATAAATCGATTATGCACAAATTTATTCCAAGTGCCATCGCACTAATGATATCTCAGAAGCGCATCAAGGATTTACACTTTGAGAAGTGAACGAATCGTTTGCACCCTTCCTCCTGTGTGGATTAGGTAGGTTTACACACTCGAATCGCCAGTTTTCAATCGTGAACCGGCTTGGAGAAATGTTATGTAACACATACGTAGCGCCCCAAAAATTGCGTAGTCTTTGCAGGTCCACAACTTTTTCACCACTTCAGCTCCGCCAAAGGCGCATATACATATAATGACAGTTACAGCGAACTGAAAACAGTTTTTTAGGGTTGTAGGCAGTTTCTTCTCCTTCTTATTTCTTGGTGTTCAACATTTGTCGCACTAAGCGGAGGGGCCCGCTCATCTGGTGCGATGAAGACACTACGCGCTATCAAGTGCTTGATCGGAACGGAAACCGGCTCCCACTCCCACGTGCAAAGTACAAGCCCACACTGCTTCAAATTTTATGAATACTCAACTAGGGTCCACATCTGATTATATGAATGTGTAGTATTATCCTACTACATATAAGCGAGAATGGTCGTTTGTCTGTGGGTGAGTGAGTGCATGTGTTTGTGTGTGTTTGTTTGCACAGAAGTGCTGAAGGAGTGTGTTGGGAGGAAGTATGGGGAAGGGGGAGGAGGGCGAGGGTTGTAGTTGTCACCAGTTGTCAACTGTTGTAGTTGTCGACAGGCGTCTGGGTTCAGAAGACATGTCACCAATGTCGCGCAAAGGACGTTCAGGTTGAGGAGAGGTGTCGCCGATGTCTCGCTAGGGATTCCGGATTCACATGACATGTCAACGATGTCGCGCAAAGCACGTCCGGCTTGAGAAGACATGTCACCGACGTCGCTCATCAGGTGCCTGGATTCAGAAGAGGTGTCACTAATGTCGCGAAAGGCCTTCCAGATTCAGACGACGTGTCACAGATGTCGCGCAAAGCACGTTCAGGTTGAGAACACATGTCACCGACGTTGTTCAACAGGCGTCAGGGTTCAGAAGATGTGTCACCGACGTCGCTCATCAGGTGCCTGGATTCAGAAGAGGTGTCACTAATGTCGCGAAAGGCCTTCCAGATTCAGACGACGTGTCACAGATGTCGCGCAAAGCACGTTCAGGTTGAGAACACATGTCACCGACGTTGTTCAACAGGCGTCCGGGTTCAGAAGATGTGTCACCGATGTCGCGCCAGGGTTCCGGATTCACACGACGTGTTATCAGTGAAGGTGGGACCAATAATGGGGGACCGGTGAAGGAGGGGGTTCCGGTAAAGCGTTGATCAATAAACGAGGGACCAGTGAAGGTGGGACCAGCAATAGGGACCGGTGAGGGGGATCTAGTGAAGGGGAACCGGCGAAGGAGGGAGAAGGGATCCGGGGAAGGGGGACGATAGAAGGTTGACCAGTGAAAGAGAGAACCAGGTGAAGGGGGGACCGGTGAGGAAGGTACCAGTAATGGGGACCGGTGAATGGGGGGAAGGGGTCTAGTGAAAGGGGACCGGAAAAGGGTTGATGAATAAAAGGAGGACCAGTGAGGGTGGGACCAGTAATGGGGATCGGTGAAGGATAGGATGACCAGCGAAGAGGGGACCGGAGCAGTAGTAGAGACCGACGAAGGGGAGGGGGCCACTGAAGGGTGAACCGGAAAAGGACTGACAATAAAGGGGAACAGTGATAAGGGACCTGTATCCTACTATATATGTATAAAGCAGCAAGCGTGTGTGTGTGCGTGCGTGTGTGCGTGTGTCACACTGTCCGTCCGTCACACCTGAGTTGGGGCGCGGCAGCCGAATACCTCGGCAACCGTGCATCGCGAGCCGCAGACGTGCCGAACACGTCGGCGACCGTGCATGACGAGCCCCAGACGTGCCGAACACGTCGGCAACCGTGCATCGCGAGCCGCAGACGTGCCGAACACGTCGGCGACCGTGCATGACGAGCCCCAGACGTGCCGAACACGTCGGCAACCGTGCATGGCGAGCCGTAGACGTGCCAAACACGTCGGCAACCGTGCATGGCGAGCCGTAGACGTGCCGAACACGTCGGCGGTACAAAACTTCAGGCCTGGGGGTAATCGAGGTCGCTGAACACGAATCTGAAGTCGACCAATCGATATCGATCGATATTATCGATTTTTTAAGGATCATGTTGAGGAAGATCAGCCGATCCATCTCGATTAACATAATGGTCAGAAGGCCTAGGGAAGAATAGGAAACCCGTAGCGGCCATGGCGTGCTATTCTCGGGGTTTGGGGGCGAAGCCCCCAATCAGTCGTAGGCGGCCGCTAGGCGGCCGAACGACTGGTATTAATATGAAGCAATAGTATGAATAATAACACTTAACGTGTTTAGCTGAGCAACATAATAAGATAAGCATCATTGCGCAACACTCACAGGTATGAGCTAACGATACCGCAAATCCTACTATATATAAAAGAGTAAGCGGTTGTGTCTGTCCGTCTGTCTGTCCGTCCGTCTGTCCGTCCGTCTGTCCATCCGTCGCCCATCTGGCCTTTCATAAACGTCGAGTGACAGGGCTGAGACGAGGTGTGACCAACGTCGTGTCGCGTGCGTCAGAAGACGTGTCTCCGATGTTGCGCAAAGGGGGAACGGTTTGAAAAGACGTGTTATCGACGTCGCTCGACATGCGTCCGGGTTCAGGCGTTGTGTCACCCATGTCGCGCAGTCGGTGTCTAGGTTCAGAAGAGGTGTTACCGATATCGCGGAATGGATGCATGGGTTAAGAAGGGGTCTCATCGATATCGTGCAAGGGGTGTCCCGTTTCAGAAGACATGTCACCGATGCGTGACCAGTGAAGGGGGACCAGTAATGGGGGACCAGCAAAGGAGGGTCCAGTAATGAGGGGGGGGGGGGGGGTAGTGGTAAAGGAGGGCAAATGAAAATGAAGAGGGGACCAGTAAATGGGACCACTGCAGGGGGAGGTCCAGTAATGGTGGGAGGAGTGGAAAGAAGGAGGACCAGTGAAGAGGGCACCACTGCAGGGAAGGGTCCAGTAATGGGGTAATGGAGGGGGGGGGGGGGAGAGTGGAAAGAAGGAGGACCAGTGAAGAGGGGACCACTAAGAGGGACCACTACAGGAGAGGGTCCGGTGAGGGGGGACCGGTAACGGGGGAGGGACCAGTGAAGAGGGGATCAGTAAAAGAGACCAGAAAAGGGGGACCAGCAAAGGTGGAACCAGTAACGGGGAGGGGGGATGGTGAAGGAGGTCCAATGAAGAGGGGACCAGTATAAGGGGGGGGGAGAGAGAGACGGTAAAGGCGACCAGTGAAGATGGGACCACTGAAGGAGGGGGTCCAGTGAAGGGGACCAGTAAGGGCGGACCATGATTTTTTATCAGTATCGTCCAACGGGTATGAGGCTTCAGAAGACGTGCTGCTGACGTCGTTACACCTGTGTTGGGGTTCAGCAGATGTATCACAGACGATATCAATATGCGTCCGGATTCAGAACACGTGACCCAGACGTCGTACAACGTGCGTCCAGATCCAGAAACCGTTCCACAGATCATACTTTGCACAGCATTCGTGAGAAGACTTTTTGAAGGCTTCATTCGACAAGTGTGCGCGTACTTGACTCTCACTACGCCTTTATTTATTTTTTTCACTCCGGCACAAGTGTAAAGGGTATTGGCGGGGTTGAGAGTGAGGGTAAGGAGAATGGTTAAAGTTATCGGAGGAACATGATTGCTGTAGGACAGTTAACGGTATCGAGCGGTCTACCGACACCCACTGGTTTCATTTATGTCTCCGCAGATTAAGCACTTTGGACTGATACTCTCACAGTCTGTTCCTCAGGACTTATTGTTAGTAGAACATGTACTTTGGAGAATGAAATGAAACTAAGAGGCCTAAAGAAGAAAAGAACACGGTCGGGGTGATCTATACTCGGGGTTTTGGGGGCGAAGCCCCCAACCAGACTTTTGGCGGCCGCGAGGCCGCTGAACGTCTGGTAGATTAATGCACAAATACTGCACTCTAGCCTGGGAACCTTTGTTTAAGACTAGAGGTTATCAGCCTTCCTGACCACTATGTGCCATGCTTTTAGGCTCCTCCTCTAGGAATTCCGTATATAAACCGCTGTGAGTTATTGTTTGTGTTGTGCTCTGATAGCTATCTTTACTATATATAATCGGGAGAGGCATGAGTCATGTCTGAAGCTTCGCCGCGCTGTCCAAGGCCCGCGGCGACTGCAGGTCTGCCCTGCTGACGGCAAATGAGGTGTTGACGGGAGACGTTGGTCGGCCTATAGCATCTACTGTGTTTACGGAGTCATCATTATCATATTTATCATTGTCATTACCATCATAACGAAGCCCACCGCGCTGTCCAAAGCCCGCCGCGCTCCCGAGCCCCGCGGCGACAGCGGGTGTTTACTGCCAACGACACATGACCTGTAGAAGGCGCATGTTGATCACATCAAGGGTGTTTATCGACCAACTACCACAGGGATGGAAATCAAAGAACAATCCATAAGGTTTCGAATGACGTATCTGTTGGCATGTATTTCTTCGTTCAGCTACCTAACATTAGCAACAGCATATTATTATGGCCGAGGGTGTTTCGATCGGGAAGTCGGTCCTATTAGTCGCTCCGAAAATCAATATCGATCGATATTATCCATCGCTTGAGCGGAGCTATTGGTTCTCGCCAGACTTAATCGGGCGAGTGATCCGTGATTATGATGACCGACGGAAGGTTGACCAGGTAATCAGCCACCATGTTGAAGCTCCCATCAAGCAATCAATATCAACCGATATTATTGATTGGTCAATGTCATGGTCTGGAAGACGCTTTTTTGATTTGGAAATTGTTCACTTTGATCTCAAGAGCATATATACTTCGTGCTTATATACTGTGCTTATATACTTTGGATTACTAAGCTATTTCTACCTGCCCAGGTCCCCCAATTTCAAGGCGTGGAACAGGAGAGGTCAGCGAAGAAAGTTCCTCAGACCTACGCTCAGTTCGACTACGGTTTTAACCAAGTCTTGCTCTTTGGTCCTCAATATTCGGCAGTTTCCATACTGACCAGTTTCCATACTATTATATGCAGACGAGGATAGTATTTTTTGTCTCAAGTCACCCTTTTCGAAATTCATCACACCTCGTTGCTTAAAGCGCGACGACTGGACAGGAACGTCAGAAACTCGATTAGGCTTGACGAGCTGCAATAGGCTGTGAACAGAACCCCAGACGAAGCAGGAGTGCTGCAGGCATTTTCTTGAGTGCTGTACTGGGATGTTACTGATATTCAGCAAGGCATCATTCGATCTCTAGTAGGCGTTCGTTTGAACATGTACGACTTCGACGATAGGGATGCTTCCTTACCCAGCGTCGAAGTCGTACAGCGGCGACGGACGCTGGCTGAGGAAGCATCCCCTGCTAGGTGTAGGCTACGTTCCCAGCGTGGCCCGCCATACCCGAAGCCGGCGAAGCCGGCAAGCCTGGCGTGGCCCGCACGTCCAGCGTACGGCGCCGGCCAAGCCGGCGACGGACGCTGGTAAAGTAATAAATCACTTATTACAATTGGATACCGTTGATGAACCACCAGATTTGTGCATCAGGCGTGGATTCAAACCCACGCAAAAGTCTGCGCTAGCTCTTACCAGTGAGAGACAGAAGCTAAAAAGTACTCCTGTTACCGTTCCTCTTGCTAAAGCTTCCTTACAACTCACTGGATAGTGATTAAATCAGCCTTTTTTCAGGTTAAACCTCAAATGACTGCTTCCATTAAATTCGCAAAGTAATACAAGCCCACACTATTTCAACCGTCGTTTACGCTGTTCTCCGGGCACATCTATGCTAAGGTCAACCTTTCAAGTGGAGTCAACATGACTAACATGGCCATACTACATAAGCGAGTTCCTACATAGGTCTTAATCTCCTTGGTTGCGGGCTAGCACTCAATACACTTATACTCCATGTCCGACTTTCCATGAATCTCGGCATGATGTTTCGTGTTGAAATGTTTGTTCGTGGAGCTGTGCAGCGAGATTGTTACAACACTTTACTCGGCTTACGTTTCGGAGGTTTCGCCCTGGAAGAGTCCAAATAACATTTGAAGAACTACTCCCCCAAAGGTCATTTCATTCCACAGAAAGAAATTCAAAGGTTAATGGAGTGAAGAAAACGATGTGGAGAAACGACGAAGGGCTACCTTTGTGCCACTTTTTGAACGACGATTCTTTAATTGAAAACGTTTGTAAGAGCTCAACCACCAACGGCCGGATTCGTCAACGAATTATAGCAATTTAACGGAAAAATGCAGCCGAGATCCATGATTGCGCGGCTTTTCAAGCGATGGTGAAACATTTCGCCATATCGCTTGTTGACAAGTCGCGTTATCAGAAATTTCGGTTGTATTTTCTCTGTTAAATTGCTGTAAGTCGTTGATGAATCCGGCCCCTGGTATCAATTTAATAAAAATGGCAAAAGAATCATATCATACTGTTTATTCTCATTTATAATTTCCTATCAAGCGCGACACGCTGGACAAGTGTGTAGAGCGACCGCAACACCAAACCATTCTAGGACTTCGCTTTTCCGCCTTCCAATCGAAATCAACAACTTGCAGCAGATAACAGCTGATCAGGCAAACTACCTAGGGTGCGCGCCAGTTTAAAACAGGTTATCACCATCCCGGCCACCTCGCATGGTTACTGTCGCTCTTGCCCTATGATCGTAGTATGTAGCAGCGAGTATCTCTGAGGACAATGCTTCACTAGTAAACTAAAGCCGTTCTTTGCTCTCTTCATGGACACATACATCTTCTCTTCATGGTCACATATTTTATTGATATAGCCATATTTAGTCATTTCATATGATTTTAGATGAACCTGCCATAAACTGCGTGTTGGACATATTCATGTCTAATCCAATCTTCATACCTGCCACATTGAGCTCGTTCAGCATTTCCTCGACTTCTGCCGTGCTGGTAGAGATGAGAACAATATCGTCGGCGAAGCGAAGGGACTGATGGGTCGATAGTTGCTGATATCCTCCTGCTGACCTTTTTTTGAAGATTAGAACTGTTTTCGACTCCTTCCATGAGTCCGGAATCCTAATAAGTTGAAGGTAGTGGTTGAAGTGCTTGGCAAGAAGTGAGCAGAGGGCACTGCCACCCGCACGAAGGAGGTCAGCAGAAATGCCGTCCGGTCCGGGAGTAGTGCCCGGCTTCATCCTTCTGATGGCATAAGCAACTTCTGATTCCAGAATGGGAGGTACTTTCTCAGCTGGTGGCATCAAGCATTTCGGGACAGTGATGGAAGAACGGAACAGATCTGTGTAGAATTCCTGAACGATGGCCTCCATCGCTCTTCGAGACGTTTGCGTTGTTTCATCCTTATCCACAAGGGCTGACATTATTGCCTTCTGATCGCAGAGATCTCGTTTGCAGCGCTTTATGCTTGAACCTTTCCCAGCCGCTTCTAACAGCTTCAATCTTCTGAAGGCTTGAATGGACTCCTTCACTGCAATTCGACAGGCCTTTGAGATGGTGACTTTTTCCAGATGGGAAGCATTAGGATCCAGTTTAACAGATCTTCTTTGCTCCAAGAGTTTAATCGCATGTGCGTTGAGTCTTGAAGCAGACGGCGATGTGGCTTCGCAAGAGCTGCTAGCGCATTTTAACAGTCCTTGGGAGAGAAGGTCGTAGTCTTCCGATGGATCTTCAAGAAAATTCCAATCATACGACTTTACTGCATATTCCAACTCCTCAGACTTGAATGTGGGGATCTTCACCGGTGTCGGTTTACGAGTGTCACGCTTGAACATCATCTTTTTGAGAGTCCGCTTCGCACGGACAGGACGGTGATCCGAGCCGGTGTCAAATGAAGGCAGCACGAAGACGTCGAAGAGACTCCAGCGTCTGTTTGTAAGAACATGGTCGTTCTCCGAACGGATTTCTCCATTTAGGCTTTCCCATGTCCATCGTCGGTTTGAAGGCTTCTTAAACATAGAATTTCCTGGTAGAGACGGCACGCGGATAGGAAGTCTATCAGGCGCTCTCCGTTTTCGTTCCTTGAGGAAGCTCCATGTGGTCCTAGCCTCCATTCGTTGTGATCATTCGTACCGACGATGGCGTTAAAGTCGCCAACGACAGCTTTGTAGTAGCTCTTCTCGTCGTTGACAGTCCTTTCGAATAGCTTGTAGAATTCCTCCTTTTCTTCGTCTGTGGTCGCAGATGTTGGAGCATATCCATTTATGATGGAGATGGTTCCTTGATCTTTGGTTTCCAGACGAAGAACAGCTACTCGCGGACTGATGATCTTGTAAGAGTCTACTAGGTGGTGCACTGTCGAACTGACGAGAAACCCAACTCCGCCGATATTCTTTCTTCACCTTTGCTCCGATAATGAGAAGCTCGTCGTGGTCGGCCCTTCTTATTGTTTCCGTTCCGCCTTTCGTTTCCTGCAGGGCGATAACGTCGTATTTGATGCGGCTTCTGTAAGGCAGTGTCCGAGGATCCTGCTCAGATGCGATCGAACGACATTATAAGTGCAGACAAATAGGCAGTTTCCGTGTCGTGGTGGGAGAGGGCTTCCGGTAGTCCGATTCCAATGACGTCCTGATAGTTTAGCTCCGAGATTAGATGGCCCCTCGCCGGAGGTGGATGCAACCGACATCGTAGAAGTCCTCCTCCTGCGCGCACAGGACTGGGGCGCGGGTTTAGTTGTTTGAGCCGAGGCGGTGGTCTGGTTACTCACCTGTTCCTGGCCAGGGAGACATGAGAGCCGCCCATACACGAC
>OX377203.1:63672099-63863961 GCA_947396885.1 Heligmosomoides polygyrus polygyrus
ATATTAGGTTGTCCCATAAGTCTTCGCGGTTTTTTTTTCAACGATTCACTGCAGATTTCGCCGGCAGTATCTTGCATAGCGCTGCATAGCTTTCGAAAGAGAATGATTTGCGCTATCAGATAGTGTATTGCATTTCTTTTTTCATCATGAATTTTTGAATTTTAGGTCGTTGAAGTGAAAAGAGAAAAAGTGAAAAAGTAGCCATTTGCGCACTTGTTCTCTCCGCTTAGGTTTGTAATTTTTTGCGCAGTTCTTTATAGCATTCGGAAGACAATGTTCTGTACTACAAGAATATGTGTTATGAGAATATGTGAATATGTGCTATTTGCTCATTTGTCTTTTACAAGTGCTCCGACACGCCTAACGGCGTGTCTCGCACTTGCGCGCTTTTCGCGACTTTGTAGCATCACTGACCTATGGAAAGTAGTTTTTGTAAAATATAAAATTCGCCTGCATCTATGACTTGGCGCGTACTTTATCGGCCCTTCACCACTTCGGTACCCTCGTCATAGACTTTCTTTCCTGACCGGCCAGTAATGTCATTGGTTTGTGCTCCGCAGTAGTTCTGTTCCTCAGGTTGTTCCTCCGCAATCGTTCTCATGCTCAACAGCTAGCGTTTCAAGTTGTCGTTGAAATGTCTTCCGAAGCCAGGTTCCCTCTCTCGTTTTTTCTTACAGTATCTAATTGCTGGTCCGCCTTTACAGGTTTTCCCTCCCCTCTTTAGTCCCCACCTTCCTGGTCCCAACTACTGGCCCACTTCTTTGTTTCCACTATTGGCACCTACTGGTCTTTTCTTGCTGGTTTTCCAGTCGTGTTCCCTCCTCCAGGTTCTTCCTTTCCTTCCTGGTCGCTCTCCTCGCTCTCCTGGTTCACCCTAGAGGTACCCCCAACCGCCCTTCTCCGCCACCTCCTTAGTGGTCCTCCCATGCTCACGGCACGGCCGGTGACACGTATTCAGAATCAGGATGTTTGCTGCGCGACGTAGGAGGCCCGTTTTCTGGATCAAGAAGCTCAGAAGCGCGCGCAGTCGCCGGTGTGTCGTGCATGAAGAGGATATGCATATGGCAGATTCCTTGTTCTCAGTATGAATTCCCTTACGACTCCCTTCTTATTGGTTCCCCGTCCTGGTCCTTTCTTCCAGGTAGATTCCTCCCCCCCCCCCTCGGGATCTTCCTTATTACTCTACCTCAATTAAGTAGGCCTCCTATGCTCACGACACGACGACAGCGAGCGAACGCCTATTGTGTGACATCGGTCGTCATCTAAATCCGGTCTCTCTTAATTGTAATGGATCCCCTTGCTGATTCTCCTTACTGACCCTCTCCCCTGATTGGTAACTCCCTAATGATCCCTATATATTGCCTAAACTCTTCTTGGTGCCACCTCCTGGCTTGCTTCCTTGTTCCCCCCCATCGACCATCCCGATGCTGGTCCTGGTCGCTGCCTCCTGATCGTTGTCGGTTCTCACCCAAGTGTCCCTTCTACCCTTACCTCTTTAGTAGTCTTGTCATGCTAATGGCACGAATTCGGCTTCTGAATCTCGACGCTCAGAAACGCGCGTAGGTGCTGTTGTATTAAGCAGTAAATGGCTGCGTTGCCCCTGTTGCAGCACCATCCCACGTTCAATAGCAAATTTTGCCCGCGCTGTAGATGATGAGGCGTATCTCACTTCGGTTAGATCACTCGAAAGCTCTCGCTGTGGATGATGCGGCGTATCTCCCTTAGGTTAGATCACTCGACCGCTCTCGCTGTGGATGATGCGGCGTACCTCACTTAGGTTAGATCACTTGACGGACAAACTCTTTTATATATAGGTGGTGATTGATTTTTAGGTCATCAAATTGGGACGTCCGAAGGAGGATGGTTATTTTTGCCGACAGCTCCTGCTCTGTGGTTGGACTTTTTGGGTTGATGTTATATGTCATTCGAAAGAAAATGTCTTGCTCTATAAGAATATGTGTCGCCTTTATTGATTTCTATTGAATATCAACAAAATGCCAAAAAGAGATAAGTCGTCTTCACCAACAACTCCTTCTCCTTATTCAGTCTGTCTTGCTCAGTTTTATATGACACTTGAAAGTGGGTGCCTTGCTCTACTACAACGTATGATTTGTTCTTCGGTCATTTAAATTTTTGCTAATTTTCAGGTCATCAAAATGGAGTGTCAGGTCGACAAGGATGAATCGCCAGTTACAATTCTGTGCACAAATCGTTGAGAATGTCCGTGTGATGAATGAACATCAGAAACCAGCGAGTGACGATTGCTGCCGGCCTGCTTATCCGTCGCCATTCATCAAACGTACATATTCAACGATTTTTGCACAGAATTGTAACTGGCGGTGAAAAATAGTGTTTGTACGGTCAACCAGTGTTCCAGTAGGATCCTGGTTGAAAGCAAAGAGAAGAAGGTGCCGAAAGTCTCATCCTCGTCGACTTGGCACTCCATTTTGATGAATTCCGTGGGGCTACGACCTGAACCACAATGGCGGTTGAAGGGTAATTAAGCGGCATTGCTGCTCCTGAGTACTCCAGATGGCAATACACCTGCGGCACCAAAATCCTGGTTGCCGTTTCCACTCGCGGTGTAACACCCGCACGCCAGGGATCGCGGCAGATTTCCGTATAGGGACGACGACGGCCGACGAACATAAGGAACGTAGTTCTGTATCGGAATTTCGAGCTCTGTCTAATGAGCTTTTTTTGTTTAAATTTAAAAAGCTACAAACTTATCACAACTATAGTTGGAGCGAAATTTTCAAAGTTAAAAGGTTAAAATTAAGGTTTTAAATTTTTGTTAAAATTTAAAAACCCAAAAATAATTCTTCACAAACCTGCTACCAAGGTGTGCAATATATATTACTATTATTCTTTGGTTTTTAAAAAATTAAAAACCTCTATTTTAACCTTTCAATTTCAAATTTCGATCAGCGATAATTGTGATAGGCTTGGGGTGGAGCTTATTAGATAGAGCTCAAAATTCCGATACAGAACTACGTTCGTTTCGTTTGTCGGGCCGTCGTCGGCTCTACTCGCAGATCCATGGCGCGAGTGAAGATGGCGTGCAGGCACTTGGCGCCGCAGGTATTGTCACCCGGACGTGCGGCCGTGGCGCTCACGACCAGCCGATACGAACGCCCCTCACCCCTCAGGAGGGAAGCCCCTCGATTTTCGAAGCCTTTTTTCACGGTAGAGGACGCGCGTCCACGATGCCCTCCCCTACAACTTTAAGGTATGTAGACGGTAGAACCGCAGAAGCAAAACGTAGAATACGGAGCGCGATCGGACACGCCAGCTGCTGCAAAGGCTCAGTGCAATTTTGACACCAGGTGTTTCATAATCAGGAGGTCAGAACAAAGTGTTGGTCGGTAATGTGGCAGAAAGTCGGTGGCAGACGTTGAGGAAGATCACATGAGATAACGACGAAGAACAAACTCACTTTGGAGAACGGTCGAGATAACGGAAGAAATCTGCCTTTCAAAAGAAATATCAACACCATAGACACGCTTGAAGTAAAGGGGACCGAAGAATTGTTTGCTGCGTTATTGCGGTTCTAACGAGATTAGATTCTGAAAAATTTTGCTCAATATGTGTACGAGTGGTTAATAATTCAGTTTTAGGAACGAAACACAGCAAAAATACTGACAACATTTATCACCATGCCGAGGTTTTATGGCAAGAGAAACAGGAGGCTTTGTATTGCATAGCTTCAACTACAACTTCCGTTTCTCAGTCTACGGCAGTGTCCACTGGAGCTATTGCTGTTGGCCTCCAGCCTGTTATCCAGCATGTATTGAGGGCTGACTTTACTGGCCAAACTCGAAACACACCGCACTTCTTTTTAGGATATTATGGAAACGGCAGTTTTCTACCTGAACGAGCGACATCTGCATCCGAAGTTGCATTCTATAAAATTTTATGTGTTAATTACTTATGATAACTTAAGCTCTCCCTACAAGATTTTTCGAAGCGCTCTTCGAATCTATGACGGAGCCGCAACCCAAGGATGGACTTCTCGCGGAAATAACTTTCTCCCTTCTGAAGGGAACGACATCAGGAAGTGGAACTTCACCGCGCTGAATCGCATAAAATTTTGAGCCCTGCTAGACACACGGTGATAGAGCCATGTTTTTCTGAAACCATCTTCTACATGATCAGGGAGTACGTCTTCAAAATCGTCGATTTTCATGAAAATACATTTTTCTACATGAAGCAATTGTCTTATGCAGTCAACGTTTTGCCACAATAAATCTAGAACTTTGCTTGGTACGTAGTGAAAAAATCGTGTTTTTCTGAAACGACATGTGTATGATCAGGGTTTCGATCTTACATGATTTTTCGAAAAAAAGTGATCAAAAGTCGAACCCCCTAATCACATAGGAGATTCCACATTTAAAAGCAGTTTTTCAGAGCTTAGACTCCGCATTTCCTTTAGTTTTCAATAGCTGTTAGTTTTCTAGAGAGTCCCAAAGATCTGCGAGTTATGGCAGTTTTAGTGCAGGCAACAGAATTCTCCGATTTTCTCGCAAGGGGAGGATGATCATTAGGGTGACTTTACAAAAATACTCGTAACTCTCTTAGTATTTCGAATTTTGAGAATCTCTGCATTTTGAAAAGTAAAAAAGTGCTTTCTTACCATGTATAAAGCAATTCTTAAAAAAGAGGTCTTATGCGCGGCGAGGGCGACCTCCGACCGATTGTGTGCGCATGAAGATCCCTTTTTTCAAAACTGTTTCATATATGTTAAGTAATCACATTTTCTCTAGCTTAAATAGGCAATCTACTTTCTAAAATGTTTCAAAATGTTCTTGAAAGTTCATTTGGAACTTCAGAAAACAAACCGAGTTATGATCGTTTTTGTGAAGCCATTCCCAGTTTCCATGGTCGATCTTGCACCGCTGTCGTTGGAACTTTACAAAAACGACCATAACTCTGTTAGTTTTTCGAAATTCAAAAAAACCACAAGCTTTTTGAAACCTGGAAGAAATGTGCTTTCTTAACATATGTGAACCATTTTTGAAAAAAGGATCCCATGCGCGACGGAGGGTGCGATTTTTGGCGACTATTTCAGCAAAACTCAACCAAAAATCGCACCCCCGCGACGCACATGAAGATACCTTTTCTCAAAATCGATTCATATGTGGTAAGAAGGCACATTTCTTCTAGTTTTCAAAAAGTTCTTAGTTTTTTTTCCAATTTTGAGAAACTTACCAAGTTATAATCATTTATACAAAACCTTTTCAATTTTCCTTGAAAAATTGAACCCTACCCGCCCACACGAAGTCCTGTTTTCTGAAAACGGCTTTCCACATAGAAAGAAGGAAAGCTTTTATCTTCAATTTTTCAAAAAAAGCCAGTGGCGTGTTTCTCAGAGTCCATAAATCTTACCAAGTTATAATCATTTTGGTGAACATCCAATTTTGTCACTCCACTGACGTCGGTGCCGGATCGACCAGGGGTCGATCCAATCTGCTTAATTCAGGAAATCATGCATTGACCAAGCCCTTATTCTTTTTGTGGCAGAATTCTAACTGTATAAGTGGACTGTTTCGGGCAGAAAGTAATTTTATTTGCATTAAAAAGCAATCTCCCTAACCATGTCGAAGAGTGCAGCAGAAGTTCATCCATCACATGCAGTCGAGAAAGTCAGAGAACGCAGCTGCCGCGTATAAACTTCCATTAGCCGGAGATTATTTTATAGGCTCGTTAAAGTTCAAAGCTATTAAAATTATAAGAAATGTGGAATTTTTTCTCCAAAGTGACAGTCTTTTTGATTGGGAGAGGGGTCAATTTTTGGGACACTTTTTTTTCGGAAAATGATGCAGAACCGATGCTTTTGTAGAAGGTCTATAGAAGGTTGCATCTGAAAGGCATAATTTTATCATTATGTGTCATACAGGGCTTAAAATTCTATAGGGCACAATCTCGTCTTCAAGTGCTGTTTGCTTCTTAAGGGAGACAATTTTTCCGTGACAAGTCCATCCTTCGATTGCGGCTACGTCATCTACTCGAAGAACGCTATAGAGCCTATTTTCTGAATTATCAATTAATTTTTATAATTTTAATTGCAAATAGTGAACGAGTGCAATTTCGGACGCATACGTCGCCCCTTCAGGTATGAAACCGTCGTTTTCATGACCTCCTGAAAAAAAGTTTCAAAATTGAACTTACTGAATCGAAAACCACGGGCAGGAAATCTTATTTTAACAGTAGAGCAACCAATATTCAACAAGCGAATCAATTAATTTATGTAATCAATCAATCAATCAATCATATTTCATCCTTAGTGAACAATTTGTTTGACGTCGATCCACACCCGGAATTAAGAACTTATTAAGGGGTACAAGCATCACCTATAGAACTGAAAAATAAAATCCTGTCTTCCCAGAACCAAGAAATAGTACGACCCCCTCCCCCACTGAACGAGGTAGCAGTACCCTTGCAATTCTCGCACCTAAAGCTTGACGCTGGTTCACTGACAAGGGAAGGGTCTGAAGCGTATGTCTGAACGGGGACAGCGAGTCATATAGATAGAATCCCCACCCCTCAATCAGTATAAAAATGTATTTGTTTTTTTTTTTGCCAATTCGTTAAACCCAAGGAGCAGGGGATCCTTGTAGTTACATTGGAAGTGGCGCCTCATGAAGTTGTGAGCCTTGTACGTCCGCGATGCCCCTGCAGGCCAGCGTCTGGGAGCGCAGTGGATAGTGACATTTCTTCATGGGATGGAGGTCGGGGGTTCGATTCTCCCTCAATGCTGTGTTTCTGCATTTCATATGGTAGGTTGAGGTTTGAAGAATTTTGACGTTTGTATCATTTTCAGAGATATGTTGCCTAATTTTCCAGCTGCCTGGAAGACCAGTAAAGGCGGACCAGCAATTAGATCCAGTAAGAAGGCGCGAGTGAGGAGGAACCTGGCGTCCGGATTCCGAAGGCGTGCCAACGATATCCGGAAACACTAGGTGTTGGGGACGAGAATGGTTGCGGAAGAGCAACCTGAGGGACAGAAGTTCTGCGCAGCGCAAACCAATGGCGTTACTGGACGGTCCGGGAGAATGTCTATGATGGACGCACGGAAGTGGTGAACGGCCTGATGCCAATAGAGTACGCAGCAGATCCTAGAAGTTAGCTCTTCTACAGAAACCGCACCTCATGCCTGCAGAGAACCCCATATTCCCACAAGACCGCGCTTCGCCCGATCCGGACTGGACCGCGGACCCAGCTGCGGCGCCGTTCCGCGGTGGTTCCGACCGCCGTGGCTCTCCTGCCTCGTCGGCGATGACGTGCTGCCGTATTGATCGACGTCGGCGGAGGCGGTGATGAGTTATCCCGGGCGCCGGAGAGGAATTCGCTTCGGAACCGTCGCGCTGGCCCGGACCAAGGAGCGGCAGGTCCTGAGAGCGGAGCGTGTCGGACCAGCTTGGCTGGACTACCCCGTTGGATCGCCGCTCGTACGCAGCGCCCAAGACCCCGGGCGGAATGTTTCATCCCGTCCCTTCAGACTGGCCTGTTTCATGCCCTCCGATAGCTGCTTGCGGAAAGACCCCTGACGCGGTTTCTTGACACCTTTTTGGCAGTTTCACGAACAGTTTTCCCGCGTACGTACAAGCTTGCAGGAGCAGCAGCACTCGTATCTTCGCTGGGTCTCGAAATTCTTGCCCACCCCTTAGCATTCATTCCATAGCGCTTCATGCACCTGTTTCCTCGTAGTCGGCACTCGTCTCGCGCTTTGCAGTTTGCAATTTTTATTTGCTTTTCCTTTTATTCAGTGGAATTTGCCTTTTGCGTGCGATTATCCATGCCACACACTCTTTCTATGCGCGACTCCTTCTATATCAGATGTCTAAGCTCTTAGAGGTGAATGTAATCGCATTACTTTTAGAATCGACCAGCTGTTTAAATAGTGCTGGCTCATTACTAATACTGTGGAATGGTGCCCCTTGTCATTTTGTCTTCATTCGCCTCCTTCGCAAATTTACCCTTCGTTGTCCAAGTAAGTCTCCAGAGGAATCCGAAAGGGCAACTTCTGAGGTGCTTTCCATATTGCCGCACTGGCTACTTCCTTCTACATAGATCATAAGAATTGTGTGTGGTCGCCTTGCCTTTCTCATGAATTCTAATTCTGTCTTCTCCGCTGCCAAGTCTTCCCTCTCTGCTGGCCTCTTACGGTAAACGGTCCTACCTTTGTCGTACAGCTTCTATAAATGTTCATGTCGCCTAAGTCTTTGAATAGAACAAAGAAGTGCATCTACTGTTTGGCGACACGCTAATTAGACCATTTCCATTTGTCACTTGTCGTCATTTAGTCCTTGCTGCATTTCTCATAAGCTTCCAGTCAGTATTTTCCAAGTAAGCCTTCCAACAATCATCTTCTAGCCAACTCATAATTATTGGCCGGTACGTTGAATTTTTTTTTGGGATGGTTGACGTCGAGAAGCTTTTGGCTTTCATTCTTCATCAAAGTTGCTTCTTCTATTTCTACTCATCCGAAATCCGGTGCAAATAGAAGGAGAAACTGGTTTTGGAGAATTATTCAGAGTCAGACCAACTGCGGCCACGTGGCGCAGTCGGGCGCGGTGCCGGCTGCCACGTGCACCCGTTTCTACATTCATATTTCGGGTTTTCCACCCAGGCCAACCAAGTTCTCCATCCATTCGGGGTTGCTGAATTGGTGCCAGACTTGTCTGCTGAAGGTAAAGCAGCGGCTGCTCCATCGGCTGGCATCCGCAGGTGATGGTATACAGTACCGTCGACAGATGTCCGACATCCGCCAAAACGCGCCCGGCAGCGGATCAATTCACCGTTTCCGCCGCCTTGCCATCACTCTCTTCAAACTCGGCTATATCCAGTGAAATGCACACTGCTGGGTTCAGAACAACACCACCCATCAACGGCATAAATATCTTCGCAGGATTTTAGAATTTTTGAGTCCGACTTAATTAGCGAGCCAATAGATATTTTGATCTGACTCACATTAGCTCCTTAGTCTCGCCTAATTGTGCCCTTGGCAGGAATGGAACTGCACAGTAGAATTTTAAGACTTTTGAACAGTATCGAAGCCTCATTATGGCTATCCATTTGATATCAAATTTGACTATTTTAGCTCCATATTCATCATTCCATGCATTCTCAACTGTCGATTTTTCCCTGTCGCTATTTATTATTAATTATTATCGCGCTGCTTTTCTTCTGGGGCTGTTTTCTGCTCAAGCTCCCGAACCTCAGGTGAGGATTACAAATATTCGATTTAGGTTTACCTTGATCAAAAGTAGGATAGTAATCAACCATCAAACTGGCAGTGCATCAGGGTGCCATGGAGACAGGTCCTGCAAAGGCTACTTCACGCATGTAGATCTGTGCTTCCACACGGCGGATCAGTACATAAATTGGATATGTGGTCATACGACATGCAGAGATGTTCCCCCACAAAAATGATGGAGCTGGCAGCTTGCGTCTGTTTCGCTTGAATACATGTAATAGTTTCTTCACAAAGTGGGCGTATCGATGGATTTGTGCTTTTTTTAAAGTTTGAAACTTAATAGCACACTACTGCTTGCGAAAAATGAAGGGTATTATGAAAAATCCAGGTACTGTTTGAGAGGTTCTGGCATTGCTGCTAGTGAAGCTTTTGAGGATATCTGAAACTCATATGGAAGCACAGGGGAAGGGAGCTTCGGTGACGTGCAAATAGGTAGGATTACGCCACGCATCCGCGTGAAACCTTGCACTTCAGACTCGATTGATTATGCATAGGCTGAATGCTTGATATGTATATATATATGTATATATATATATGTATATATATATATATATATATATATATATCAACCTAGCCTATCCACTGGCCGCATTCGTCGTCTCTTAATGAATAGGTGACCAGCTTCCTCGACGGGCGTGCATGCTCCAGCTGCGATCCGGTGATCGTGGCAGCGCAGCGCTGAGAGTGCTCGTTCTACCATAAACTTTTCACAATCCCAAAGGTGCAATTAGGACAATTCTGGCTGCCTCGCAGTCATTCGCTGGCGTTTGCCTCTGCTCGATCGAGTCGGCCGCCTCTAATTACTGCTGGACACACACCTGTCATGAGGGCTAGCATTAACCTCCGTTTAAACTACAGCACTGTGTTGATTTGGCAAACGCTTTCGTTTCTAGTTCTCCACGACGTTGCACTTCTCTCAGATTGTCACGGCATTTTGTTATCTACTGATTTTCGATAAATAAAAGTCACACACAAATGGAATTGCGCTCAATTGTGATGAGGCAGTGCAGACGTACAGCATTCGATTTTTCTCCATAGCTGAGCCAGCCTCCTTCTTCATGTGACCTGTATTTGAGAAACCTCTTTCGAATCAAGTCTGGAAAATCGCGAAGGCGAAATCGTGACTCCAAAGTCACTACCTTCACAGTTATTGAAGGGATTTGAGGTGTCTTCAAAAGGAGGAGCACTCCTTCGAAGGAACTCGCCTGCTGTTTTAGCCACGAGAAGTGCATTCCTCCAGAAATTCCATTTTCCTCATCTCTAGTCACCCAGATTTCCAACGACAAAATCTTTTTGCAAGTGGTCCAGAACTGTAGTGATACTGATCGCAAACATATTTGTTTCATTATGTAGTTTATTCGGAGCGGTACCTTATCGAAATTCGGCGGAGAATTATTTACGCATTAAGCGTCTTAACTTTCTTTTACGAAACAAAGAAAATTTGCCAAATGTATGTAGAAGTGAACGTTTCTCAGTTCCGTCAGAACGTAGCTTACGGAACATACACGCATCTCGTACCAAGCTGTACGACACACCCCATCAATTCCCGTGGTGCCTGAGTGTTTTGTTCGAGTGAATTCTGAGGAATATGTACCAAGCCGGTATATATTCCTCAGAATTCACTCGAAATAAAACAATATGTACCGTTAACAAGGGAAGGATACTATGTCGCTATAGCGCTTTGAGATGATATGATCCACATTTTAGCCCAAATATATCTATAAAGAATAAAAAATCAATCATATTCAAAGAAACACTTAGGTCAATTATATGTTGCACAGTTCTTGAAGATTTTGTCGAAAACCTTGTAAAGTTGATTAACAGACTAGTCGGACACTATGTGTCGTACGTTGTAATCGTTCCGATTACTGTACTGATATCGGTTCCGATATACAGTACTCACAAGAAAATACAGGTGGATGAGTAAGAAGGTTTATAAGCGACGAGTAATTAGAGAGCAAAAGAACAACAATTCATAAATTACATGGACCGAAATGGGAGTGCGGTCAAGGGTGGGGAAAAATGCGTCCGATATCTACTGGGGAGGGCTTTTTATGGGCATTTCCACGGTCGTGGTCACCGTCCCTTCCTTGTCTCCCCGTCGGATATGGTTTACGACTGAGGGCGTCGCTGGCGTATCCGCAGGAGCACGTCTCTAATGCTCCGCGGGATACGTTCCGCCAGCCCTTGCTCTTAACGAGCAACATGCAGAATACACCGGTTCCGGTATATTCCACAGACTTATTAAAATTGACTATCCAGCAGATGTAACTATGAAGAATATATTAAAATGGTTGAATAGAAATGAACATTTTTTGATATAAATACGATCACTGTGATGTTCCACATTTCATTCTTAATTTACTAATTGTAATACAAAGTATAAAACAGAAATAATTACGAACATAACTCCGTATGAGAGAGGAAGGAATGGTTTGTGAAACATATTGTGACTGTTATTGGTAGTAATAGTGATATGTTTCTAACTCGAACATAGTTAGTCATTTTATTATTTACTACCTTCCGCAACGAGAGGTGAGTTTATGAATATACAAGATTTCGAGTTTTGAAGTGAAAAAATACGATAAAATGTACCTAAATAAAAACTGTTAAAAATAAATTTTTAAAATATTAAAATACATATTGAAAATAAAAAATAAAACAAAAAGATAAAAATAGAAAACAATTAATTAAAAATTAGATAGTTTAAAACAGTAAATATTAAATATGTATAAAAGATAAAAAAATGTTTGTGTTCACTGTGTGTGTGTTTTTTTTTCAATTGTAAAACAGTTGTCAGTACATTGGTAAAAATACAACAATATGTATAATACCTTGTACTGCACTAACGCCTAAGTAATTTTGTATGAAGGTAGAGGCGAAACAAAACATGTTTATCATTGTTGTTAGTCGTCAATGTTTTTTGTTGCTGAGGTCATTTAGTCATGATTGCTGTGCCGTTGAGTTTTATGATATTTAAAAAAGCTATGAGATGTTGTGCATATGTTTTATGTTTTGAATTGCATCGAATTCTACTATGTAAATAGTAGGTGTCAGCCTCTAACGCTGATTCTAAGTGTGTATTAAATTTCTGCTAAACTCTTCCAGGCAGGAGTTATGAACCATTTTTTAATTGCCTTCTGAGCCGTCTATCTACCAGTCAGCAAGACGGTGAGCATAAGTAGACCGGAAACAGCGTTGAGGTCTAACCATAAGCAGGATGGTGAGACGGGGTGGTTTGTGGTTGAACTCTCCTGTGGTGCAGCATTTCTGCACCTCCCAAAAAAACCACCACAAGCAACCAAAGCACGCTATATACATAAAATCACGACGAAAAAGGTGAGCAGAAAGGATGCCTGATTCATGCATAGCCTTCTGTTGCACTGTCACGACTCGAGAGGTGGAAAAGTTTCTTCTCCAAAATGTTGTCCAGAGAGGTATTTAAGGCACTGATCACTTGTGTAAGGTTTGTTTTCAAAATTTCGGATGATTACGGTGGGTTACTGTAGGCATGGCAGCATGGGCGAAAGACCCTTTTTCACTCATACCTACCGTAACTCACCGTAATCAATCGAAATTTTAAAAACAAACCTCACATTAATGATCAGCGCCTTAACTAACCTCTTTGGGCCATGTTTGGGCGCAATCGATGATCATGGTCCCTCAACCCAGACATATGGGAGGATCAGTGCCTTAAATAACAATCCACTGGCGAAAAACGTTTCGACCCCCGGTGTCGTTATCGACGAAATTGCCAGTATCCTCCAGATTATGTCCTCACCACCAGCTTTCTTGACGAGCCTTCTGGAGGAGTTTGCTACTTGCGATGCCCCATGCTTCCCTTCAAGACAAGAGAAGAGGATAGCCAACAGTGCCTCATCTCCGTCTGATGAGCTGCGAAAAACAGAGGCATTGAGATAGGCGATGAAGAAGGTACCTGCGTATAAAGGAGGATCCTTCGTGATCAGTGGAAGCACGTGCTGAGTAAAACACTGGTCAACAGCGTACATCCTTTCGCTTCGATGAATTCGAGGTGTCGAAGAGGAAGACAAATTTTGCAATTTCTCCTTGCATGGAAATTGGTTCAAGTTTACAGTCTTGTCTAGGTGCAATGGGCAATTTTGCACTCCGCTCTACTGAAGGCGGCAGCCGCCCACTCTCCAGTATTAGACTCTTGTGACGAGAGGCGCTGCTGCGCAGGCCTTTTCCTTCTCTTAGAATTTTGGACTGTTCCATTGGATTCGTTCGCAGAGCTGTTTGGTGCCCAGCGAGCTTCGCATCCCAGCTGCTTGTAACGACTTGCATGGAAACGAGTTGCGGACGAGTCTGACTGCGACTCGTCTCCATCCCTGGTCAGCGGCGATGATTGGAAGAGATCAGGCGTCATGACGCGTGGATGCAGTCCACTCCATCTGCTACGACGGGTTCATGCATCGACGTCGCTGGGACTGCAAGCAAGAGGCGGAGTTGAAGCCCTGAAGACTCGAGAATGTTCGTCAGTGCTGCACTATGAATTGCAGTTTTCGAACCCCTTCCGGATCGCCCGATCTGACGTGGCCCGCCAGCTGTTCCTCGTTAGCTCCTACACTTTCCTCCATTTCTGTTCACCTCTCCTCACCAAAATCTCGGTCTTGATTTTTCTGAGGTTTATGGTTGAGAACGTTAGTTCCTAAGTAGTGTTGGGAAACTCCTGATATCTGTAAACCAAATCGACCTGCTTATGCAGGAAGCAGAAGAACAAACCATATTCGTTTGAAGGAGGTGTTGGGACGAAAATTGCCGTTTTCCCTTGTTTCTCGCGTCCGTTTTTCTTTCGTTTTTGTTTTTTCCTCCTTATGTCTGCTGTTTAGCCTCGTTAGCCTAGGTTCTTGGCACCTTATTCAATTTACCATTTGCTCTTTTTGTAGTCCACTCCATTATTGTTTTACTTGTCGCTATGTGTCATGCTGCTCTTTTCTGTTTTTTATTGATTTTGCCGTAAACGCAGCCGTTTTTCCTAAAATCTAGATCTCTTTGGTGTGAGAAAACGAAACCACTCATGTGTTCGGCCTTCTTTAACGAATGCTGACCGTTGGGTGATGGGGGGGGGGGGTGAGACAGGTCTGCACTTGGACCAGCCTGCTTTCTTCTTTCAATGCTTTCAGACTAAAGCACTCGTCCCTCAAAAAGTGTTTCCCGTTTAATGAGTGGAGGAGAGCACGTATGAAGACCGGACACAATTCGTATAGGGGATTTATGCAGGACTCACTCGGAGTAGGAATGTGTACTTACGATTAGAGTTGCACCGTCGCCTTTATCCTATTTGAAATGTTCGCTTAAAATTCCCGTTTTCTTTTCTCAAAAATTCAGTAGTTTCCGCATTACAGAAATTTGAGTTGCAACTACTACTAGCTACTGACACTTGCACGCCTATTCGTGTTTCTGGAGTATATGGTTTTGAAGGCTGTGGGGCATTTACTCGACTGCGTTGTCGTCAGAATTCTTCCATCGTCGTCGAGGCGCGATGGCTGAGCACGAGCATGAGATCAGACGAGGTTCAGCCTCCAATTAATCACTGACGCCGTTTTACGTCGGGGCAGCAACAACGTCAGTGAATTAGTCATTCCCTTCCCGTGACAGGGCTTTCCGTGACTCCACCGCATTCGATGAACTGCGGAGTCTCTTTGTTCTTGTCGCTTCTAAATTGTGAGAAAAAATTAAAAAGTCGTATAGACCAACCAATCGTGCATTCGGTTGGTCGAGGTGAACGGATTGCACCACAGTCTGCTTCAAGGGAATAGATTCACTGGTACAGAAGCTGGTAACTCTGTCCCTTACGGTCGGAAGCATTTGCGAGCTCAAGAGCTGAATAGTGCTGTGGACCCAGAACGGAAATTGAAGTGGTCCAGCCTCTCCGTCTTGTCACTTTCACTTAATAGATGGTATGGAAGCCAGCTGTCAGATACATCTCGTCGTTTCTCTCACCGCATGAAAGTTAAAATTTTAGGACGAAGTGGCATGAATTCATCTGGGCTGTAGATGAAGACTAATTCTACCCCGTATTCAAGCTAATTCGTGTATTCTAGGAGGAGGATTAAAAGCACTTGCGCTCAGTGCTAACTCATGGTCAGACCGCGTCTCCGCTTCCTCTCGCCTCCATTCGCATCTGCCTGATCCGCTCAGTTTTTCAGTTGTCGGGCGAGCGCGTAGGCGCGCGCCCGGTTGGTGATTACTCTATGACGCCGAAGGTTTTCGTTTGCCTCGCTGTCGTGTGCAGAACGGAGGGCGTTTTGTCTGGCTTGGCTGCTTCGGCGGTCGAACTCGCCAACTATGAAAGTAGTTCAGGAGGATTCAGAACAGGTCGTTTTCCAGCACAGGCCGTCCCCGTTAGGTTGCTGCTCTCCTCCGAGCCTCATGACACTATTTCTTCCTCAAACCAGGCTTGCAGAAATGCATAAATGTATACGTTTATCTAGCTCCTAGAGAAGGGGCAGAAGTTAAGAGGGAGTTCCAGACCTTTGTTTAGTCCAGCTGTTTTTCAAAATCTTGCTGTGGTCGAAGAAGTCTGAAGGAAATGGCGTCGATCCCGGTGTGATCAATTTCTGAAATAGAGATTGTCCTAACAAATGTATCGAGAAGGATCTCAAGCTTACTTTAACGGAGGAGGCTGATCATTTTGCGGCTCATAACATCTAGTGACAAATCCTGCGCCATGCAGTCAATCAGGCACTGTATTCCTACCATGATATTATTAGGTTGTCCCATAAGTCCCCGCCGTTTTTTTCAACGATTCACTGCAAATTCCGCCGGCGGTCTCTTGCGTAGAGCTGCAAAGCTTTCAAAAGAGAATGATTTACTCTATCAGAACACGCATTGCATTTCTTTCTTCATTATGAATTTTGTCATTTTTTAGGTCGTTGAAGTGAAAAAGTGAAAAAGTGAAAAAGTAGCCGTTTGCGCACTTGTTCTCTCCGCTTAGGTTTGTAATGTTTTGCGCAGTTTTTTATAGCACTTGGAAGACATTGTTCTGTATTACAAGAATATGTGTTAGTGTTATTTGCTCATTTGTCCTTTATTGATTTTTAGGTCATCAAATTGGGACGTCCGAAGGAGGATGGTTATTTTTGCCGACAACTCCTGCTCTCTGGTTGGACTTTTTGGGTTGGTGTTATATGTCATTCGAAAGAGAATGTCTTGCTCTATAAGAATATTTGTCGCGTTTATTGATTTCTTTTGAAGACCAACAAAATGCCAAAAAGAGAAAAATCGTCTTCACCAACAACTCCTTCTCCTTCTTCAGTTGTTGATATTCGACAGAAATCAGCGTGAGCCAATAAACGCGACACAAATTCTTACTGAGCAAGACATCCTCTTCCAAACGACATATGACACCAAGCAAAAAAGTCCAACCACAGAACCGGAGTTTTGGTAAAAATTCGGGCGGAAAAGTCGGAATTCCCAATTCGATGGACTAAAAATCAATAAAGGGCAAGTCAGAAAATAGGACCAACACATATTCTTGTAGCACAGAGCATTGTCTTCCAAGTGCTATGAAAAACTGCGCAAAAATTACAAACCTAAACATAGAGAACAAGTGCGCAAATGGCTACTTTTTCACTTTTTCACTTTTCGCTTCAACGACCTAAAAATTGAAAAATTCATGGTGAAAAAAGAAATGCAATACACGATCTGATAGAGCAAATCATTCTCCTCCGAAAGCTATGCAGCGCTGTGCGAGAGACCGCCGGCGAAATCTGCAGTGAATCGTTGAAAAAAACGGCGGGGACTTATGGGACAACCTTATAGTTTCGCTGACTGTGCAAATGCGAGCTACGTGGAGTTGCGCAGCTGTCAGGGTTTGGCATCCGGTGTCGCAGCTCCTTCCATCTCACAACTCCTCCCGTAAAGGCTGAACGCATTGGTGCTTCACGGGCCCACTGATCTCCCTTGGGAGACCCTGCATTCTCTGGTTGGAGGAATCTCGGCCAGCCTCTCGAGGGATTACGCTGCTGGGTCCTCTCATGGTGATGGATTTGGCTTCAAGAAAAGCCTAGAAATGAGATTTCATTGCTATTCCATCATTTAGAAGCTCCTTGGGCGGAGCGGCGTTCCCTACACCCCCTCCGAAAGAGGCGGAGCAAGGGGCGCGCCGAGCGTTCGTCGTGGACGAGATTTTCGGGTCCCGCCATCACATGGAGACCGCGTTGCTCATTACTTCCCTTGACTTGGCGGCTGTTACCTGAGCAGATATTAGACAATAATCGGAATGTTCTGTTTAAAGGGAGAGACTTTTCAGCTGCAGCGCCAAGGCTCTTCAACTCCTTGCTCAATACTAACCGGGGAAGGGTCTCAGGCGTAGGTCTGAACGGAGGAAATGGATAGTACTGCAAGAATCCCCACCCTTCAAGTAGTAGAAAAACATGTTTCGGTTTTGCTGAGTCCTTGAACCAAAAGAGCTACGCGCCCCCGAAGGCGGAATGCAGTATCGCACCGTCAGCGCGTGCCCACGAGCATGCGTGCGGGCACTGATGTATGGGACGAAAGGCTTCGCGGCTTGCAAGTCGGTGGCTCTGCGGGGTGCGACGCTCCTTCACAGGTGCTAGGCCAGATATTCGACTCCCGCACTGTGCACAATTTTGGCATTTTTTCATGACTGCTGCCTCCTTCACCAGTTTGCTTCATACACATCTCCTACAGATTTATTTTACTCTAAATTGTCAAGTAGGGGTCAGATTCGTGATCGACACCCCCATATAACCACTATAGATAAAGCTTAGGCGAAAGCGGTGACCATGACCTTACCATCATTAGTTACCCCTACCTACTGCAACTTAGCGTACTCCTGCGTAATACCAAAATCGGATGTCAGATTCGTGAGCAGCACCCCAAATAACTCTCCTGGGAGAAGTTTGGTCGAAATCGGTGATTATGACCTGCCAGCCCTAGTCATTCGTACCCGCTGAAAGGTCATTGTTTAACATTCGCTGAGAAGCACAAAGCGTTGTATAATACAGAAAGTGAGAAAGTGAGTGAAGCACAGCTCACAGTAAACCCTTATTTGACAATTTGGAGTGAAATAAATGTGAGGAGATGTGTAGGAAGTAAGCTGATTTAAACTACCATTAGGGCACTATTGTACTTTCACGACTTCAGAGGTCGAGGGGACGTCGAAAATTTTTAGCCTATACCTCGCCTAAGGACCTAAATTTCTTCCAAATCCTTTTTAGTTGGGCGCTGATCACGAATCTGACATCCGTTTTTTGTATTACGCTGGAGTACGGTAAGTTACAGTAGGTAAGGGTGACTAATGACGCTAAGGTCATGGTCACAGCTTTCGCCTAAACTTTGTATATAGAGGTCACCTGAGATGTTGGTGTCGAATCTGACCCTTAATTGACATTTTAGAGCCAAGTAAGTGTGTAGGAGATGTGTAGGAAGCAAATCGGTGAAGGAGGCAGCGGTCACCAAAAGATGCAAACGTGGTGCACAGCACGGGAGTCGAACATTTCGCCCTGCACCTGTGAAGCAGCGTCGCACCTTGCTGACTCACCTACTCGCTTGCCGCAGAGGCTTTCGCCGCGTCGCAAACACAAGCGCGTACGCACGTATGCGCTGACGGTGCGATACTGTATCCCGCCTTCGAGGGTCCGTAGCTCTTTCGGTTCAAGGACTCAGCAAAAGCGAAACATGTTTTTCTACTATGTGAAGGCTGGAGATTTTCACAGTACTATCCGTTTCCTCCGTTCAGACCTGGGCCTGAGACCGCTCCCTGATAAGGCGTCGCCGCGTTTTCAGACAAATACAGCAACATCCTAACGGGATATGTCATGACAACGACGCGATCATCCACTAGAAATGTCTTAAATATAAGGGGTTTTTTGTCTTTTAAAACGACAGAACGGTGAGCCGGTTTTGCGCATAATTATGTGGTAGGCCTTCAGTGTAGAGACCACCGTGATCGGAATCGCACATAGTCTGCAGTTGTGGCGAAACTCTGAAGAATCCAGAGAGAGGAGCGACGTTCTCCTTCCCTCAACTGTTTCCACGACTGAGCCGACTAAACCAATAAGGAATGACTTTGGAGTTCCCCACGAGACAACGCGCTCCAATCATCTTCCATGAACTGTTAGGTTTTTGGACAGCGTAACGCCAATTAACGAATCCGCAAACTGCGTTACGGCTTTCACGCGCCACAAACTCGTCCAAATTGGGCGGCGCGGGCTGGGCGAGATCGTGGAGGGAACGCAGGCCCCGGGATTTATACTTCCATCGTTCAGTGGTGCGGCGTTATTGATACTATCGATTGTCAGTGCCGTCCAATCGATAGGAGTAAGCTTCATGACGCCGCTCCGCCCGCCTCTAGGCGGGATTTATACATTAGAGGCCGAGCGGCGCGGCGACCAGGGATGAGCGGACTAACCGTTATCCGTTATCCGCTTTCCGGCGGGTTTTGGCCTGTCCGTTTTGTTGTTCGTTATCCGGTGGTTTTTGGCCGGATAACGAACAACAAAATCTGGCACCCTTATGATTACTCTGTTGAATATAAGCTTTGCAGTGCTAGGTCAGTGCCTTCTCTTAGTTCTCAGTGGCATAATTAGGCCAAACTACCAACCTGCTCATAGCGCATTCTGAAATGCAGAACACTGCCTTGCTCATTTCTATTTGTGGTGTTTTCACCAGAATTCCTTCTAGCATAACGTAGTGTCTGGAAAAAACGTGCCGGTTGGAGGAGAAAGGAATAAGCCTTCATACGAATCACTTCGTTTTAAGGATGTGCCAGATATTCGTCTTCCATGTACACGATCTTTCTCGCATTGAAACCATGTTTGGCATGTGCATAATTTCCGAGTGGTGAAAAGTCAGTATTTCAATATCCTATCCTATCTTATCCCTATATAAAAGCGTTAGTCCGTCTGTCCGTGTGTATGCATGTGTGTCACAAACATGTGTGAGCCAGTACATCATGTCAAACGTGTAAAAGTGAACCGCACGTGAATGTAAAACCTGTCAAGGCTATCCTCATGTGCAGTGGATGGAAATGAACTGAAATTAGCGGGAAGTGACCAGGTCGGACGAATGAGTGGAAGGATTTGAACGGACAATCACTATTGATCGATGGCATCGATTTTCGATAGGAGTTGTCGTTCTACCCCCGATTTGACCAATCGGGATGCGATTATGATTATGCAGGATGAGGAGACCAATATTAATCGATGGTATCGATTTTTCGACAGCAGTCATCGGTTTTCGCCCAAATTTGGCCATTTGGAGTGGGAGTCGTACGACAGTTTCTTCGAGAGAATTACTCTAACTTGCAGGAAATACCACAAAGAGATTCAGACAGTTTTTAGAACAAGATAACAGTATCGATTGACCGAATAACCGATCGACTATCAATTTTTCTGCAGACCAGATCCTTCGGAATGGGAATAGCAGTCATGCGGTGGGCAGCGGACAAGGCTTACGTCAATCGCTTTGAGGATCTTCTCTTACTCTATTCTGTATTATTCTAATAAGCAAGATTAGTTTTTCGCCTCTAATGGGACCGAGGGGTCTATAAACCGTCGTGTCCAAGGCGTTTTGTTTTGGAGTTTGGGCCGAAGTCTCACCCAGACGTTTTGCGGACAATAGGTTTACGAGTAGTTGCTGAGCAGCAGAAGCAGCTGTTACGAGTGCGGGTTCAGTATGGCATACGTACTTCACCAATGACTTGTGATGACCAGCCGATGGACAAGTCAGTGCATTTACATACCCGTGCAATCCTGATACCTACTGGAAATCCGAACCAAGAACATTGAGCCGGAGTGCATGCGAAAGTCGGCGCCTTCTCAGAGTGCGCTACTTCGCGTATCGAAGAAAAACACCCATAGGGAGGTTAAAAGTTGCTCAATTGACATGTGACGAGGACAATGCTACAAATCCCGACCTACTAATAGAGAAAGAATGGTTTAAAATTAGTTTTAATTTTGTTGTTTGTTCGTTATCCGTTTTCCGTTATCCGGCCATTTTTGGGAAAAATTATCCGCTATCCGTAATCCGTGTTTCAAGATTTTATTATCCGCTCATTCCTTGCGGCGACATGAAATCTACCCGGATCGATTGGGCGTCAAGGACGATCGATATTGATAGCTCTCATAACGCCGTGGCGCTCCGCGACAGAAGTATAAATTTCGCCCTAGAATTGTAAATCTTGCCTTGGTGTGTGCCCCACAATGCCGATATAATTTTCGTCTGATGGAACTAGTAGTATTATCTTCTTTGATGACCAGGGAACAGAACTCTAAACGATCGTTGAAGCAGTGCCATTCACCCCAGCTTTTATTATTTTCCTATTTCATTGATGAAGCTGTTTAAACTGAAGGTAATATTATTAGCAAGCCGAGTGCAAAAAGCGTGTAGATGTCGCTTGCAGATTTCAAGGACAGCACTTACACCTTCGCTCTAGTAAAGATCGTGACATACTGGTCGACTACATGGCGCAGCTCGGACTTGTGCCACATGTGAAAATTTAGATTTCCCTTGACAATTAGCTTTAGGTCTTCAACATTGCGTGATGATCCCTCAAACAGAGTACCAGGCTGTCCAATAATTCCTGTCCGAAAATTTTCAAAATTCTATAATTTTCCTTAGAGGTGTTATAATATCAGGCAAGTGTAAAAACCTTCTAGAAGGTTCTCCAGAGTTCCACGCTAGGGGTACAATACCGCACGGTCAAAAGTGGGCGAAAAAACATAACAATAGCGTCGCAAAGGGTCGCATGACCATAACTCCTTTAGGTTTTTCGAAAAAAGGTTGGCACCATTCGATTCGTTTCTTCGAGATCTACACAAACATGTGTAAAACTTTACCGGAACGCCCATATTTTCGCCGTGGGTGGTCCAAAATTGTCTGAACCTGCGATTAGAGCAGCTTATTTCCCAGGATATGCGTGCTTTCGGAGTATCTCAAAAATGGCGTACGTCGCCAGTGCTCTGTCATGCCAGGAATGCCCCGAGAGTGCACCGTGCACAATGCAAACAGAACCTAACCAATCAATCGAGTGGGCGAGCGCATGTCCCTGCGCTTCTATCTTATCTTACTGGGTAATGCGAAATCCTCAAGACTATTTCGAACCGCTTGGAGAAGGTTCTCAGAAAATTCCAGTCACCACACTCAGGATTAGTTCCAATCTGTCCCAGCGAAACTTTTGTGTCCGCCGTGTACAATGCGTACAAAGAAGAACCTTTCAATCGAGGGGGAGCAGCTTGTAAACTGAGCGTTTGGGGAGTTTTATCAGAAATTTGCAGCCGCCCTAGTCAGGAGTTGCTCTAAGGCTGTCCAGCGAGCCTTTGGAGTGCGCCGTGAACAATGCATACAGATTCGCACCTTTTAATCGGGGGGGGGGGGGCGACCGCTCTCAAACTGCACGCGCGGGCGTGTTCGGAGCGCAATAGCTCTGTCAAGTTCGAATCTTTTCGGCGGCAACTTGTAGGCAGCAGAACGGTCTACTAATACATTAAAGTAGAATGGCTTAGCTTAGGAGGGGGCAATGTTAGAGCGGTGCGAAAACGCAGGTGAGGCTTGCGTGACGCATTTTTTCCGAATTCGGTGGACCACTGCGAGAAGACGCGAGGAGCTAACGGCATCAAAATGTGTGTACGAACAGAGCACTTAAAATACTTTACGGTGACGGGATCAGAACTTCTTACCTGCCTAAACTGCCTTAGCCCCATCTGCCGTTTTAGGGCAGCGGATTTAGCGGTTGAAGTTTCCTGCCCTCTTACTCGCCCGACACTCCCAGTATCACCTTTCTGTTCTGCTTGAACATCTCTATCGAATGACTGATGTTGGCAAAATTGATTTTTTGACAATATCGAGGACGTGGGCGCGCTAGGCCGAGCTACGCGGATGATGATGTCATCGAAAACCGATATTTTCGAAATTGGCCAAATTTCCTCGTGCAAACTGCGTTCAAAATCATCTAGGGGTTATTTGGGGCGCTGATTACGAATCCGACTTCCTTTTTTGAAAATTCCGTCGACTTCGGTAGGTTTTGGCGCTTTTCATGCTGAACGGAACAGTGCCTTGCGAGTGTCGAAGACTCAAATCTGGGCGAGTAGGAGCGCAAGAAATTCTAGCCGCTAGCTTTCGCCACATTCTATTCTCGTACGCATTTTAAGGCCGTTAGCGCGCCGCGTCTTCTCGCAGTGGTCCACGGAAGTCGGAAAAAATGCTTTACACAAGCTCATCTGCATTTTCGCACCCCTATAACATTGCCCACTCCCAAGCTAAACCATTCTATTTTAGCGTACTAACAGACCGCTCGATTGCCTACAAAACCTACTAGCTGCAACCTGAAAGGTTCCAACTTGACAGAGCTATTGCGCTCCGAACACGCCCGTGAGTGCAATTTGCGAGCGGTCGCCCCTTCGATTGAAAGGTTTGAATCTGTATGCATTGTTCACGGCGCAAACCAAAGGCTCTCTGGACAGCCTTAGAGCAACTCCTGACTAGGGCGGCTGCAAATTTCTGACAAAACTCCCCAAACCTTCAGTCTACAAGCTGCCCCCCCCCTCGATTGAAAGGTTCGAATCTGTATGCATTGTTCACGGCGCACTCCAAAGGCCGCTGGACAGCTTTAGAGCAACTCCTGAGGGCGGCAAGACATTTCTGATAAAGAAGTTGCTCTAAGGCTGTCCATTTCTGATAAAACTCCCCAAACGCTCAGTTTACAAGCTGCTCCCCCTCGATTGAAAGGTTCTTCTTTGTACGCATTGTACACGGCGGACACAAAAATTTCGCTGGGACAGATTGGAACTAATCCTGAGTGTGGTGACTGGAAATTTCTGAGAACCTTCTCCAAACGGTTCGAAATAGTCTTGAGGATTTCGCATTACCCAGTAAGATAAGATAGAAGCGCAGGGGACATGCGCTCGCCCACTCGATTGATAGGTTAGATTCCGTTTGCATTGTGCACGGGGCACTATCGGGGCATTCCTCTAATCGCCCGTCCAGACAATTTTGGACCACCCACTGCGAAAATATGGGCGTTCCGGTAAAGTTTTACACATGTTTGTGTAGATCTCGAAGAGACAAATCGAATGGTGTCAACCTTTTTTTCAAAAAACCCAAAACTGAAGGAGTTATGATCATGCAACGCTTTGTGACGCTATTTTTGCGTTTTTCGCCCACTTTTGACCGCGCGGCGCGAGCGGTATTGTATATAAGGCGCAGTCGCCGCGTCCTGCTACCAGTACAAGCTAAAATCTACCAAGGTCGAATTCGTACGTTCGTGTGCTACGAGTGGCTGCTGGCCAACGACACGGGCACCACGGTCGCCAACATCTGCAGAGCGTGCAAGGAGAATGCAGTGTCCCAACGCACAGTCAGGCGCTGATTCAATCGTTTCGAGAGCGGCGATACGAGCCACGAGGACAGGAAACACCCGCTCAAGATCAGCTGCTGGTGGGCGGCAAGGGCATGCTGTACTTCGAGTTGCTCCCGCAAGGCAGGACGGTCACCGCCTCCATCTACACCGATCAGCTCGAGAAACTAGCTGCCGCCATCCGAGAAAAGCGTCCCCGACGGGCCTCGGTCCACCTGCTGCACGACAACGCGCGCCCCCACGTGGCGAAGGAGACCCAGCAGAAGTTGGCGACACTCGACTGGGAGACGGTTGCCCATCCGCCGTATTCCCCGGACCTCGCCCCCTCCGACTACCACTTGTTCCGCCCGCTGAAGCACCATTTGACCGGAAGAAAATTCACCAACTACAACATCGCGGACTTCTTCGAGTCGCAGCCCCCGGAGTTCTGGGCAAAGGGCATCGGCGACCTGCCCAATCGATGGGCCACTGTTGTGGGTAACTGTGGTGAATATATTGTTGATTAGACTTGTTTTTCAATAAAGTTGAAAAAATTAAAAAATGGTGAAATTTTCGGACAAGAATTATTGGACAGCCTAGCCTGGTATCTCCCTTCGGAGCAGCTTTTGGATTGCAAGCCGCTGACCCGTAATATTCCACTTTAACCCTCTTAAAGACAAGCTTCCACAAGTATTTGTATCCGGCGTTCTGTTCTTCTACAGCTGCAATTTTGTGTCCCGTTTTCCAAAATTGTAATCGTTGTTAAGCAGAATGTTGTGAGCAAGCGTTAAACTGAGCGCCTACTTTACCAAACGAGCGTCTTTCGGGTTAAACCACACGTTTTCTATGAAACTTAAAAGTTGGAAACAAATACCAGACAGCAGTTTTTGTTAACGGAAGACTCAGTGACTTTCTTTCATAATTCTCACATCACCTGTCGAAAAATGTGGACATACAGTTGGAAATATTTGTTATTTTCTATTTTTCATAATACTTCTGTGTTCAAGGAGAATATGGCTTAAAGTACATTTTATTTCAAAGTATGAAACCTTGAGCAAAGCATGAAACCTTGAGCATATTAAAATAGGAAATCACCCCACGCACTCGTTCGTCGTGATTTTCGTTTGATTGATAGCAAAAATTCTGTTTGCGTGTAGATGTACTCTTGTTAGCGCTCAAAACCAAATGTACAACACAATGTACAAATGTGTAGTTTGCGTCTTCAATTAAGCGGCATTCATTAGTTTCCCTTGAAAAATAGACATTTTGTAATAGTTAAACACTGTGTTCACTTTGTGGAGCGGTGAATTTAAAAATTTCAATCAATAAAGTTATAGTAAATTTTCCTTGGTCAGGTAGTTAGTTTAAACTATTTTGAATTCGAAAGCGTCCAGCTTGGCTGAAGTGCGTTACGAGCAAATGGAGGGGCAGAGGGACACACACGCAACCGTGAAGTATTCAATCTGACTTCAAATAGTGTACACCTCTACGATTCTGTCCTTGATCATCAGGTACCACCTTCAAAGCCTTTGCTGATGACGTAAAAATACACATAAATATTTATTCTAGATGAGGTAGACCACATTGCCCTTAAATCCTACTATACATATATACTGTTTTTCCCTTAAAGTGGGCAGTTTTTATTCAAAACTGGGCACTTTTCAGGGAAACGCAGACTTATGTAAACTACTTTTGGGCATTTTTACTGTGAGAGTTTAGCAAAGACAAAGCAGTCTTTAATTTTAGAAAAGTTTATACTGAAAACTTCCAATACATGGTTCTCAGTAAAAAGTTTCTGTGCGCACTTTTAGAGTGAGGACAAAGTTCTTATTCCCTTGGCCAAAGCAACCTTTCTTGCCCGTCCTGGACTAGTGGCACATCGTCAACATCCGGAACTAGTCTACCTTGGGTTGCATTCAGCATATGGTGTCCTAAACCCAGGACAAAATGGTGACGAATGATAGTAAGATGGGCAGAATTAGCAGTATCCTGGAACAAGCTAAGCATTCTTTTGGTCGCTTTATAAAAACGAGTTCGGCAAGAGTTCTGACCTTTCGAAGAAAGTGGAACCCCAGTCTGTCGTTTCTGTTCTGTCAATCACATCACAGGGCATCACAGGCCAGAATCAGCCGAAGATAAACCAGATGTCGAATCAACGATGCCGCCGCTGCTCTAAATCTCTAATCTAGTCTACACACCCTCATTCTGAAGAACGAGCTTGGAGAACGTTAACTTAGGGAACGAAATCCACTGAAGCAAATCCTTCAAGCATATCGACTCCTGAATCCGCTTACGATTTTCTGAAGCGTAGTCTCGGTAACCCTTAGAAAACCAATGGAATCCTTAGCTCATCGTCAGGTGCCGAAGTGACTTCAAGTGGTGCGAAGGGCATTGCGTCTCGACTGCGTTCCTCAGAAATCTGTTACGACGCTTATTGCTTGAAGGTTTGCTGTATGCACATCGCTTCCGCCGATTCCGTGCTTCTTTTTTTACCAACCCATATTGTACCCTCGTTTAATTCACACGGTACCGCCCCACATAACTAGTGGTCAGCCAGGGGCTATATTAGGCTGTATTAGAAACTTCGTCTTAACTTTGGTTTCACCTTTTTCGCCTCATTTTAAAGGTTTTTTCTATTGACATCGTTTTGTGTTTGTTTGCTATTTTGGGTTTATGATTTGGACATATTCTGGCTCCCGATTGGGGCTAAGAATATCAGACGCTTCCACACTATACCCCCCCCCCTCCTCAATGCCTTCCATTTCCAGAGATATGATTTAGAAAACTGCTATATTCCGTGCTCTAGTACCACTAGTGTTGCGGCATAAAAATTTGGCAGCAGGCATCCGTTTTTGGAGGTTTTGCCTCGAAAACGATGCGAATCTAGATCCTTCTGAAGGTGATCGAGTCCCGAACGCTGGCTACTATGTTTTCTGACAGTGCACCTTAATTGGTCCTGACGCATACCCGTTGAGCCGGCGTTCACGTACAGACAGCAAATCCTGCTCAGTTGTGTATGCAGCTCTAGGAGAACACGGACACGGAAAAGGGAGGAAGTGAGAGTCGGGTGATGTCGACAACTCGCCAACGTCCGCATTCCCCTCTACTGCATGTTCTCCCCTCTCCTGCGCATAGCCGACTGATGAGTCCTTAACGTAGCTGCACTCGTCGATACATCTTCACTCCGTGTATTCTAACCGACTGCCCCTTGTCGACCTATCGAACACGATGTAGCGAGGAATGTCCACCACCACCCCTCGATGGGTGGGCGCACGTCGCTGAGCGGCGATCTCGATCTGGCTGCCGCGTTCGTATCTGATTCCAGAGCGGGTTTCGCTGCTCCTCCGCTGCTTTCTCGCGTTTGAATGCGGCGAGAATCGTCCAGGAGAAGGGACAGTCGGCAATCACCTGGCCGTGCAGTGCACTCTCGCTTCGGAGCGTTCGAATTGTGATGTAGGCCTCTCGGCTGCTAAAACCTTAAGTGACTGTGAGAAATTGTGCACGAACATGTCTCCCTTTCCCTCGGTTCAACGTTGGTTAATCCTCCATTAATCGTTTTGTCAGTGTTATTTTTGGAATCGAGATATGGTTGCTTTCATGGCAAAGGATGTGTTGTTGTGGCGGATTCACCTGCATTCTTAACACTGTGGTTAGAAGACGCCTTTTTCTTTACTCGCTCAAACCTGCTTTTTAGTGCCACCAAAACGTACTTGGGCATCCACCCTGCATCTCCTTCATAATAAAATAAAGGCAAAGGAGTTCACCAGATGACTGTAGTATTTTTTAATGTAAGAATTATTTTTGTTGTGAAATGAAGAATGCTTCATTTAAGCTCGGATGGGATCTGCGTGTCTGCGTCACTAGCAATCATTCACCTTATGAGGCTGCGTAAGAAATATATGCTCTCAATGTGGCCCATATTTTATAAAAACGATCGGTGTGTTTAGAAGACTAGACCTATGCGTTGGACCTTTGCTTGTGATGCTTCCATCCTCTGCTCTCAACAGATCGTCGAATTGCGCTCGTTGTTGGAATGCGTTCTGCGTTCGCGCTGAGGGTCGAGATCTCAACCTGCTCTTGCACCCTTCTTTCGGTGCACTCATCAATGCAGGAACTCTGGAAAGAAGCGTAGGGTTTTCTCCCTGTTTGGATCAGAGGGAAAGCCCGTCATCGTTTCTGCCGAAGTTGACCCATTTTGAGCAACGTTTATTCCGCCGACATGCGCCTGGCCCTCGTTGTCCTGCCATCCATGCTGCAGTCCATTAACGATCGGACCACAGCTCTTGATGAAGGAGCAGGGGTAGACGTTGTTTATGTAGACTTTGCTAAAGCCTTTGACAGGGTCTCTCACAACAAATTGTTAATAAAATTGAGTGAAGTAGGCATACATCCTAGGATTGTTTCTTGGATCAGATCATTCCTGACTAACAGGACATATACTGTTAGGGTTAACTCAAAGTTTTCGAAGCCAAGACACGTTATTAGTGGGGTTCCTCAAGAAGGCGTCCTTTCGCCAGTGCTGTTCAACATTTTCACCTACGAATTACCCGAAATTGTGAAAAGTAACGGAGTTAAGTGCACTTCCTTTGCTGATGATCTTAAACTATACCTTCCTGTGCAGTCTAGGTCAGATAAAGATATTCTGGAAAAGGCGGTTGATGATGTATATCACTGGTCATTAAATTTGGGCCTCCCATTATCTAAGGAGAAGACGAAAGTCCTCCACATTGGTCGGACTATAATGAATTTTATGTATAGGATTGATGGCCTAGGGCTTGAGGAGGTCCAGCAGATCACTGATCTTGGATTTTTGGTAAAGGAGCAACTCTCCTTTGATGAGCATTGCATGAGAATAGCACGTCAAGCAACAATTACGATGCATAGGATCTTCAGAGGCCTTACAACGAAAAATCCGCGCATCCTTCTGGAAGCATACAAGACATATGTCAGACCACTATTGGAATATGGGACTGTGATTTTTAGCCCACACAAACTGAGCACTACAAAAGTTTTAGAAAGGGTTCAAAACAATTTTACCCGGAAAATCTTTGTTAGGTGTCTAGGATTTAGTTATGATAGAATACCATGCAGTAATGCTCGTAATTTCAACTTAGGAATTGAGACCTTAGCCTGCAGGAGAAAGAAGTTTGACCTTTTTATGCTATACAAAATTTTGTCTGGTCAATCAGGTCTTAAGCCACATATGATACTTCAACTGAGAACGTCAATCACAAGGGGTGGTTCCTGTAAAGTGCATATTACAAGATCAAAGCGAAGCATTAGGCAGAGGTTATTTGTCAACAGAGCTGGGATCGAGCTTGAGAATCTAAGAAGGGCACACAATATACCTCTATATTTGAAGATTGCAAAATTCAGAGCTCTCATAAATAGGTATCTGGCATCTATATAAACTCATGATTCCTTTTCCTAAGGTTTTACACGTTTGTTTTATGAGTTGTGTTCTGGTTTTTTGATGTTTTTCTGATTGTTGATACTGCTGGTTTCACACAGGCTTGCCTGAGTAATAAATAAATAAAATAAAAAATAAATAAATCCGACGTGCACGTGCTGTTGTCAGCGAGGTTATGTAGGTGAGTAATAAAAGTGGTGCGCCTGTCCGCCGTTCGAAGGGCTTATCCAGTCGGGGATTAGCGCAGGCGCTGCAGGTGTGTCCTGGATGCGATCCGGTTCGCTTCGCATCCAGAACTGGGCCTCCTCCTCTCAGGTGCTTCCTCGTTCCCCCGGATGCACTTCATCTGTCACCGACTAATCAGCACGGGCCCTTGTCCTCTGTTTCCGTTTCGACTGGTGGAGTCCAGGGCTGTCTACTGCTCCCTTTCGTTGGTCTGCAATTTCGTGGTATGCCCTTCTCCTGTACCCAATTGGGGAAGAGGACCACCACGATTTCAGCTCTCAAGCCACGAGTTTCCATTAGACGATCTGCTTTCGGGAGACCATTAGTACCTTTCAGTTCCACGTCATCCACCCACACGAACGGTGGAGACGGTTATTCAACAGTAGCAGTCGCTCTACAACTGTTGAGGTGCTCTCCTGAACAGCACCCGTAAGGTCGTGTTTTATGGCGTTTTGAAAATGTCTCACCCATCTATGCTTGCGCTTGTAACAGTGTGCCGCTTTTCACAATGAGGACGGTTCAATATGATTATTGCAAACTTCATTTTATGCCTAAACGTAAGCGAATGTGCTCATGATTCTTTACTCATCGTCAGTAGTGGATCAGTAGTCCATTCAAATCTCACTCTGATGTCCCAAATTCGGTTTTTTCTGTTTTGATTCCTCGTCTGATGTTTTACGTATTTCTTTTAGACTAGACTTTCTAGACTTTATTTATAAAGAGATAAAGGGATATGGACGGCATTACTCGATCCCTTTTTGGGATGCGCCATGCATTCTACTTCTACGTAACCTCTATGTACGTGATATCGGCAGGTGGTTTGATGCGTATTTGACAATACAGTGACTTGCGGTGACCAACCGATGAACAAGTCAGCGCCTTATCCTTCCCAGACAAGACTGGCACCAATTCACCAACCCCGGATAGATGGAGGGCTTCGTTGGCTGGACGGGAAATCCGAACCATGAACCTGGTATCGGGTGCACGCGACAGTCGACATCTCCTCCGACCGCGCCACATGTGCCCTAGACTAATCATTATAACTAAAACTTAAACCAACAAAGCTGAGCTATGAATCACTAATCCTCATTATATGTCTGTCGCTGCCTTTAAGTAAGCGTTGTTCATGAAAAGTTAAATCGGAACAGGTGACAGTTTCGCCCCGTTCCATAGAAGACTTATAAAGAAGGTGTGTATTTAGGGCGTACAAGTGGCAGTGATATGTTGAGATGCAGCGTGCAAAAGTGGTGTATTTGAAAGAGAGAGGTCCTTCTAGAAGTTTCCTTAAGGCCCCCACCCTTCTGCGGCAACGCCGCGGCCCTATCCTGTCCAAAGTGGTGATGCTGACCTCTGAGATAAGAAGGATAGAAGACTGCACATCACTCGAATCTACGAGAAAATGAGGCCTGAACTCCTAATCCTCCTCCAAACCTTCCGTCATTGTTTGCCTGTATTTACGATCATGAAATTCCGGTCGTCTTTCTGCGAAGGGGCGGGACGGTTCGGGCGCAGAACCGCTGTTGGCCTCCTTTTTGCACTTGTAAGAAACGTCCGTGAAATTAGAGCCCAATGGTTCGCAACTAGACCTATATGCCTTCGCAGGGCATCCAAAGAGGAGCACAGTGGTGCAGTTCATTTTTGCTGCGGGCCATTGAGTGGTCGAAAAAATGGTATCGCTTCAGATAAGGCAAAAGTGACGCCAGGCATGGCCTTGCCGTGCTCAGAAATTAACTTACAAAAGGCTTGGAGCTTACATTGAAGTTGTATTATAGCAATCTGATAATTTCCTACGTTTTCTAGAAGAAGTTGCAGGGTACACTCAAGTAATGGCTCACTCTACAGTGACTGTATGGTCGAATAGATAGCGATGCGGGATTGGCTTCGGTAGCGTACCCTTCATTACCGCATTCGCTTCCTAACCTCACCTCTAACCTGTTATCAGATGTGGAGGAGGCTAGTTTTGTCGCGTGAGGTTACCTCGCTCGTTCATTAAGCCATGCTTGTCTCGCTGGGAATCTCTCGTTAGTTGGTGTCCCTATATGATCTCTTTACAATGTTCTATGTTAGTTTTGGAAGTGTTTCTTACTGTCAGCTCATTTGTGAACACGGTCGACAAGCATTGCTTTGACCCGTCATCGTCATCAAGACGTGTTCGATTCTTCGAATACAGACCTCTCTCTATTCTTTTCGCAACTCTCACCAAGCTGTCTTCAAGTACAGCATATTGTATCCAACTCGTGGTACTTGTCTTCGTGATGTGTAATTCTTCCTGACCACTCTCCCCCATACTTACGGGAGGAGGGGTGGCGGGTTGCAGATAGGAGCACCTGTACCCCATGAACATAGAAGTCGAAAAACGTTTCCACCCAATGTTTATCGAAAGGGTTAGTTGGAATGCTGATTATCAATATGACTATCTTTCTCGGTGAAACTACAGATTACTATAGGTTACGGTGGGCATGTGTAAGTAAAGGGATGTATCCTATATAGAATAACTGGCTCTACTCCATACTTTCACGACTCCAGAATTCGAGACAGTTCGAAAAGAAATTTGTCCAAATATCGCCTTTTTTATTGAGGTGGTGGTCGCGAATATGATACCTATTTTTAGAATTCCTGTCGATTACGGCAGGTTACGTTAGTTCTGAGTGAATCTATATCCGTAGAATGGCTTTCTCCGCCCATGTGGTGAGACTCGTTTTTCAACCTTCAACTTTGACATGGAAAATAGTGCACGAAAAAATTGCGGTTAAGGGAAGGAGTGACAGATCCGTGGTCATCAGCAGCTTAAATAATTCCCGTAGGGAATTTTGCGCGAAGTCGGTGGCTATGACCTCGTCAGTCTTACTCACCACTACTTAATAATACGGTACCCTACCGAAGCCAAAAAGGTCTCTACGTTGATAAAAATGGAAGAACTATCCCTAACAATGTATACCCCACCCGAGTTCGAACCTTCAATCCCTTCTCCTGCATCGCTATCCACTCGGCCATACAGACACTGAAGAAGTCGTTGCGAGTGAATCATCTAAATGTACCCTGCAACTTCTTTTAGGAAACATAGGAAATTACTACATTGCTACAATACAACTTCAATGTAAGCTCCAAACCTTTTGTAGGTTAATTTCTGAGCACGGCAAGCCCATGCCTGGCGTCACTTTTATCTCATCAGCCAGCACTGAAGTGATGTCATTTCTCCCCATTTTTGGATCACCCAGTGACCCGCAGCAAGAACAAACTCAGAACAGTTGACACGAGTCACATGCAAGTTGAGTGTTAGTATTAGATTTACTCATGTTAATAATGTGAAAGTAGCAAGTAACTTAAAGCAGTGATGCGTGTTACTTAAAAGGGCATTGGCCAGGGAGGCCCAAAATTAATTAAGCAACTCGCTACATGCAAGTGACTCACACAATGGTATGCAGTAAGGCACATTAAGAAAACAAGTAACTCGTTTAGTTTTAATCTCGCCAGCAACTCACTCTGTTTTGAAGCTCGCAAGCAACATACGCGACTGCTAACGTGGCATGCCACTTGATGCAACATCTATATGTAACTAACTAGGCCCGGGTCCCAATCTACTCAGAGGAGCAATATATTCGAGGTTGGATTGTCGTAGAGTCCCCGAATGTCGATAAACAGTGCTAGCCGGTGATTTCATGCTTGGGGTGAAAAGCACGGAGAACTCGGTCTAAACGCCTTTTTCACAGTCTTATGCATGTGAAATCAAAGCACTACCCAAACTCCATTAAAAAATAAAGAAAAAAATGACATGCAGGGCTCTGCGACTCCCCCTAAATTGGGTCTACGAGTAGATTGGGAGCACGGGCCTACATAGTTACATATAAACAGATATTGCATCACAAGTTGCATGCCACGTTAGCTTCCTCGTATGCTTGTGTTTTATCTTTTCGCATTCTGTGTCTCGCTTGTTGTTGTTGTGTGTTTTCACTTTCGGCATTGAGAATTTATTATGTTAAGCGTCGCTGCAGTATATTTTGTTCTGCACTGCTATTTGCCATTGAGATTGACTCTCATGTGACGGGAATCCACTATATACCAATACACAAATTGAGTGACTTCAAATGCATACAACGTGCAGGTCAAGACCAGATAAAATCACAAAAGTGGTTGTATATTTATGGATCAAATGTCCTCTCTCCTGATTGTATTCAAAGAAGCTGAACGCAGTTGTAGCATCACCTTTTGCCGGGTCCACTGTCTCGGATTGTCCCAGGAGCACCGTCGGTGCCCTGGGAGGAAGATCTGGATGAAAATCCTTCGCTTTCCACGTCGCAGCTGCCTGACTACTGCCCTCCTTCCTGGTTTTTCATGTTACGCCGTAAATCGGTACTGAAACAAGTGTTTTGGCTATACAAATGCGGATTCAGAACACTGACAAGGGAAGGGACTGAAGCATATATCTGGACGGGCGAAGCGAGTCATATAGGGAGAATCCCACCCCTTAGTACGAAAATGTGTTTATTTTTTGCCAGGTCGTTAAACCCAAGAAGTAAGAGGTCATTTTAGTTACAATGGAATCGGCGCCTCACGAGTTCGGGGGTCTTGTAGCCCGCGATGCCTCTGCCGGCAGTGGCTCGGGGCGTAGTGGATAGGCCTTGTTTAGGCCTATGTTATATTCCCGCGGGAGCATCCGCGGATGGGCGGAAATCGCGTCGGGACCTCGCGCCGGGCCACTCGTCGCGGCCCGCCACACCCGCCGTCCGCGGATCGCCGCCGACAGACGACGAGGGGGCTGTTATAGTTCCCGCCCGCGGGAGGGCAGCCGTCCGCGGTGCACTGCACCTCTTTCTTGTCTCTTTTGAGAATCCGAGCAAGATGGCTTTTTCTGTGGTCAATGGTCCATGTATGGAAACAGACTATGAGCCTGTAGCATTTATACGCTGCCCGTATTGTGCCCAGTGTTGCTTTATGCAGTTTGCACTTGTCTATCACGGGTGTTGAACATTTGTACGTCACCATGTTGAATACCAAAGCGTGCAGCTAGAAAATTAGGCAAAAGACGCCTGAAAATGGTATAGATGCCAAAATTCTTAAAATCTCAACCAACCAGTTGAAATGCAAAATGCAGCAGCGCAGAAGAATCGGGCCCGTGACCTCCCTCGCACGAGGCGACGTACTATCCACTACGCCGCCAGCCACTGCCGGCAGAGGCATCGCGGGCTGTAAGACCAACGAATTTGTGAGGCGCCAGTTCCATTGTAACTTCAAGGTCCCCTTCTCCTTGGGTTTAACGACTTGGCAAAAAATAAACACATTTGTATACTAATTGAGGGGTGGGGATTCCTCCTAGGGAGAGAGAGAGCAATAGAAACATGGGTTCGGATAAAAATAAAAATTTATCCTATTCGTTTGCACTTGGTTAACAAATCCCAAAAGTGTTCAGCATGACCTGCAAATGGCAGGTCATACTCTCTTTCTCTCGCCGCCAAGCTCGGCGCGAGAGAAACAGAATGCGCCTGCGCTGCCTAGCTCGTTATGCCGGGGCTCCCGCGCTACAAGTAGTCGGAGACAGATTGTCGGCGACGAGTATAACGTATGTCTAAGCTATTTGCAAACCTAGAAACCACTATTAGCTTACAAGTAACTTATGCACAACCCACACTTCTAGATAACTGCCTTGCAAGCCTCTTCGGTTACATGCGAGCTTTGTAAGTAACTAATGTAGCTTATGTGGGAGACGCAAGTGGGTTCAATAAGGTCTCTGAACCTGCCCCTATACTTGCGCGAAAGTTTCTCGTATTTTCACTTCGATTACTTCAAAGTAACTCACGCAATGATAGCTTACGACTGGAAGGTTATTTAACATGTTGACGACTACAGGGATTTTCGCGCGTCTGTCGTGTGGGACCAATTCCCTCACGACCAGGGATGTGCGGAATTTCCGTTTCCGTTTTCCGAATTCCGGTTTTCGGTCATTTTGAGCTCTTCCGTTCCTTTCCGCATTCCGCCTGTTTTTGGGCCGGAAAGCGGAAACAGAAATGGACACTGTTCCACACTAGTTTTCCAATGAACACAATCAGCTTATCAATTAAAGAAGTTCTCCTCCATATAATTGTAGAGAAATACTGTTAGACAACTGTAAATAGTATTATTATTCTTGAAATTGGTTAGACTACCAAAAGAAAGAACTCAAAAATGGCGTCTGAGTGCAGAGCAAAATTAATATGTTAGTAAAGGCTATGTATGCATTGTATGCTAAGAAAATGCACTTCACATTTGAATGATCATAAAGTTCTTCATCCATTAGTTGCAAATAGCTACAAAAACTTTGAAAGCATATAGCGCAGTGTCATAAAACAAAGGGTTCAGTGAAGGGTGTGGCATGCGGTTGTCTGCTTCGAGATTACATCAGTGTTCCTGATCAAAAGTGCATCATCATCATTTTCATTAGCATCTGTCCCGCTCGGTGGCGGGGTCCGCTACTCTGGTGGCGGGGTCCGCTCCTCTGGTGTGGTGACGCCAATTCTCCCGATCAAATGCTTGATCACGGTGCACACCAGCCATCTTTAAGTCCAAATGCAACGTATCTAGCCAACGCTGCTTCGGGCGTCCCCTGGACCGCTTTCCAGGGACCTCAAGGTTCAGGCCTATCTTCCGGACGGTGTCATCATTAGCGCGAAGGACGTGGCCGTACCATCGAAGACGAGCTTCGCGCTGCTTCTCGGCTATCGGGGCGACACCGAACCTCCGTCGTATGGCGCCGTTGCAAACGCGGTCCAAACGCGTAACTCCAGCCGTCCACCGTAGCATTTTCGCCTCCATTACACTGAAGCGGCTTTCAATTTCTTTCATCACGGGCCAGCACTCAGCACCGTACGTCGCTACTGGGCGAACGACTGTTCTATAAACCTTCGATTTGAGGTGCTCAGGTATTGCCCTGTCGCAAAGCACCGCAGTCAGTGAGCGCCATTTGGACCAGGCTGCATTCACACGTGCGTTCACCTCCAACTTTAGGCTGCCATCGGACGTGATCGCTGATCCGAGATACTTGAAAGATGTAACTCGTGAGAGCTTAGTACCATTGATCCTAATAGATCCGTGCTCAACCACATCCGTCGTCAAGTACTCCGTTTTTTTACATTTAGCTTGAGACCGAACAATGCCAAGCGATCGCACCACGCCTGTGCCTGTCGCTCGAGTTCGGTTTTATCTTCGCAGGCAAACATGACGTCGTCAGCATAGAACAGCGTCCAAGGTGCCGCCATCTGGAGATCTCGTGAGATCGCATCCATCACGACCACGAAGAGCAGTGGGGATAGCGCACCCCTACAGAGATGGGAATGCCTGCTGGCGCTCGCACTCGACTCCTTGGACAAGAGTACAGAATGTGCACCCACTCAGTGAGCTCTTCAGGGATACCATGTTGCCGCAACGCGTACCATATAACTTCTCGCGAAACGCGGTCGAAGGCCTTCTCCAAGTCCAGGAAGGCAAAATGCATCGGTTTCTGTTTCTCGCGGTGCTTCTCTAGCAGAAGACATACGGCGTGAATGGCATCAACGGTGCCACAGCCAGAGACGAAACCACACTGATTCGTGGAAAGCTGGATGACATCCCGGATACGTCCATCGACAATTCGCTCAAAGATTTTCATGGTGTGCGAAAGAAGGCGAATTGGACGGTAACTAGCGCAGTCCGCAGGACTGCCCTTCTTCTTCCAAATCGGGATGGTTGTGCTTTGCTGCCAGCTCTCGGGCACTTTCTTCTCAGCAACAATCTGATTGAAAAACTCTGTCAGCCAGTCAGCAGGGCACCAGCCCTTCGACTTCCACAGGTCGGCTGGCAGGTCATCGGGACCAGTGGCTTTGCCTGACTTCATCTTCCTCAGGGCTGCTTCGGTTTCGCTCACTGTGATCTTCTGAACGGGGCCGTATACAGGAGATGCAAAAGGAATAGCAGGATGCTCAAATTCAACATTCGAGATTTCCTCAAAGTAGTCGTGCCATCGCTTCTTTCTTTGGAAGTTGAAGCGCGCCTCAGCGTCATGGAGACGAAGATGCTGCGCTGGACGGCAGGAGTTACGCGCATGGACCGCATCCGAAACGATGCTATTCGGCAGAAGTTCGGTGTCGCGCCGATAACTGACAAGATGCGCGAAGCTCGCTTACGATGGTACGGCCACGTTCTGCGTGGAAAGGAAGATAGCGTCCGCAAGATGGGCCTTAAGTTCGAGGTGGTAGGAAAGCGGCCTAGAGGGCGCCCGAAGCAGCGCTGGGCTGATACGTTACATACGGACTTGAAAGCGGCTGGCGTCCACCCTGATCTAGCGCTGGATCGGGAAAGGTGGCGTCATGACACCAGAGTAGCGGACCCCGCTACGAAGCGGGACAGACGCTGAAGAAGAAGAAGAAGAAGAAGAAGAAGTCGTGCCATCGCTTCACAGCCCTCTTACGATCCATCGGAAGGTGACCATTCTCGTCGTTAGTGCCAAAGAACTTCTCGATGTCTTCTGCTTGGCGACAGCGAGCTTTGGCGAGTCGGTAGAGATAACGCTTACCATCGCGCGTTTCCAGTTTTTTGCTGACTTCAGCGTAGTATGCGGCTTTAGCAGCAGCCACTGCCTTCTTTGCCGCTTTTTTCACTTCTCGATAATTCCGCCAATTGTGAACTGTTTTATCACCGATAAATACGTGATAGAGCCGTTTCTTTTCTCGGACTTCTTCTTTGACATCGTCAGTCCATAGCCATGCCTGCTTGTCGACCCAGCGTCGTCCAGGCTTTGTTGTGCCAAGTTCGAAGCGTGCAGCCCGAGTTATCGCATCGGTAGCATCCTTCCAGGTTTCGTCGACAGTTGTCACCGTCGGCAACCGGATGCGAGAAATAACTGCCGCTTCCTTCTCTTTCAGTCGCCACCATTTGATTCTAGCCGACCCGCATAGCTCCACATGTTTACACCTCGGGGTGTGATCTTCAGCATGCAGATCAGGAGGCGGTGTTGCGTGGCAACCGTCTCGCAAGGCACGGTCTTCGCATCTGTGACAAGGCTTTGGTCTCGACGCCTAACAAGGACATAGTCGATCTGCGTTTTGGCGTTCCCGCTATAAAACGAGATGAGGTGGGAATCACGATCAAAAGTGCATATTTCAGTTTTTAATTTCGTTAGGTGTGATATTCATTATATAGACTTATGTATCACTTTTTCTTTGATGAAGCATCACGAATATCTGCCATGAGCTGTTATTTTGATTGACTATGGTGAATTATTGAATTCTGACACAAAACCATTGCTTCGAGAACCATCTAGGAACTGTCTAGCTGTGTCACCTTGGGCGTATGGTTTCTAGGCCGGCACAGACTGAATATTCGTGTGAAAGTGTGGACCCACCACGTCTTATCAGTCATCCAGTTATCATCTTAAATCCGAGAATGAATTCTGAGTACGGGTTTTGGTGATTACAATGTAACTGCTGTTGACTATGCAGATATCTGTGCAGTCATCAGGTCATCCATAATGCCACTGGTTTCTAAAGGTGTTCAGAGGTATCTCTTTCCTGGTCGGAAAATGATCTAGGTGGCTACTCCAGTTTTAGACTTAACCCGAGTCAGTTTTAAATGCGGGTCTGTAAGTAACCTCAAGTGGTTAAGTCGGTTATGTCTACTGTCCAAAAATATTAGCATAAAAAAAGTCAGCGAAAAACCCATCGCAGTAACTAGATATGGAAAGACTGCATGCTGAAATGTTGAGAAATAATGAGATAAAACCCTGAATTTTTTCCGTTAGTTGCTCTAGCCGTAGCTAAAAGGTTATCATAACGATATTATGAATTTTCGCTTCGTTATGTCATGTTATGATGAGGATGAGCATTAAACTGTGGAAGATTTTGCTGCTCGCTAAGTTTTGAGCAAGAAAAACTGCAATAGAAGCCGCTTCTGGCCAGGATCAAGCGTGGGGTTCGATTTTTGCTGGAAATTTACGACCCCCCCCCCCTCTGAAGCGGAATTTGTACGACCCCCTCCCTTTCTCTTCCAGTGTTCTATTTCTTGTATTTCTTGATTTTTTCAAGGTTTCTTGTGCAGTTTGAACTCTTCAATAGATTCTTCTTTTCAGGTGCGGCTTCGGCACTGAAGAGGACAATGAAACGAGTTCCCTGATCAATAATGTTTTCAAAACACAATAAAATTCTCTAAAATTTTGAACGCTATTTTCGACACTTCAAAATAAAGATCTTCTGGTAGCAGTTTCCAATCATCACTGTTCAATTTATGGAGTTTTTTTTTCAGGACACCATGGACACGGAACATTCTTCTACCTGAAGTAGCGACGTTTGCATCTGAAATTGTGCTCCGAAATTGTGTTATATAAAAATTTGAGTATTACTTTCTGACGACGACTTAAGTGCTTTCCTTATAAATTTTTTGAAGCGTTCCTCGAATCGATTATGGAGCGGCAGAAACAAGGATGGACGATGGACTTCTCTCGGAAATAATGTTCTCCCATCCTAAGAAAACGTCATAAAAAACGAAAATGGAGCTAAAAAAACCCCAGCTCTGTACATAATACAGCAAAAAAACAAGATTCTCCGCACCGATGACGGAACTGCGATGACGATATGATTAGGATGGATCGCAAGCAAAGTTCTCGTTTTTCATGAAAAAAATTTTTTAGCCGAAGCAGACCACCCATACGAATAAAATTTTGCCACAAAAACTTCCAAGTCATGATCAATGCACAGTGAAAAAATCATGATTTTCTGGATAGAACAGGTTGAATCGACCTCTGGTCGACTTTGCACCAACGTCATGGGAGCATAAAATTGAACGTTCCCAAAAAGGTTCATAACTCGGTAAGTTTTCCGAATTTTGAAAATTCTTTTAGCTTTTCGTAAAGTAGATAAAACGCCCTTTCTCATGGTGAGAAAGGGCGTTTTATCTACTTTATCTATTTACTAGAGAAAGAGCCCTTTCTTGCTATGTGAGAATTAATGTCCAAAAATTCGGTCTTCATGCGCGGCAGGGGAGGTTCAATTTCGGCTCCATGTCGCGAAAATACGTACCGAAAATCGAACCCCGCCTCCGCCCCGCATGAAGATCCCTTTTTTGCTAAAAGTGTTTGTAACCACAAAGAAGCGCTGTTTATCTACATTTCAAAAAGCTAGCGGGATTTCTTCATGCCCGGCAGGGGAGGTTCAATTTCGGTTCCATGTCGCAAAAATACGTACCGAAAATCGAACCACCCCCGCCCCGCATGAAGATCCCTTTCTTGGAAACGAATTAATTTTTGGACAGTAATTCTTATATAGCAAGAAAGTGCTCTTTCTCTAGTTTTTGAAAAGCTATCGGGATTTTGGAACTTCGAAGAATTGGTCAAGTTATGAATATTTTTGTGAAGCCACTTCAATTTTTTTCGCACAAAAATCGAACCAGCAGCCACGCTTGACGACTCCTTTTCTGGAAAACGATTTTTACACTGTGAGAAAGAGCGTTTTATCTTCTTTCTGACAGGCTAAAAAATTTTCAAAATATGAAAAACTTACAGAGTTATGAACCTTTTTGTGAACATTCAATTTTATGCTCCGATGACGTTGGTGCAAAGTCGCCCAGAGGTCGATTCAACCTGTTCTATCCAGAAAATCACAATTTTTTCACAGTGAATTGATCAAAACTTCTAGGTTCTTGCGGCTAAATTTTATCCGTATGGTTGATCTGCTTCGGCTAAAAAATAATATTTTCATGAAAAATGAGAATTTTGTATGCGATCCATCCTCGTCATATCTTCATCGCAGCGGAGAAGCATAGTTTTTATTTTATGTTAAGCACGACTTAAAATTTTATATGATACAGTTCCACTCTTTGTCGTCCTGTCCTTCAGAAGGCAGAAAAAAGTTTTCCAGCGAGGAGTCCATCCATATTTCAATTGCGATTGATCGCGTCAGAGAACGCAGTAGCCGCATGTAAACTGCCGTAACACGGAGATTTTTTGGGGATCCTGGAAAATTCATAAAGTTTTAGTAGATGTGTTTTCTATGCTTTAAAAGGCAGTTTCTGAAAGTAACATGTTCCATGTGATTAGTGTGTCGATATCTTTTCGGTAAATCGAGACGTCTGATCATATAGAATATCGTTTCAGAGAAACATAGTTTTATCACTGTGTGTCAAACGGGCTTAAAATTTTATAGGGTGCGATTTCATTTTCTGATGCTGTTTCCTGCAGGAGAGAAATTACTTTCCAAGCAAGTCCGTCCTTTGGTTGCCATTCCGTCATCGACTCGAAGAGCGCTTCAAAGATCTTGTAGGGAAAGCACTTAGGTCGTCATCAGTAATTAACACTTGAAATTCTATAGAGTGCAATTCTGGAAGTATATGTCGCTCATCAGGCAGAAAACTACCGTGTCCATGACGTCCTGGGAAAATCTGAAAAAATGAAAATCTCTCTTTGACTATAAATCTGCAGACAGGAAATCTTTATTTTTCACTGCACAGTAATCGGCATTAAATTTTTTTTTTGATAGTCAATCCTATTTTTTTTACTCCAGGAAACGCAAGTGCTTGTAAATCTCCTCATTGTCGTAGTCACACCTGGAAAAAACAACTTATTAATAGATGCAAACATCATCTAAAAACCTGAATTTGGAGAGAGTCCTCTGCGAAAACCGAGAAAGTACGACCCCCCCTCCATTCGAGGCTACAGTACGACCCCCCTTCGATTCCCGAACCTCAAGCTTGACCCTGCTTCTAGCGCCGCTCCAGATGCACTTTTGAAAAAATGGCGAACATGCGTCATTTCTGTTTCGTATTCCGGTTTTCGGCCATTTTGGGCGTTTCCGTTTTTCGTCTTTCGTCTTGAGCTTTTCCCATAAAAATTTCCGCACATTCCTGCTCGCGACACGACATCCCGTAACCCAAGCTCACCCTAAGGGTTATTTGGGATGCTGAACACAAATCCGATGTTCGTTTCACCGAATACAGCCGAAGACCACCCATATCGCCAATAAGGTGGTCGGGTCAAAATCACCGACTTGGCTCAAACTTCGCCTAGTGTGGCGTCTTATAAGTAGGAAGTCTGTCTTCAGTTCGTTTGTCATTGATAACATGCGTGCCCTGCATGTGAAAATCGCGCATAGCGCGCGTCATAGCGCGCGCGAGAAAGTGAGATACGACATCGCGCCTCAAAATTAGTAACAATCGATCCATTATTTTTGTATTGTTGAACAGGTATTACCACCCATAAAAATGTGTGCTGAACACCATTATAAAAATCAGAAATTTGATGTGAGTGTACCTTAATTATTACTTGTTATTTCGAGAATGAGACGACTGATCACCCTCATTTACCTGTACCTACCGCAGCGCGCCATACTTGTGAAACTGACATCCGTATCGTATTCAGCATCCCATAGCCCGCCCCACCCTAGGCGAGGTTTGAGCCAAATCGGTGATTTTGACCCGACCACCCTATTGCCGATATGGGTGGTCTCCGGCCGTATTCGGTGAAACGGGCGTCGGATTCGTGTCCAGCATCCCACCTACTTCCTAGGCGAATTTTATTTATTTATTTATTTATTTATTTATTTATTTATTTATTTATCCACGACGTCGCTAATGACGCGCCAAACTACACTTGAACTATACGGCAACAGTTAAAAACCAGAATGAAGACAATTACAATAGAAAATAGAAAAAGGAGAATAAAACAAAATAGGACAGTAAGCCGTAGAATCAACTAGTAACACCCTTATGTAAAGACGGAAGAACGAACACCTTGAAGTTCGGTAACAGAGAGGCCCTTCTACCGCTTTGTTTTTATTGATTGATTGATTGATTGATTGATTGATTGATTGATTGATTGCACGTGTTTGTGCGCTATACAAGAAAAGGAATGTAATCGAGGAAAAACATAACATTTAACGAACTTGAGTGTTTCTCGATTCCATGTTTGTCACTGAAGCAAAATTCAATGAATCGTAACGTCGCAACAAAACAAGCTCTCAATTGCAAAAATGAAATGCAGAGATTTTGGAGGAGAGATTATGATAAGGATATTGAGATAAGGATGATGAGTTGTAACGTGCTAATGCTTCAGTGCCGATACCATATCTGAAACAGTACATAATTATTATAAGCTTAAGAAATAGGTGAACATTGAAGAGATTTTCTGTTGCGAGTTACGATTCTTATTGTTTGTGAAGTGATGGAACGAGAAACACCATACAACAATCAAGCTAGAAGCTACGTAATTGAGGTGTTTGTCATGCTTTCTCCTCCCATATGAAATTCGCAGCTTTATTCTTCGTTTTCGAATGGCAGTCATGACCATGAACAAATAGTGAGCGACAAATAGTTTATGCTGATCTTTTTCGTCGTGTCTGTTTTTGTTTTCCTCTTGTTCACGTTCTAGCGCCTCCTCACTCCATGTCGACGCATCTCTTTGCGTAGCCACCTCCCAACCGATCGACTGCACAGTATACATTGGATCCGAATGAACCATTTTCGGATATCCGATTCGGATAACCCCACCCGAATTCAATGTATACTGCACAGACTCCCTTGTGCTTGGATTCGGCAGCGTAGCTGGCGTCGAGCGTCATCTGGTACACCATTCCCCTCTCCCGACCTCATTGCGGCACCGCTGACCGTCCGCTGCATCGTCCCCCGCTTTTTCTCTGAGGTTCGTCGTATCTTCGCCTCTTCTGTGCTCGGCCATCTTCGCTGGAAGAAAACAGATGTCCGGCCATTCTGCGTCCATCGGCACTTCGACAGATGGGTAACCCAGTTCGGCCAGAGGGACGGTGCTCCGTTTTTCAAAGCACTGCGATCCATGTTTCTGCCTGTGCTTTTGCTCACTGCTGAGTGTGGAGAGCTGCGTTAATTGTGAGCTTTGATAGGCCAAGCGACGAGATGTATGGGAAGAACGTCTTCGATTAATATCCTATCCTGTTCATAAATAGCGTTAAGCAACAACAACTGTAACAACAGGATTAAACATTGCTGTTCATTCCACCTCAGCGATGTTGAGAGACGAACTGCATATAGTATGTCTGATGGTCCTCGAACCATTCCCGAAAGAGAATAGTAATGCCATGCTGAGGTACTTCAGGTATTCGAGCTAATCTATTCTTGCGTGCTCAGGAATCGCCTTCTGCTCACTGCGTCATCCATGTCCACTAATGAGGAGCTCGAGACATATCGTCCGAAGTTTTCAAGTTACATTCTGCTTCGCAGCTGATTGCAAATTCGCCTAAAATGTTTCCTTTGATCGGCTTGATGAGCTGATCTACCCTTTCATTGCCGTCCAGTTCTGGTGTGATTGATTATGGTTTATTTTTATGATATATTATTGTATTATTATATGATAATATTTGCTTCAAGATTTTTTCGTTTGCTCAATTGAAAACTGCCTTTCCTAACACAGCGTTTCAACTGCTATTTTTAATTTTCGTTTTATCGGAACGTTTTCCCTTCCTCGTTTGTCGTCATTTCTTGGTGGCGATGTCCGTTCCTCCACGTGGTGCCATTGGAAACTGCTCGCTCTGCGAGCTAAGCTAAGCACGGACACTCGAATACAGGCGACAGGCCCTTGTGACAGGCCGGCCTACGAAGACCCATGTCACATAACATGGTTGATGACGTTACATGAGTATCGAGATAGTGCTACGGTGTCCGCGGGAGCCGACGCGCCCTCGCAGAGCCCGACGAGTGAGAAAAGTTTGCGAAGGTCCCTGATGCGAGGACGGCATCGGGGGGCAACTGAGCTAGTCCGAAATTCCCGTAACGTAAGCAGGACCCGCGTGGCAACGCTGAATGTGGGTACGTTGACAGGCCGCTCGTGCGAGTTGGTTGAAGCACTGGAGCGTAGAAGAGTTGATTTCTGTGCGGTGCAGGAGACGAGGTGGTCCTGCCGCAAGTCAAGGGACATAGGACGTGACTTCAAGGCCGTTCTATGTGGAAGTCCCAGGACCACCAGTGGTGTCGGAATAATCGTCTCCGAACGATTTCGTGACTCGATTGTAAGCGTTGAGCGCTTTGACGATCGATTGATGAAGATCGTTGTCGCCGCTAAGGAACGACTCTATCACTTCTTCTCTGCGTATGCTCCGCAGACTGGCTGCTCAAGCCAAGGATGAGTTTTGGAGCCCGCGTGATGAAAAGACAGCACAGGTGCTGTCGAAAGACGTCATCGTGGTCGCTGCTGACCTTAATGGGCATGTCGGCGCGAAGAAAGACGGGTACAGCTGTCATGGTGGATTCGGTTACGGGTCGCGTAACGCCGATGGTGAGCATATCCTTGAATATGCGGGATCGCATAACCTCATTATAGTGAACACCGTATTTCGTAAACGCTACTCCCACCTCATCTCATACTATAGTGGGAGCTCCAAGTCTCAGGCAGTCTCAGGCACGACCTTCGCATCTGTGACAAGACTTCATCGCGTCCTTGTGAAGGATCGGAAGGTCGTGCCGTATGAGGCGGTCGCCCACAGCACCGTCCGCTGATCTGCACCCTAAATATCGCCCCTTGAAAGCTGGCGAAAGCTATGACAGTCTCCTATTTACTCAGAGTGAGCTTTGCCGGGCCATGCGTAGTGAAAGTGGCAAATCCCACAGGATGGTATGCGCCAGTGCCGTGCACTGGCGAATATCGGTTGAAACAAAGATCACGAGTCAACCGAGTTGTCGCATGTACCATTTTTCGGATGAAAAGGACGTTTAAAGGCGCACTCTCCTCCGCATTAGGAACTCCGCCAAGCTCCCTGTCCTTGGTTCAAATTCCTGGAAAGGCTGACAAGTGCATGACTCGAATCTGTGTGCATGGTCGTAACACCGCGCAAGAACTAGTCCGTACCTATTTTTACGAACGTTTAAGGAGGAGTGGTGAGTGGGAATCTGGACCAATGAACAAATTCTAAAAAAGAACGTGAAACATTCGTGGCTAGCATGTCTCCCTTTGGCTGAATTTTGGTAGGAAGATGAATAGGTCAGTCAAAGGGATCTATCTACTTAGGGTTTCCACCCTGAGAGCTGACCAGGAGTCTATCTCAACGGTAGGTCGGAGCGACCCAAGCGTTATATATGGGCAGAGTCGCCTCTCTCTGGAAAACAATAAAATGCAAATACCTCGACCCCATTACAACTCTGCACAGAGTTAGGGACAACGAAAGCTGGACCCTCGGCGGCGTTAACTCCCTGCTTGCGCAAAAGATCGGGCTCAAGTTGGCTGGAAACAGCGATGACGAGCGAGCAGTGGTGGCGCAGTGGATAGAGGGGCGGCGTAGTTCCCGTGATTGCTTTTTCCAGCCAACTTGAGTCAGCCCTCCGCTTGCAGGCAGAGGGCGGGCTCAAGAGTTAGGAACGATGGAAGTTGGCCGCCAACGGTCCAACTTCCATTGTCCCTAACTCTGTGTACAGTTGTATTGGGGTCGAAATATTTGCATTTTGTTGTTTCCCAGAGAGAGAGAGAGAGAGAGAGAGAGAGAGAGAGAGAGAGAGAGAGAGAGAGAGAGAGAGAGAGAGAGAGAGAGAGAGAGAGACGATTCTGCCCATATACAACACTTGGGCCGTTCCGACCTACCGTTGAGATAGTCTCCAGGTGAGACTAGCGGTCGTACAACGCGCAAAAAAATCATTTCAACCTGAAGTCCTTTTTGGTGCATATCCCTACAAATGAAGAATCAACTGACAGAGAGACAGACAACCGGTTAACTACTTCATACCTAGTAAGATATATTTAGATAGCTACTTCATACATGGTAAGATATAATTAGTTACGGTGAAGCTAGCCTATGCGAGGCTCTCTCTCCCTTATAGCGGCCCAAATGGAGATAGGTGAGCTTCGGCGATATGCTTGCTCCGTATCGAGCCAGCACCTTCTAACTGACGCTCACCTTGGAAGAAAGAAGGTCAATAGCAGGTGTGTAAAGTTAGGAATGTGGTGCACATAGGGTTTTGAGATCGTTAGGCACCCCTGTCGGACTGGCGAGCTGACGAACAGGCCTGACGTCGCCAGGACCATCTCGACCTGTCGGGAGTCCGACTGAGGTTGCTCGAACGTGCTCCAAATAACTGCTGATGAAGAGCTGGTTGTATTCTGTTGAGGTTGCTGGAATTCGCCGTTAAAGGAAAGGTGTTAATCCCGATCTTCCCTGCTGACTGTTGTGGTTTTCCATCCATCGCCTTTTCCCAGAAGAATAGAGGGCATTTTTTTCGGTTGTTCAAAATTGATGAATTACCTTATTGTCTCAATCACGGGCATCGCTATCACTTTAATGCGGTCAGAAATCCGTCACTCGGTTTTTTCTCATTCTCTCGCCTTTTTCATCCTCGATCTCTTCCCGCAGCGTCGTTCTTTTCACTTTCAGCTGCAGAAGGTTCATCGTTTGTGTTCCCACCCTATATTCGTGATTTTTTACCTTCGTAGGAATCTAATGATCAGTGCATTAGGCTGCAGCCACGGGTCGGCCGCTTCTTTGGAGTACAACATTCGCTACCGCTGTACATTCACGGTCATCACCTCTAACAAGGAATGCCCTTGAACTTCCCCCAAAGATTCTCAACGAGACCTATTAGGTCTTGTAAGACATCGGACGAGGATCACAGAACTGAGTTTCGTTTTTGCTACGGGCCACTGGGTGGTCCGAAAATGGCAAAGCGTGGTATTACTTCAGAGCGAGTGATAAGCCTCAGGACCTTCATCGAACTCTCGACCCCCTCCCGTAAGTCCGCCTCGGTATTAAATCGGCCATTCAGTCGCTGCCATCATCGATGCGAATGAATCACTTGAATGAACACTGCAGCTTCGTCTAGGAAACGTCGTTATTTGTCATGCTACTATAATCAAACTTTAGTTTGAGCTCCAAACCTGTCGCAGGTTACGTTCTGAGCACGACAGGGCCATTCCAGGTGTCACCTATGCCTTATCAACCCGCTCTGGAGCGAGGCAATTTTTTGCCATTTTCGGACCACCCACTGGCCCGTAGCAAAAACAAAACGCAGTTCTGTGATTCCCGTCCGATACCCTACCAAGCCACATAGGTCTTGTTGAGAATCTTTGGGGAACTTCATGGGCTTCCCCTGTAAGTCCGTAGCTGTAGCTGCAATTGGGGAGCTGTGGCACGAAATTTCGAGCACGCCAGTGAACAATTGAATCGTAGATGCTCGCTGTTATGGCTGTCCTGGGTGTGGAGGGCGTTAATCCATGTTCTTTTTTTATCGAATTCAACAAGTGAAGCAGCGGCTTGATTAGAAAAAATTGAGGCATGCGTTACTGCATGAAAAAGGTCCACAACCCAAAACTTTGAAGGAGTGCGCGACGCAAACTCGGCATTCCATAGCGCGTAACACTTCTACTTTTCTGCGTTTTTGCCTCTGGTTCCAAAACTGATAGCGAGATTGAAAACAGTAGAGTCTTTCCATTAGCGCTCGTATTTTTGAGAGGACCTGTTTAGCAGTAATTGCTGTTTTCGTTACGATCCTAGGAATAGCACAGGATAATGGCATGGACAGTTTCGGCAGAATTGTAACAAGCATTCGTCTCCTACAAAATCCATCCTAAATTTTAAGCTTGAGGCAGATGCTTGATGCAATCCTTGCCTGTAACGTGAAGCGCAATTTCTATTTCCCTACTCTTTTGTGCACGCCTTAAATTTCTCCAAAACCTTTATTGGTAGGAAAGTTCTGCCCTTTAAAACAGCGCTTATATTCTTCTTTTGCCACCTTTATAACTGTCGAACTCGTCCATGCAGTGAGGTGCAGGCATCGTCCAAGTTGAACCGAAAATAGGACTGCTGGATGATAGTTTCAGATGTTTTTTTTCGTAACGCACAGTAGATGTTTTTTCCGTACCTTCTTAGCTATGTGCTGCGCAAATGTACAGATCAAGCCAGCATCTTCTGCACAACTTAGCAGTAAGATGAGCGGCTCACGGTGAAGACATTATTACTTGTCGTTATTCCTTACTCTACATATGTATTTCGCGATCTCAACTGAAAATATAGCCTGCTAAGCACAGCTAACCGAAGAGATTGTCTTGCCTACCCTTACATTTCACGTTTAGAGCCTAAGAGAATCCTAACCGGTGTTGTTCACATTTATATGTAGGTTACCAAATACCAAATAAATTGACTTTGATACACTTCTATATCCGTTTTGGCAGTCTACTAGCCCTTAAAGTTTCTTCTGAAACTAGAGTCAAAGCGTTTCCACTATTTTACCATACCGTATTCCGATATTCTGTTTGATTGTGTCGTTGAAATTGACTTCGAAAAGTGGAAAGAAATGTATGTTTGCTGGTCGATTACGACGCGAAAAAGCTTCAGCCAGAACACGACCGGTTCCTTCTCATAGGTGACACCTCGCGCCTGAATTCGTTTCGTGCACTGTTCGTCTTTGCGTGCTCCAGTTCCTTCCCCTCCGACTTGCCACTGCGATCTGCCGCTGATCGGGGCCCGTTCCATTCCCTGCACGCGGAGCGTTTTTCACCTTTTACGGGCACGAGGTATTCCAGAATCGCTGTTGTTCTTCTGAAGAGTCTCGTGTGAATTCCTCTGCTTCTAAAATGTGGTAGTCTAGAATATGGTGCTATCCAAGAGTTGTGTTGCACAACTCGAGATCGGGCTTGTGTTGATGTGCTACCGCAGCTGCCTGAAGACGATTTTTTGGTAATGAAAATCGAGGTTTTGCTTTTGTAAGGCCTAGGCGTTCTTTTTGCTGAAATCCAGCCCAACGCACTATACGTGTCTGACAGCGATTGATATTGGAATGTTTGACAATGTGTCAAATAAATCTGTATGTCCTACAGGGCCGTGCTAGCAAGGAGAGGTTCCCAACTCATGGTGAGCTTTTGCGATGCTATTTTGGCAGTAAGTAGGTCTCTGTGAGTGGATTCCAGCACCACAGTTAGTTTTTGCTGAACGCTTCTTTAAAGACCTGAAAAGGAGGCCTGAAAGCGTGCGCGCAACTATTATCAACCCCCACGACACCCAACAAGATGTGCCTTGGTGGCGCAGGCGGTAACACTGCCGCCTCATAGGAGCACACCGTCGGGCTTTTCAGTTCGAGTCCGAGTGCTGCCTCTACTTTCGCACATGTTATTTTGTTGTTATTACACTTTCTTATGATCACAGGAGTCAATTTTGAACAACCAATGCTTACAACAAACCAAGCCTCTCTATATGCGCCTTCATATGTGCTAGTTTTTCAACTATGCATGTCTGTACCATATCATTTCTCTGCAAATAAAACGTCTTATACATTATTAAATTAAAAGCCTTATATTTATTATTTCCTTTCCAGTCAACGGCTATGGTACAAAAATATGAAACAAGTAAAACACAAGCGCTTGTCACATCAGCAGCATCTTACGAAAGCCAGTGAGGAACAATTTTTTTCCTGGCAAGCAATGACTTCTTCGTTGAACGCGTAATTGTGGGTGTAGAAAAGAGTCCTGGGTGAACACCATCGTAGCCAACTGCCACCAACGAGTATGACAGACAAGGCCGAAACACCGGAGCGCAGAACTGTCGGTAGGTCTGCCTTATAATCTGCACCCAAAAGAAAAGTCACGGGTGGTACCCTTTTTGTGTAATATTTTATACCAGTTACCCACTCTCAATATACCATCTCGGCTGCATATAACATACTCCGGATGGCCGTCAAAGAGGACTGGTTTCTCTATCGGTGATCGCTCACTGTTGTCTTCTTCCCCACAGTCATCATCAGGTGTCCAGTCGACATCTACGTCCTCATCGAAACGCACTTATGAAACCACCTAGATGTGTAGAAAGGTCCCATTTTCGTTATAGTACCTTTAGCTTGTACCGCCTCTTCTTCCTGACAGTCTCCATAAATGGCGTCCAGGAGGGGTCCCTTTATGGCATCCGCAACCGCAATTTCTCTCCCCGCCGGAGAAGTGAAACCGGTGTGAAGGTGGAAAGTAGTCGGCCAACAACACGTTCAGGTGAAAACGGTATTTTTAGCACACTTATGTACCGATATGGTCCGGGTCCATAATATTCAACCGTAATATGAGCGTATTTGTGCGCAGTTACAGTATTGTTGGTGGTACGGTATGACGTATGGTGGTGGTATGGATATGCATAATTGAAAAACTAGCACATATGAAGGCGCATATAGAAAGCCTTGGTTTGTTGTAAGCACTGGTGGTCCAAAATTGCCTCCTGTGATCATATAAAAGTGTAATAACAATAAACTAATACGTGCAAAGCAATGGCAGCACTCGAACTCGAACTGAAAAGCCCGCCGGTGTACTCCTATGAGGCGGCAGTGTTACCGCCTGCGCCACCGAGGCATATCTCTTTGTGTGTCGTAGGGGTTGATAATAGTCGCGTGCACGCTTTCAGGCCTCCTCTTCAGGTCTTTAAAGAAGGGTTCAGCGAAAACTGACTGTGGTTCTAAACTACACTCACAGGGTTCTACATACTGCCAAAATAGCATCGCAAAAGCTCAGCATGAGTTGGGAACCTTTCCTTGTAAGTTTTGAGGACCCATCAACCCGGTTCCTCCACCATCACTGCTGGTGCACATCCTCCTCTGTCCTCTCAGTCTGATTGGCGCGACGTCTTGGAATTGTAAAGGAATCGTTGCGGTTCTGCACTCTTCTAAAAAATCGATGCGCCATGAAAGACAGATTGCTGAGATGCGACCGGCGATACTAGTGACAGGCGTTGCCGCTGATCTTTTGAAAGAAGCGCTTCCGGGTCAACGCCTCCATAGCTCTCGTGCGAGTGGAGCTCGGATTGCCCCTGCCTCCCCTCGTGGCCAAACTATTGCGCGACCCTGAGTAAATAAACCGGCATCGGGACAACCAATGTCTCAATCTTTTAGTGTCTGTACGCGACACTTCATTCATGCTACATACATAAGTAGTTCCGTACAGTCTCCACGTTCTTTCGTTTGCATATAAGACAAGGAGCTAGTGAAGCTGGACATTCTCATCTCTTGGTTTCACAACGACCTTATAACCTTGAATGAATATGTAAGTGATTTCCTCGAGGTTATTCTGACATGATTTCGGATTTGTCAGGGCTTCTGTTAGACATCTAACGATTTAGGGCAAGTCCTACTCCGGACCCCAGCTCCCGCCGTTTTCTACGTCTAGCTTTAAATAATCGTAATTTCATTCAGCGTTAAGCACTTAAAAAACGGTGAAAACTTTCACCTTTGCATATCTTTGCGAAGAAGGTCGCTAGTATTGAATTTTTAGTTACGAACATTTGCGCAGTCAGCACTCATGAACACTTCAAAGACAGAGTGACATTTATCCTCTGGTGGCTTTCCAAGAAACTGTTAGCATACCGGTGAATTCGAATACTTGAAAACTGCGGGCATTTGAAACCATTCCAATAGTCGAAAATTTTGCGAGAGCACAACTATAGTTGTGTGTATAGTAGATCCTATACTGGTTGTTTCAACTGATAATAATAAGTGATAATAAACTATGATTTTGATAAAAAAAGCTTGATAAACGTTTTTAAGTGATAAAATACAATTTTTTTGTAAAAGTGATTATGTATTACAATATAGATGTATGGATGTATCAGTGAAATGCTAGCTTAAACTATTTCTGTGAGCCATTTCAAGCAGTTTGGACATCGTTAGGAGCTCTTTCTTATTGCGTGCTCCAATGGGAATACGGCGTGCTACGTCGGTTTCCGTAGTTATTGCGTATTGCGTAATCGTATGCTAGTGTCTGGGTGTGTAGGCTGGCGCGCCTCTGAACATACGGAAGCTCGTCGTGATCGTTGCCAAACGTGTCCGCCACGGTTGCAGTGTAGAAAATGCTCTGTTTTACCATGTGTAGATCGGAGCAATTCCTCATTAAACCTGCGTTAAAACTGCGGGCGAATTGTCGCCGTCGGAAAACGGGCTCTATGGACGTCAAAATCGTGATTCTTTTCAAAACCAACCCAGGCGCGAATTTCAAACCGCGTACAGTGACTAAGAATCACGCTTTTTTCTTAAATTTATGAAAATGGGCTCGAAGGAGGAGGGGGTCACAATGTAAGGCATCCCATCACGCATTTTGTGTTGCGCGAAAATGGAACTGCTACTCAACACTACTGTGTCGTACCCCTTGTTGTTCCATTGAATTGTGTTGTTCCATTTTTGATGTAAATCGACATTCATGGGCCTTCTCACGAAGAGCGAAAACCACAAACTAAAAGGTGGCCTCCTCCACCAATTTACTGACTAATACCGTCCTTTATCCGCATCCTTTTCTTGTCCGATCTGGAAAGAGCTGAACAGGAGCAAAGAGCCGACTCTTGAACATAAAAGGATAGAAGCTACCTTACAAATCTTAAGGATTTATATGTGTGCTGAAGAAGATATGCTATACCCGAAGCCGGCAAGCCTGGCGTGGCCCCACGCCCAGCGTAGGGGAACGGCGAAGCCGGCGACGGACACTGGCTGAGGAAGCATTCCTAGCTAGGTTGGGCTACGGTCCAGCGTGGCCCGCTTACCCGAAGCCTGGCGTGGCCCGCACGTCCATCGTACAGCGACGGATGCTGGCTGAGGAAGCATCCCTAGCTAGGTTTGGGCTACGTTCCCAGCGTGTCCGCCCTACCCGAAGCAGGCAAAGCCGGCAAGCCTGACGCGGCCCGCAGGTCCAGCTAACACCGCGGCGAAGCCGGCGACGGACGCTGTAATGGGATAATGCGAGAATTTAGTGTCATCGACTCGCAAATGAAGAATCCGTGGCAGATAGCAAATTACGCGTAGAAGTGAGGAAAATTCCTTCCTTTGGTAGCATCTCAACCCCGGAGAATGTCCACTACTTGCAAAATAAATGACCAAGTATCTTGTTATTCCGGGCTTCTAATTGGATTGTTAACGATGATTCAGTTGTCTTCCTAAATTCAACCCTTTTCATCCACATCTGTGGTTTTGTTCTGTCTTCTTTCTGTTCTCTGTTGAACGTGCCTTCGAAATCGAGTTATTCGATTGTTTGATTTTCGAAAACGGCGAAAAGTCGAGTTATTCGATTGTTCGATTTTCGAAAACGGCGAAAAGTCGAGTTATTCGATTGTTCGATTTTCGAAAACGGCGAAAAGTCGAGTTATTCGATTGTTCGATTTTCGAAAACGGCGAAAAGTCGAGTTATTCGATTGTTCGATTTTCGAAAACGGCGAAAAGTCGAGTTATTCGATTGTTTGATTTTCGAAAACGGCGAAAAGTCGAGTTACTCGATTGTTCGATTTTCGAAAACGGCGAAAAGTCGAGTTATTCGATTGTTCGAATTTCGAAGACGGCGAAAAATCGAGTTATTCGATTGTTGGAATTTCGAAGACGGCGAAAAATCGAGTTATTCGATTGTTCGAATTTCGGAGACGGCGAAAAATCGAGTTATTCGATTGTTCGATTTTCGAAAACGGCGAAAAGTCGAGTTATTCGATTGTTCGATTTTCGAAAACGGCGAAAAGTCGAGTTATTCGATTGTTCGATTTTCGAAAACGGCGAAAAGTCGAGTTATTCGATTGTTTGATTTTCGAAAACGGCGAAAAGTCGAGTTACTCGATTGTTCGAATTTCGGAGACGGCGAAAAATCGAGTTATTCGATTGTTCGAATTTCGGAGACGGCGAAAAATCGAGTTATTCGATTGTTCGATTTTCGAAAACGGCGAAAAGTCGAGTTATTCGATTGTTCGATTTTCGAAAACGGCGAAAAGTCGAGTTATTCGATTGTTCGATTTTCGAAAACGGCGAAAAGTCGAGTTATTCGATTGTTCGATTTTCGAAAACGGCGAAAAGTCGAGTTATTCGATTGTTCGATTTTCGAAAACGGCGAAAAGTCGAGTTATTCGATTGTTTGATTTTCGAAAACGGCGAAAAGTCGAGTTATTCGATTGTTCGATTTTCGAAAACGGCGAAAAGTCGAGTTATTCGATTGTTCGATTTTCGAAAACGGCGAAAAGTCGAGTTATTCGATTGTTTGATTTTCGAAAACGGCGAAAAGTCGAGTTACTCGATTGTTCGATTTTCGAAAACGGCGAAAAGTCGAGTTATTCGATTGTTTGATTTTCGAAAACGGCGAAAAGTCGAGTTATTCGATTGCTCGATTTTCGAAAACGGCGAAAAGTCGAGTTATTCGATTGTTCGATTTTCGAAAACGGCGAAAAGTCGAGTTATTCGATTGTTTGATTTTCGAAAACGGCGAAAAGTCGAGTTATTCGATTGTTGGAATTTCGAAGACGGCGAAAAATCGAGTTATTCGATTGTTCGATTTTCGAAAACGGCGAAAAGTCGAGTTATTCGATTGTTCGATTTTCGAAAACGGCGAAAAGTCGAGTTATTCGATTGTTTGATTTTCGAAAACGGCGAAAAGTCGAGTTACTCGATTGTTCGAATTTCGGAGACGGCGAAAAATCGAGTTATTCGATTGTACGAATTTCGGAGACGGCGAAAAATCGAGTTATTCGATTGTTCGATTTTCGAAAACGGCGAAAAGTCGAGTTATTCGATTGTTCGATTTTCGAAAACGGCGAAAAGTCGAGTTATTCGATTGTTCGATTTTCGAAAACGGCGAAAAGTCGAGTTATTCGATTGTTTGATTTTCGAAAACGGCGAAAAGTCGAGTTACTCGATTGTTCGAATTTCGGAGACGGCGAAAAGTCGAGTTATTCGATTGTTCGATTTTCGAAAACGGCGAAAAGTCGAGTTATTCGATTGTTCGATTTTCGAAAACGGCGAAAAGTCGAGTTATTCGATTGTTTGATTTTCGAAAACGGCGAAAAGTCGAGTTATTCGATTGTTCGATTTTCGAAAACGGCGAAAAGTCGAGTTATTCGATTGTTCGATTTTCGAAAACGGCGAAAAGTCGAGTTATTCGATTGCTCGATTTTCGAAGACGGCGAAAAGTCGAGTTATTCGATTGTTCGATTTTCGAAAACGGCGAAAAGTCGAGTTATTCGATTGTTCGATTTTCGAAAACGGCGAAAAGTCGAGTTATTCGATTGTTTGATTTTCGAAAACGGCGAAAAGTCGAGTTACTCGATTGTTCGAATTTCGGAGACGGCGAAAAATCGAGTTATTCGATTGTTCGAATTTCGGAGACGGCGAAAAATCGAGTTATTCGATTGTTCGATTTTCGAAAACGGCGAAAAGTCGAGTTATTCGATTGTTCGATTTTCGAAAACGGCGAAAAGTCGAGTTATTCGATTGTTCGATTTTCGAAAACGGCGAAAAGTCGAGTTATTCGATTGTTTGATTTTCGAAAACGGCGAAAAGTCGAGTTACTCGATTGTTCGATTTTCGAAAACGGCGAAAAGTCGAGTTATTCGATTGTTTGATTTTCGAAAACGGCGAAAAGTCGAGTTATTCGATTGCTCGATTTTCGAAAACGGCGAAAAGTCGAGTTATTCGATTGTTCGATTTTCGAAAACGGCGAAAAGTCGAGTTATTCGATTGTTCGATTTTCGAAGACGGCGAAAAGTCGAGTTATTCGATTGCTCGATTTTCGAAAACGGCGAAAGTCGAGTTATTCGATTGTTCGATTTTCGAAAACGGCGAAAAGTCGAGTTATTCGATTGTTCGATTTTCGAAAACGGCGAAAAGTCGAGTTATTCGATTGCTCGATTTTCGAAGACGGCGAAAAGTCGAGTTATTCGATTGTTCGATTTTCGAAAACGGCGAAAAGTCGAGTTACTCGATTGTTCGATTTTCGAAGACGGCGAAAAGTCGAGTTATTCGATTGTTCGATTTTCGAAAACGGCGAAAAGTCGAGTTATTCGATTGTTTGATTTTCGAAAACGGCGAAAAGTCGAGTTATTCGATTGCTCGATTTTCGAAAACGGCGAAAAGTCGAGTTATTCGATTGTTCGATTTTCGAAAACGGCGAAAAGTCGAGTTACTCGATTGTTCGATTTTCGAAAACGGCGAAAAGTCGAGTTATTCGATTGCTCGATTTTCGAAGACGGCGAAAAGTCGAGTTATTCGATTGCTCGATTTTCGAAAACGGCGAAAAGTCGAGTTATTCGATTGTTCGATTTTCGAAAACGGCGAAAAGTCGAGTTACTCGATTGTTCGATTTTCGAAAACGGCGAAAAGTCGAGTTATTCGATTGTTCGATTTTCGAAAACGGCGAAAAGTCGAGTTATTCGATTGCTCGATTTTCGAAGACGGCGAAAAGTCGAGTTATTCGATTGTTCGATTTTCGAAAACGGCGAAAAGTCGAGTTATTCGATTGTTCGATTTTCGAAAACGGCGAAAAGTCGAGTTATTCGATTGCTCGATTTTCGAAGACGGCGAAAAGTCGAGTTATTCGATTGTTCGATTTTCGAAAACGGCGAAAAGTCGAGTTATTCGATTGTTCGATTTTCGAAAACGGCGAAAAGTCGAGTTATTCGATTGCTCGATTTTCGAAAACGGCGAAAAGTCGAGTTATTCGATTGTTTGATTTTCGAAAACGGCGAAAAGTCGAGTTATTCGATTGTTCGATTTTCGAATACGGCGAAAAGTCGAGTTATTCGATTGTTCGATTTTCGAAAACGGCGAAAAGTCGAGTTATTCGATTGCTCGATTTTCGAAGACGGCGAAAAGTCGAGTTATTCGATTGTTCGATTTTCGAAAACGGCGAAAAGTCGAGTTACTCGATTGTTCGATTTTCGAAGACGGCGAAAAGTCGAGTTATTCGATTGTTCGATTTTCGAAAACGGCGAAAAGTCGAGTTACTCGATTGTTCGATTTTCGAAGACGGCGAAAAGTCGAGTTATTCGATTGTTCGATTTTCGAAAACGGCGAAAAGTCGAGTTATTCGATTGTTTGATTTTCGAAAACGGCGAAAAGTCGAGTTATTCGATTGCTCGATTTTCGAAAACGGCGAAAAGTCGAGTTATTCGATTGTTCGATTTTCGAAAACGGCGAAAAGTCGAGTTATTCGATTGTTTGATTTTCGAAAACGGCGAAAAGTCGAGTTATTCGATTGTTCGATTTTCGAAAACGGCGAAAAGTCGAGTTACTCGATTGTTCGATTTTCGAAGACGGCGAAAAGTCGAGTTATTCGATTGTTCGATTTTCGAAAACGGCGAAAAGTCGAGTTATTCGATTGTTTGATTTTCGAAAACGGCGAAAAGTCGAGTTATTCGATTGCTCGATTTTCGAAAACGGCGAAAAGTCGAGTTATTCGATTGTTCGATTTTCGAAAACGGCGAAAAGTCGAGTTACTCGATTGCTCGATTTTCGAAGACGGCGAAAAGTCGAGTTACTCGATTGTTCGATTTTCGAAGACGGCGAAAAGTCGAGTTACTCGATTGTTCGATTTTCGAAGACGGCGAAAAGTCGAGTTATTCGATTGTTCGATTTTCGAAAACGGCGAAAAGTCGAGTTATTCGATTGTTTGATTTTCGAAAACGGCGAAAAGTCGAGTTATTCGATTGCTCGATTTTCGAAAACGGCGAAAAGTCGAGTTATTCGATTGTTCGATTTTCGAAAACGGCGAAAAGTCGAGTTACTCGATTGTTCGATTTTCGAAAACGGCGAAAAGTCGAGTTATTCGATTGCTCGATTTTCGAAAACGGCGAAAAGTCGAGTTATTCGATTGTTCGATTTTCGAAAACGGCGAAAAGTCGAGTTACTCGATTGTTCGATTTTCGAAAACGGCGAAAAGTCGAGTTATTCGATTGTTCGATTTTCGAAAACGGCGAAAAGTCGAGTTATTCGATTGCTCGATTTTCGAAGACGGCGAAAAGTCGAGTTATTCGATTGTTCGATTTTCGAAAACGGCGAAAAGTCGAGTTATTCGATTGTTCGATTTTCGAAAACGGCGAAAAGTCGAGTTATTCGATTGCTCGATTTTCGAAGACGGCGAAAAGTCGAGTTATTCGATTGTTCGATTTTCGAAAACGGCGAAAAGTCGAGTTATTCGATTGTTCGATTTTCGAAAACGGCGAAAAGTCGAGTTATTCGATTGCTCGATTTTCGAAAACGGCGAAAAGTCGAGTTATTCGATTGTTTGATTTTCGAAAACGGCGAAAAGTCGAGTTATTCGATTGTTCGATTTTCGAAAACGGCGAAAAGTCGAGTTATTCGATTGTTCGATTTTCGAAAACGGCGAAAAGTCGAGTTATTCGATTGCTCGATTTTCGAAGACGGCGAAAAGTCGAGTTATTCGATTGTTCGATTTTCGAAAACGGCGAAAAGTCGAGTTATTCGATTGTTCGATTTTCGAAAACGGCGAAAAGTCGAGTTATTCGATTGCTCGATTTTCGAAGACGGCGAAAAGTCGAGTTATTCGATTGTTCGATTTTCGAAAACGGCGAAAAGTCGAGTTATTCGATTGTTCGATTTTCGAAAACGGCGAAAAGTCGAGTTATTCGATTGCTCGATTTTCGAAGACGGCGAAAAGTCGAGTTATTCGATTGTTCGATTTTCGAAAACGGCGAAAAGTCGAGTTATTCGATTGCTCGATTTTCGAAGACGGCGAAAAGTCGAGTTATTCGATTGTTCGATTTTCGAAAACGGCGAAAAGTCGAGTTATTCGATTGCTCGATTTTCGAAAACGGCGAAAAGTCGAGTTATTCGATTGCTCGATTTTCGAAGACGGCGAAAAGTCGAGTTATTCGATTGTTCGATTTTCGAAAACGGCGAAAAGTCGAGTTATTCGATTGTTCGACTTTCGAAAACGGCGAAAAGTCGAGTTATTCGATTGCTCGATTTTCGAAGACGGCGAAAAGTCGAGTTATTCGATTGTTCGATTTTCGAAAACGGCGAAAAGTCGAGTTATTCGATTGTTCGATTTTCGAAGACGGCGAAAAGTCGAGTTATTCGATTGTTCGATTTTCGAAAACGGCGAAAAGTCGAGTTATTCGATTGTTCGATTTTCGAAAACGGCGAAAAGTCGAGTTATTCGATTGTTTGATTTTCGAAGACGGCGAAAAGTCGAGTTATTCGATTGTTCGATTTTCGAAGACGGCGAAAAGTCGAGTTATTCGATTGTTCGATTTTCGAAAACGGCGAAAAGTCGAGTTATTCGATTGTTTGATTTTCGAAAACGGCGAAAAGTCGAGTTATTCGATTGCTCGATTTTCGAAAACGGCGAAAAGTCGAGTTATTCGATTGTTCGATTTTCGAAAACGGCGAAAAGTCGAGTTACTCGATTGTTCGATTTTCGAAAACGGCGAAAAGTCGAGTTATTCGATTGCTCGATTTTCGAAAACGGCGAAAAGTCGAGTTACTCGATTGTTCGATTTTCGAAAACGGCGAAAAGTCGAGTTATTCGATTGTTCGATTTTCGAAAACGGCGAAAAGTCGAGTTATTCGATTGCTCGATTTTCGAAGACGGCGAAAAGTCGAGTTATTCGATTGTTCGATTTTCGAAAACGGCGAAAAGTCGAGTTATTCGATTGTTCGATTTTCGAAAACGGCGAAAAGTCGAGTTATTCGATTGCTCGATTTTCGAAGACGGCGAAAAGTCGAGTTATTCGATTGTTCGATTTTCGAAAACGGCGAAAAGTCGAGTTATTCGATTGTTCGATTTTCGAAAACGGCGAAAAGTCGAGTTATTCGATTGCTCGATTTTCGAAAACGGCGAAAAGTCGAGTTATTCGATTGTTTGATTTTCGAAAACGGCGAAAAGTCGAGTTATTCGATTGTTCGATTTTCGAAAACGGCGAAAAGTCGAGTTATTCGATTGTTCGATTTTCGAAAACGGCGAAAAGTCGAGTTATTCGATTGCTCGATTTTCGAAGACGGCGAAAAGTCGAGTTATTCGATTGTTCGATTTTCGAAAACGGCGAAAAGTCGAGTTATTCGATTGTTCGATTTTCGAAAACGGCGAAAAGTCGAGTTATTCGATTGCTCGATTTTCGAAGACGGCGAAAAGTCGAGTTATTCGATTGTTCGATTTTCGAAAACGGCGAAAAGTCGAGTTATTCGATTGTTCGATTTTCGAAAACGGCGAAAAGTCGAGTTATTCGATTGCTCGATTTTCGAAGACGGCGAAAAGTCGAGTTATTCGATTGTTCGATTTTCGAAAACGGCGAAAAGTCGAGTTATTCGATTGCTCGATTTTCGAAGACGGCGAAAAGTCGAGTTATTCGATTGTTCGATTTTCGAAAACGGCGAAAAGTCGAGTTATTCGATTGCTCGATTTTCGAAAACGGCGAAAAGTCGAGTTATTCGATTGCTCGATTTTCGAAGACGGCGAAAAGTCGAGTTATTCGATTGTTCGATTTTCGAAAACGGCGAAAAGTCGAGTTATTCGATTGTTCGACTTTCGAAAACGGCGAAAAGTCGAGTTATTCGATTGCTCGATTTTCGAAGACGGCGAAAAGTCGAGTTATTCGATTGTTCGATTTTCGAAAACGGCGAAAAGTCGAGTTATTCGATTGTTCGATTTTCGAAGACGGCGAAAAGTCGAGTTATTCGATTGTTCGATTTTCGAAAACGGCGAAAAGTCGAGTTATTCGATTGTTCGATTTTCGAAAACGGCGAAAAGTCGAGTTATTCGATTGTTTGATTTTCGAAAATGGCGAAAAGTCGAGTTATTCGATTGTTCGATTTTCGAAAACGGCGAAAAGTCGAGTTATTCGATTGTTCGATTTTCGAAAACGGCCTTTCGAAAAGAAATTGTCGAAAAGCTCAACTCTAGTTGACAGGCAACTCGGCCCCGTTCGTCCCCGCTGCTGCTGAGTCACCGCGTCTGCCATCTCTCGCTGCCTCTCCGCTATTTCGCGCGCATCTACCGTCTCGCGTGGGAACATGCTGTTTCTTGAGCGACTTGCGCGACCGGCGTCTCATCATAGCGTGGTATATTTCCACACCAATTGTACTGTTGGTGATATCACTGCGGAAATGTACTGATCCGGCCACAAGATTCTGTAGATTCTGTGTTCACTGAGATTCTGTAGTATGTTTAGAAACAAGTTTGCAACTGTCTTTTGTTTGAGATAGAACACTCTCTGTCAAAGCGTTTGAAGTACAGATAGCAACATATGGATAAAAACAGCTGCATCGTGTGAAGCATGAGATTACATTTGTATACCAAGCATATGAACACAAAGGCAAGTGCGCTAACAGTTCCCTCACGGAATGGACAGGATAACATGCGTAGGGCTCTCCAGAGGAGTACAACGAGGGGGCGGGGACACATTGAGAGCTAACTAGTGGGCAAGGCTAAGGTATCAAGGTGATCCTTAACTCTCTTGTGGTAGGTGGACGACCACCCGCCTGTAGGAACTGTCTGAAGCGTCTCATCTCATCGTGTCTTTCATTTTGCCTGCAGGCTTCGCGACTTCGGATATATTTTGTCGCCATTCCCCCATTTGCTATAGGCAGGATCTGCGATTTGGCCATACTTAACTGTGAGGCCAAAAACTGTAATAGAGTTGCCATAGCAGGAATGCCAGTAGCAAACGCCCTTCGAAGTTTACTGTGAAGCCCTTCGACGAAGTTCGCTGGTTATCCTGTCCATTCCGTGAGGGAACAGTTAGCTGTTCCACCATTGTCATCCGCTCTGGAGCTGTGAAAGTATCGTATGAAACCATAAATATCGTTCTCTAAACAATATTTGCCCTCGTGTGTCACCTGACCGAAATGTGGCTGTGCCACATCAGCTCCTAAGTCTTGGATAACGTTGGTTGGAGTTACCGTATAGGGTTGTGCCCAGAATTCGTTGCTCCTCTCGATCACCAACCGGCGCATAATAGAACGAGGTCTTGGCTCACAGAAGTGAGTGCGAACCGGATTTTCAGGATCCGTTATGAAGTGTCCACTTCTGACTTTGCAGGAAGGCTGAGGCTGTTTGTACTCCTCGCGCTCTCGATCCTTAAGCGATCGGTATCCACAGCACACAAAGGTGCTGGTCTCTCCGACTGATAGTGTCTTCCTATACGCCCACTCATAGCACAGCTGACGATCTCGAGGTAGGATATATGTCGCTATATCTCTACCCCTTTCCTGTGAGGGAGCAAACATCACTAGAACCGGTTAGAACGACGCCATTTCACAACAGTGGTACTTCGAAATCCCGCCACATCTTCTTTCATTTTGATCTCGTGTGAAGTCTCTCCATCGTGGGAAAGCAATCGCATGAAATGCACGTGCGGCTAGAGATGTAGGGTCGGCGTAGGCGCCGGCACTCTTCCGTCTGGAGTCTGCTCCGCCGCGATGACTCAGCACGCTCGGGGCCGAGCTGCCCGTAATCGAATCAAATTGCGATTGGAGCGCGTCGTTCTCGTCGGAGCGCGTTACTCCTGCCGAGAATTTTTCTAGATGCTGAATCTTTTCTCCATTTCTAATATGCTTGAACTGGTCCACATTGTGGTGCGATCTCCACAGATGTGCTGGTTCTATCTGTCTAACCTATAAGCTGATTTTAAATTTTGCAGGAAAATACACCTACATGAAAACTTATCCCGAATGCTGTACTTTCCTCAAAGGTCCACTGCTCAGCAACCTTTATAAGGATGTTTGCTGAACGTCGGAGGTGAAGGGAAGAGTTCTCAAATCAAAACGAACTCTTCCAAATCGAAATGACATTCAGGAAGGTGAGACTACGGACTCAATAAGATGGTTATAATATTTTTGTTCAGGCAAAATTTGGTATAGCTTTCTTTGAAATTTTCTTAGTTCACGTGCCTCAATAAGTGTAATAAATTTATAAAATTCTTACTTTTGAGAAAAAATAATAAACTAAAATTGTCTTAAGACAAATAAGCAATCATATAGCGCATTAGAAGATCAGATCGCGCAAGGCACTCAAAAAGCTCGTCACGATTTTTTTGATTGATAGTGTAAATGCTGCTTACATGAAGCATATAAATGAGGATAGGCGTGTTCTTTATGGCGCAAATAGGGCCCGGGCGGGGGCGGGGGAGGGGGGGGGAGTCATCACAGCATGGCCCGGTGGGCCGGCGTGGCGAGTAGCTACATACAGCGACTGTAAAGTCTTATCTCTTCGTTCCCACTATAGATCCGCGTCTTATGTGCTTCCTAACTGGACAAGGGAGGGAACTCCAGGATTTGGGCTATTCTAACACGGATACGTCACTTGAGCCACACCCTGGAGTCCTTTCCCCTGCCCAAATCTGTGAGAAAAAAACGTAAATCTACAGTATTATTTGTTTGTTCTCTTTACTATCAGTGTGCCTTCTCTCGTTTTTTTAGTGTTGGTGACACTTTTTATAAGGTGACCCCCCCCCCCCCCGGGACCATATTTGCGCCTTCTTTACAATTGTTTTTATTGAATGAATGCTAGAGGAAAGCACTCACAACAGATGTTTCGAAACGGGGACACGGTGAATGAGAAGGAAATACACTTTGGAAATGCTCTTCCGAACCGGGATTGGGAGTCAGTTCTTTACTGAGTTTATGTGAGACACAGCCAGTTTGTTCATGCAGCCCTCCTAGAATCAGCGTTTTCTTAAGGATTCGCATCCACTTCTACACTGCTGTTCTATCAGTTTGATCTAAGGCTCTCCGATTTAAGCCGCTGCATTCAAATTGAAGTATATGCGCTCATACTTAATCTTAGTGAAATCTTTCTAAGCGGGCTGCTGCCTGCTATATTGTGAGACCATGGTCGTGGAACACTCATAAAAGCACGGTTTCTGTGCTTTCCTCCGTTGGCGCGGAGGAGAACACAGAACTAGGCAAGAGAAGGAACTCCGGGTGTGGCTGCTAAACTATTTAGCTTACCCATTTTAAGAAACCTTGCCGGAGTACAGCGGCACCAGCCCGCTTAGTACCTCGAAATCTACATGCTCTTGCTGATAAAGTCTAAGGCGTCCAATGTGCGTAGGAGTTCAGAAGACGTGCCTAGCTCGTCGCCCAGCGTCAGCGTTCAACGTTATGCGAAGGGGGACGGTTGGACATGGAATATACTAGAAGTAGTGCGTTTCTAAACAAAAACTCGCTTTTCTGTGAGGGATGTGGGCAATTCCGGGTTATTATAGGTCTGAAATTCGCGTATAAACGAATTCCGGATAAGGAAGTCGCTCTTTAGGGTAGTGGTAACATTACCTGTCTAGAAACTCGAGTGGAGTTATTCAGGCGGAAGACGTCTCGTCCACATTTTGCTGTTGAAACGCGGTATCACCATCATGTTTTCTTTCTTCTAGCGTTGTAACGCGATGCAATGATCATGAGAACTCCTAGCAGAATGTAGAAGCCTTGAAGATGAGTCACAGCGAATGGGGCAAAAATATGTTTTGATTTACATTCCGGTAACTAGCCTTCCTTCATTTATCTAGTTTAACCTTTTTCGACCTGATGCCAACATACAAACAACGTTACGATAATTACAAGCTCCAAGAAGAAGAAACCGTATTAAAGGAGGACTAGGAAGAACGTTTGCCTGATTTTACACAAGAGATTCTGAGGTTCATCGACGGTAACCTTAAGCTACTAACAATTAAGTGCTCCTTCTCGAATAAAACTGGTTTTATACTAATCATCTCGACAGTTGCGGGTACAATTCCTGTCAGGGGGGGGGCAGTCCATTATGAATTGTTAACGATAGCTACGCATGTGTACATACAACATGCAATACAACATATGGATGCCTTAACTTACCTGATCCCCTCCCTTGGAAATGTCTGAGTGTTCCGCTGAAACATTGAAAAAGTTTTAATATGGGACTATGCACGGTGGACGGGGGGGGGGGGGGGGCACTATGCACTGCAGCACGGTTGTGATCCAAAACTCTATTTGCTTTGGAAAGAAGTCGCAAACCGCTATGCACTAATTGATTAAGGTAATAACGTTGCTTTAACGTGTTTTCGTGGTTTTATAGTATTGTAATTGTTACAGGCTTCTGTTCAATTTGCTGTGTTTTCATTACTCCCTCCCCCCGACTAGGAAAGCAATTTAGAAAGCTGATTTTGGAAGGACAGCAATGGACAATGTAAGGATATTTATACATATTCATATGTTGTGGTGCATGTTGCATTTCTTTAGAAGTTGAAATGGACTGGCCCCCCTGAAAGGGATTGCACCCAGTTGCGCACTATTTCTTATCTATAATCCGGACGGGAATTACTCCCACAGCATGCTCCTTGTACATCGCGTGAACATGCCGTTGAAACGCGGTGTGCACATGCACAACACGCCGCTTACGCGATTTTGGATTACGGTAAGTCGGCACTGCTTTCCCGTAATCTAGATTCCTGTCTTACTAGGTAAGTGAATTAAAATGAAAGATGAGTTAAAACTTCAAAGAAAGTTATACCAAATTTTCCTCGAACAAAAAATCACTCTAACCCTTTTGAAGGGTCTCTAGCTTGCTGTGGAAGAAGCTCTCTTCAATTTGGAAGAGTTCGCTTTGATTACAAAAGTCTTAGGCAAGCTTAGAAGTGTCCAATTTGGGCACTATTGTACTTAATGTACCGCACTAAATCTTGTCCAAAATAGGTCTACTAGAGGTAATCTGCCATGGGAAGAACGAATATCATAGTCGTTTTTTGAGGAAATGCCTTATGAGCCCGCTATATTAAGTTCGAATCGCCCAAGGTCTTGCGAAATAGCGCGCGCTGGTAAGAGACGTAGAGACTACGCCCCCTACCAGCACGCATTTGCGGCCGTCTCCGGGGGGGGGGGGGGGGGAGTTACCACAGCATGCCGTGGCGTGCAAGCGTGGCAACTAGATACACACAGCGAATGTAGATGTAGTCTTGTCTCCTCTTTTCGATTACAGATTCGGGTCTTATTTTCTTCCGAATTGGGCAAGGGAGGGAACACTTGGATGGAAGCAATTTTAACACGGGCTGGTGGGCCCACACCCTGGAGTCCCTTCCCCTGCCCGATCTTGTGCTCTGCTCCGCGTCAGAGGAGGTGAGCACAGAACAGCTTTCATGGCTTTTCGAGATTTCAATGCTTCTGTCCCTGGCTAAGCTATGCTGCAGACTCAAGACGGCGAAATAGTGCACATCGGTAGGAGGCGCGCACTCTGCGTCTCTTCCTAGCGTGCGCTATTTCGCAAGGCCTTGGGCGATTCAAGCTTAATATGGCGGGCTTACACGGCATTTCCGCAAAAAACGACTATGATATTCGTTTTTCTCATGGCAGATTATCCCTAGTACACCTATTTTGAACAAGATTTAGTGCGGTACACTAGGTACAATAGTACCCCATTTTGATTTGAAAGTATCCAATTCGACGTGAAAGTGGTATATATTGTTGTATTACGTTGTTAATTAGGTACACCTGATATGTCGAAAGCGTTTAGATAATTATATTTGGGTGTAGCGTTGTTACAAGAGTGGGGGAACATTCCAAACAACGTATCTCTATATGACACTTCCGCGTGCTGAGAATATGGCTTCCCACATGTCTCTCATAAGATGTCAGGCGTCGTTCCATACTTCGCAGATTTGATACTCTCCTTAATATGTTTTACGTCTTCCTCAGCGTGTCCATGAGCGGCCCTCATATGCTTATAAAGGTTGCTGAGAAGGAGTGGACCTTTGAGGCAAATACAACAATCGGCAGTTTTCATGCTTGCGTATTTAACTGTAAGATCTAAAATCAGCTTATAGGTTAGACAGATAGAACCAAACACATCCTCTGTGAAGACCGTACTACAATGTGGATCAGTTCAAGCATACTAGAAATGGAGAAAAGACTCAACGTTTAGAAAAATCCTCGACAAAATCCCCCGAGAGCCGTGCGCTCCAATCGCAATTTGATTCCCTCTACCTCCGTTGCCGGAAACGTGTTCCGCTTGGCATGTTCCGGGACGCGCGACGAAACCGTAGAAACATAAGTCATGGTTGGCCCGTACCCTGTAACCGTTGACCCGTGTTCTTAGACGGGTTTTTCGTCGTGTCGACTCGCGCACTCCACACCTCCCTGCTCGCCGCACCCTGGAGTCCCTTCCCTAGCTCAATCTGTGCTCTCCTCCGCCGTCGCGGACCAGTTCACATGTTACCTCAAAACACGTCCTCATTCTCATTGGAGCGCGTTAGTCGTCTTCTCTTCTCGTTGCTCCCATCGCTCATATTTTGTGCCCAATTTTTTACTTTAAGGCCTCTGTTATACTCCTGCGGGAGCATTCGCGGAAGGGCGGGAATCGCGCCGAGATCCCTCACCTAGCCAATCGCCGCGCCCCGCCACGCCCGCCGTCCGCGGTGCACACTTGGTCCGCGGACGTTCCGCGGATGCTCCCGTGGGAGTAAAACAGAGGCCTAACGCTGTAAGGTTAGTGTTCTACCCGTTCTCATGCACACTGTATGGATCCTGGAATGGTTTCTTTTTGTGAGCACCACTTTAGAAGTGATTTTTGAAGATATGAACAAAGCATTGGAACTGTACAGATGTTTCTGAAAGTGCTGTACATAGGGGTGATCAAGGCGGGCTAGAGGAAGATCGATACCACCGTGATGAAGGACGTTGCCAAATTTCATGTGTGCTCACAGTCCCTCTCATATTCATCGTGTTTATCTTCGTCATGATATCGTTAAGGTGCGTCTCCTCCAACTAGGACTGCACCGACGGCAACGGAAGTTAGCTTGATCGTGCCTGCCTGCTCCATGGCCATCGGAGTAGAGTGAGTACAGAACTAGGCCAGTGAGGGAAGTCAAAGGTACTGTGAGATTAATATGAGAAGATAAGAAGAGAGCAGAAAGAGCAAAAAAGCGACTAAAAAAGAGAATGCTGGATAAAGCCTGGGGCATGCTTCGCGATGCAATCGCGGCGCTCAGTACATGGCCATTCCGCCGCACGCGGTCGAGTAGTCAAAGGAAACTTCTCCGCGGCTGGAGCAACAGTGGGTGTCGGCATGCGCGATGCCTTCCCGCGCCCATCGCGAGCATGGCATATTTTTTCGCGCCGCGCGCGGTGTCTAGCGTTGGTCCTGGACGGATTGCCGTCGAGCTCTCTTGCAGAGTGATGGGCGATGCGACGAGCTCTGAGAAGTTCAAATTCTTTCGCGTCGCTCTGCAAAACTCATCGCTGCGATTCCATCGCGGCGACGGGAAGTATGCACGAGGCCTAAGCCCTGGTTTGTACTTGCGCCGCCACGTGGCGCGGCACCACGAATGTTATAGTCATCGATTTTTCGCGCCGCTTGCTTGATATCTATTCAGATTGCGGTGCAACTATAAACCAGGGCTAAGGCATTAGGCTAGACTGTGTCGCCGCTTGACTGCCGTGTCGACGCGCCACATCGATAGACACGCGCAGCGTCGCGTCGACATCCACCCTGTGCAAACTCGCCAGCGAGCGCATCGTCTATTATCGTTTAATCACTCGAATGTCTTTACAAGACGTTACATATGTTGATACGTTCGTTCTCGATAGAGGGACATCGAATAACGCCGAAAGGAAGCCAGCGAGGGTCAGTGGAGGTGTCACCCCCTCCCGCCGACCCTATTTGCGCCGCTGAAAGTTCTGTGATGCTTTGTTTGATTCTTTCGCTGCAAGTGATGCTGTCTATCGACCTTTGCAATACAGTTGCTCGCCATACGGTCCGAAACCGCCTGCTTCTCCATGACTCATCCACTCCCATCATGAACTGTTAGTCGATCTGGGGGCCCCGAAACCATCCTTCCTCTATGTAATTCGAGTTCAGGTATGTATCGTAAGGCGCGGAACCGTCTCTATTTTGCTCGTTTCTCTGTCCCAGTATTCTCCTCGGAGTTCTTGCCCTAATCGACTGTCATTTGTCATTACTCATCGGTTCATTTATTTGATTTTCTTCCCTTCGTTGTACCGTCTCCGGTCAGTGTTCATCCTAAGTCGAATCATTTTCTATGTTGCAACTGCTCTTCACTACTCTTTCAAATTCTGTGTAAAGCATTGTGATATCTGAGCTCTGTTTAGGCACTGACTGCCATATTTTACGTGACTATGCAGGGATCCGATGAATAATAACAACCAAAGCACTACCTAATCGGTTTCAGCGAGAGGTGAGTTCCCATTTCCTTTGCTTGCGTCCATCAATACGATTGCGCTTATTTTATAGTAGTATTTTCAAATGTTGAATGGAAATTATGCACACTCTTGTTTTCATGATGATGACATCTTAAAGGCTTACATGTGTTTCCGTCTGAATTGCGCTAACTTCCGCTTACATGTATGTGTTCAATGTTAGACCTAAAATAAAGATGAAAATTCGTTCAAATTGGTTGCTGCTACAAGAGTAGCACAGTTCGCATATGAAGGTAATAAAATCGAGACCTTCTATATGAGGTGCGTGGAAGGATGAAGAGATGGACTTGTTTATCGACCTGCCACCGTCACTGTAAAGCCAAAAACGCCTTCAAATTAGCTTCACGGTATGCAGTAGAATTTTGGCACATCTAACATACAGGGACTGAGCAACACCGGCCTTCACGCTTTACTTTCAGTATTTGTAGCATCAAGAGGTATTTGACAGAAACCGTGGGTTCGAAAACGATCTTTGCTGCCTATCCTGTGACTACCTACTGTTTATATAGTTGGGTTAACCAATTTGGCAAAACAGACTTTCACATCTACATTTGATATTAGCGGCGGTAGCAACTGAAGACCGAAAACATGCGGAGATCAGTTAATTTTAATTTATGCTGGTGGCGTGAACGAGCTGTTCATACCCGGGTTTATGCAGCTTACTACCAGTAGTTCATGGTACTCATAAGGTATTTCCTTCCATGTGAGAAAAAAACGTAATATCGTTTTTAAAAGTAAAAAGTGAAGCCTAGGAAATGTTTTGGGGAGCTTAATCCCTTTCGCGTTTGTATTTCTTTCATATTAATGTGCTGCTCAAATAATGTTGAAAATACAGGGTGGCCCATAAGTCCTGCAACAAAAACATAGGCGTATAAAAAGGCTAAGAATGCACTAAATTTGGTACATTTTTAAACTGTGCTTGCCCATGGTTTGTAGATTATGGTGGAGCGGTATTATTCATAAGGGACCACTCCTGGATTGATAAGAGCCTTCAGATCGTGTGGGTTGCTTTGCAGCTCACGTCGCAGCCCCTCTTACGGAGTTTTACTTCTTATTCGTTCCAAAGAAGATATTGAACAATAGTTTTCCCAGGCTTTATAGAGCAAGACATTTTCTTTAAGATGATTAATAAACAAAGATTGAAAATCTAAAGATTTAGGAATTTCACAGCTAGTCAGTCTTTCACAGGTGCAATATTTTGCAGATGGACTGAGAACCGCTACCACGTCCTTTTCTTTTGCTGTTACAGGAATCGCTTTACCAGAATGTGCATTTTGCCTTTAAACAGCGCGATTGAGTCTCTAATATATGGTGTTAGGTTTTCGTTCCTATCAAACGAACATTTTTATTGATTTTCACTATTTTTACACAAAAACCTATGGAGCGCGGGAGACAGAAATTTTTCATCAAATGAGGCAGAGGCTGAATACCCATTTCGAACGACGCCCTCCAACTGCGCTTACAAATTTTTCCTTCTACTCTCTTCTCCTCATAGCTGAGTCTTCGTCTCACTTGTGGGCTTGTAGAGCTTTCCTTGTAGTTTTCTAGAAACTGCATACTGCTTAGTAATAGATTACGCACACGGCTGAATGTTGCATTTGTTCCAGCTGGTTGCTGCATCGTGTATGATCAGAAAATTAATAGCGTTCTTCTACTGTAGTTCAGATCCGTTCATCCAATGTTCACTCTTGAGAAGCCTTTGCACTGCCCTACTCAATACCATCATACTGCATGTTCAACAACCAATCTTCCCAAATTTAGTCACAACGGAACGGAAGCGCCCCACCACGGGCCAGAGAAGAATTTTCGGTAGCTTTACGTGAGAGCGCATTACTTTGTAATAAGAGCAGCTACAACCATGATACTTTCCAGAAGTATAGCACTAAGTATATGCTACATAACTGTTGGTATGCGGTTTTTTTTGCCATTGGAAAAAGACAACCAATAAGATCTCCTAATTTTGTTGCAGGACTTATGGGCCACCCTGTAATATATTAAAATATTTCGCATAATACCTTTACTTCAAATGACACCATATACCCTTAAATCGATAAACAAATACTGGCAGCTTTGGTAACATCGTTTTTTCCTCAGTTGTAGAATTAATGTTATTGTTTTTGGCACTATTGTGCTAGAGTTGAGCTTTTCGACATTTTTTTTCGAAAATCGAACAATAGAATAACTTGATTTTTTGAAATTTTCGAAAGTCGAACAAGCGAATAAGTCGATTTTTCGCTGTCTTCAAAAATCCAACATTCGAATAACTCGACTTTTCGCCGTCTTCGAAAATCGAACAATCGAATAACTCGATTTTTGCTGTTTCCGAAAACCCAGCAATCGAAAAACTTGATTTCGAAGTCACGGTCCATAGAGATCCGAAAGAAGACAGAACAAAACCACAATTGTGGATGAAAAGAGTTGAATTTAGTAAGACAACCGAATAATCGTTTACAATCCAATTAGAAGACCGGAATAACAAGATACTTGGTCATTTCTTTCGCAAGTAGTGGACATTCACAGAGGTTGAGGTGCCACCAAAGGAAGGGATTTTCCTCACTTCTCTCTTGCTCTCTGCCACTTGTTCTTCATTCGCGAGTCGATGTCACTAACTTCTCGCATTATCCTATTATACCAGCGTCCGTCGCCGGCTTCGTCTGCTTCGGGTAGGACGGGCACGCTGGGAACGTAGTCCAAACCAAGCTAGGGATGCTTCCTCAGCCAGCTTCCGTCGCCGCACGCTGGACGTGCGGGCTACGCCAGACTTGCCGACTTCGCCTGGGGTGATAGTCGTTAGTCCCGACTCGGATGCGCACTGACGATGCCGACAGTGCCTGTGGTGCCAATAAGCGTCGACTCGCACTGTGCCACCCGCCGCTTCGCGACGATCTCCAAGGCAGCCTTCGCCGCCGTGCGATGGTGACCTAGCCGAGCACGGGAGCCTGCAGATCGACCACGACCCTACCGAGGACGAATTTCATAGATCGACCATGATTTACAGCTACAGCGGGTAACTTATTTAGATGGTTTACAAAGGCAGTGCAAAGAGTCGTACTGGTGCGAGTCCTACACACTTTCATGTCAGAATTTCGAGCTCCATCTGATGGGCTGCACAAGAACACTTAAAAATTCCTCTATAGAAATAATTTGACGCAGGCTTCGAGCCAAAGGCTTCACGAACAATTAGGCACGAATTTCGTAGACTTTATAATGAAAATTTTATGGTCCACCTGAATGGCTGTACAATAATAATTAAAATTTTCCTTTTAGAGACATTTTGGCGAAAGCCTCCAGATAAAGACTGCACGAGCAATCGATTTAGTAGAGAGCCTTCCTAGGAGAATCCTGTTCTAGTTTTTTCATAGTATTTCTCAGGTTTTTTCTAAGATCCTCGACATCTTTATGAACCTTTGTGATACCCAACACGATATTTCTCGAAACTAAGACTGAATTGGTAAGAGTAAAAATTCATGGTAATTGAATTTTATCACACAACATATCAAATTGTTCTTCCAGTGACATGCCAGTAGAATAAAGTTGCATTCTTCATGAATGAAGAAAAACTTCAAATTAATGAAGAACTTCAGGAGCACCGTTATTTTAAGCATCAGTGATCATTTCGCCTCCAAGTCTATGCCCTGGACAAGCTTTCGCCAAAGTGTCTCTACAGGAAAATTTTTAAGCATTATTGTACAGCCCTTCAGGTGGACCATAAAATTTTCATTATAAAGTCTACGAAATTCATGCCTAATTGTTCGTGGAGCCTTTGGCTCGAAGCCTGCGTCAAATTATTTCTATAGAGGAATTTTTAAGTGTTCTTGTGCAGCCCATCAGATAGAGCTCGAAATTCTGACATGAAAGTGTGTAGGACTCACACCAGTACGACTCTTTGCACTGCCTTTGTAAGCCATCTAAATAAGTTATCCGCTGTAGCTGTAAATCTGGTCGATCTGTGAAGTTCGTCCTCAGTGGGGTCACGGTCGATCTGCAGGCTCCCATGTTCGGCTAGGTCACCATCGCACGACTGTGAGGACTGCCTTGGAGATCGTCGCGAAGCGGGGGTGGCACGGTGCGAGTCGACGCTATTTGGCACCACAGGCACTGTCGGCATCGTCAGTGCGCAGCCGAGTCGGGACTAACGACTGCCTCCCCTTCGCCTACTTCGGGTAGGATGGGCACCAGGAGTGTGCGTAAATGAAATCCGAAATTTCGTAAATCGTAAATCGCAAACCGTAAATCGTAGTGCCTGACTTATAGTGCATCCAATTTCCTTGTTTTTTTTCTGTTATGATAAAGCTAATTGAAGCCATATATGTTTTATTGAGACGTTTTCTGCTCGAGTTGGATACTTTTCTAATTAAGATGGAAGCCATTAAAATCAACTAGCACCTTTCAAATCAAACTGGTCAGGATTGGAGAACCGAAATAAACTGTTTGTTCAAAAACACTGTCTTAGGCCCCGTTTATACTTCGTCGCGGCGCGACGCGATGACCACGCCATGAGGCCAAATTGATCGATCGCGTCGCACAATCAATATGGCCACTATGCGTTGCGTCGCGTCGCGCCGCGACAAAGTATAAACGGGGCCTTAAGGGCGCCTACACACGGTGCTCAAATAAAAAGCTTACACTGCTTGGACGATCAAAAATGCTCATCATTCTACTAGCCATTGGCTTGCATATAAAACTAGACTGACTTTGTAGAGACAACGGCAACAACTTCGAATAAACCAACAAAAACCATTCCAACCAAAAGCAAAAAAATAATAATAATTTGATCGCTGGCCAACACGACGAAAAAAGTATTTGCACAAACAATCCAACAAGCATCCCCTACTGAGTGAGCGCATGGCACATTTCTATGGTATGACACATTTAAAGGTCTAAGCCTTGCCACGTTTTGAATTGTACCCAATAGCATTTTTTGTAGCAAACGGGAAGGAATTATGTGACGATTGAAAGAGTATGATCACATTCTGGACACTCATCATAGTCGGATCTTTGACTTAAAATTATAAAAGAAGATATTTCATGTGACATTTTTAAGAAGTAGAGTAGAGAAGCAAGCTGCAGTTTGAATTGAATGTGGTTTAACTGATTCGTACAAGGTACATTTTAAACACTTAGGGAAAACCCATATTAGCGAAGTCGGAGGAGGACGGCTATCGCGTGCTCAAATTAGTTCTTGGTTCGTATCCTAACACCAGGAACCAAGTCTTCTATACCTGCTGGGTTATGAATTGGTAGATGGTAGCCTGGGAAGGATAAAACACTGATCTCTACATCGGCTGGCCACCGCAACTCATTCTATGGGGCAAACCCACTCTCAAATGATCTCTACGATATCCCATGGAGGTAGAAAGAATTGAAGGCGCATCTCAGACAGGGACTGATTAACATCGTGCTTTGTCCCTTGAGTCATTTTTGAAGGCATCCATAACTTCTGGAATGAAAGAACTTGTTCGACGATACCAGCCAGGTATGTTCGGCATTTACTTCACTAGCAGGTATACTTGCACTTGTTAAATCTCGGAAACTCTAAAATACTGCATTACTAATTAACGACTGCTTGCATTCGCCAGTCCTACTCTTCACTACCTTCGTAACAAACGCTATCGTATCTTTTGCCCAGTCTTCAGCATTCTGAACGGATCGCATAGGGCGAACGCAACAGTCCTAATCAAACCACTGAAAACGAGACCAAAAGTGTCAAACTTTTTCGCTTTTACCATGAAAATGTCAGATGTTTTGCTTAAGGCACACGTGATACGTAAATAGACTCCGCGCCATAACGTGCAGTGATAATCAGATTGAAACGACTGTTTGACTCTTTCCAACAGTTTGGCTGTTATTCCACAGCCTCCAGTCAAGTCCAATATTTCCTGATGGCTTTGCATGAGTTCTACTCGTGTGCATCGGACAGAGTCGTCTATGTGGTGAACAAGTGAAAGTTGAAAGTTGGCTAGGTGGTGATTACAGCATAGAATATGGTTCAGCAGGTGATCATCTTCATTTCAGTGCAAGGCGAATTTTCACGTCTTCCTGAGGACTGGAACGAAATGCTCTCAAGCCATTCGAATGTGGGATGTTGTGCTAGAATGTGACCAGAAAAAAAAGACTTTCTTTTACAGGAATTACTAGAGCGGTCTATCCACAAAGCTTTTCTGTCACAGCGCCACAGCAGAATATAAAAAAGTAAATAGGAAATAGCAATGAGGTATGAGAGAAGTCTTTAAAAGTGGGTACATCGCCATAATCCGAACTGTACCACGTTATGTGGACGTTTGTCATCCGTGGACCGAAGATCACATTTACGAAAATTTACGATTGACGATACAAAATGTCGTAAGTCGTAAAAAAAATTGATAAAAATCACCGTAGATCGTAAATCTTAATTACGCACGGGGGGCGCGTGCAGCGCAGTCGGAGGAGGCGCGACTGTCGCGTGCACCCGATACCAGGTTCCTGGTTCGGATTTCCCGCCCAGGCCAACCAAGCCTTCCATCCCTCCGGGGTCGGTGAATTGGTACCAGAGTTGTCTGGGAAGGATAGAGCGCTGACTTGTTCATCGGCTGGTCACCGCAAGTCATTGTATGGCCAAATACGCATTCATGTCGCCTCCACGACATTCCGTAGAAGTAGAATGCGCTGGCGCATCCCAGAAGGGATTGAGTAACGCCGTCCTTTATCCTTTATCTTTTATAATTACGCACACCCCTGTTGGGCACGCTGGGAACGTAGCCCGCACCTAGCTAGGAATGCTTCTTCATCCAGCGTCGGTCGACGATTTCCCCGGTGCCGTACGCTGGTCGTGGTTTCGGGTATAGCAATTTTCTTCAGCATGCGTATAAAGGTTTGCAAGGTAGCTTTTATCCTATTATGTTTAAGAGTCAGCTCTTTGACCTTGTTCAGCTTTTCCAGTTCGGACAAGAAAAGAATACGGGTAAAGGACGGCACTAGTCAATAAATTGGCGGAGGGGGCCACCTTGTAGTCTGTGGTTTTCCGTCTTCTTGAGAGGGTCCATAAACGTCGATTTACATCAAAAATTTAACAACACAATTCAATTGAACAACAAGGGGTACGACACAGTAGTGTTGAATAACAGTTCCATTTTCGCGCAACATAAAATGCGTTATGGGGACCCTTCCTCCTTCGAGCCCACTTGCACAATGTTAACAAAAAAGCGTGATTCTACGCATAGTCACTGTATGCGGTTTGAAATTCGCACATGGGTTGGTTTTGAAAAGAATGGTGATTTCATTCGACGTTCATAGAGCGCGTTTTCCGACGACGACAGTTCGTCCGCAGTTTTAATGCAAGTCTAATGAGGAATTGCTCTGACCTGCACATGGTAAAGCAGAGCATTTTCTAATGCACTACGACCGCGGCAGACGCGACGCTTGGCAGCGATCTCGACGAGCTTCCGTATGTTCAGAGGCGCGCCAGCCTACACACTATAGTTGCGCCCGAATGAATATTCGATCATTCGAATTCGAATAATTTTATTCGAATTCGAACATTCGAATTCGAATGCTCGAAAAAACGCGATTTTCGAATGTATTCGAATTCGAATGCTCGAAAAAACGTGATTTTCGAATGTATTCGAATTCGAATGCTCGAAAAAAATGCGATTTTCGAATGTATTCTAATTCGAATGCTCGAAAAAACGCGATTTTCGAATGTATTCGAATTCGAATGCTCGAAAAAACGCGATTTTCGAATGTTATTCGAATTCGAAGGCTCGAAAATCGTCGCTATTCGAATATATTCGGTTATTTGAAATTTTTGGGAGAGCACAACTATACTACACACACGCAGACTCTCACACGATTACAATGCGCAATAACTATGGAAACCGACGTAGCAAAAGAACTGCTAGAATACGCAGGCACATAGACTCGTTGCAATTGGGACGCCGTATTCCCATCGGAGCACGTAATAGCATTGGCTCTCAACCATGCCCAACTGCTTGAAATGACCCACAGAAATAGTTAGCATTTCACTGATACATCCATACATGTATCTTCTAATAAAAAAATAAATTATTACCTTTACAAAAAATGTATTTCATCGCTTGAAGACATTTATCAGGCTTTTGTTTGTCAAAATCATCGTTTATTATCACTTATTATTATCAGTTGAAACAACCAATATGCACACAACTATAGTTGTGCTCTCATAAAATTATCGAATATTGGAATGGTTTCAAATGCCCACAATTTTCGATTATTCGAATTCAAACATAATCGAGAAGTGGTTTATGAGAATAAGGATTCGAATACATTCAAAAAGGCGATTTTTTAAACTTCGAGTTCAACATCCAAATTTCAATGAAAATCATTGGAATACCTGTTCGGAACAAAACTATGCACAACACTAGACATGAAGATGAGATAGTACCCAAAACCATAATATCGCCACCGGAATCGACTACACAAGTTTCGTTACGCTGCTTAACTCATGAGATTATCGAGAATTTTCAGGGATTGTAATAGCCTAGGAAAATCGGACTCTTACATCCTACGTATGTTCAACAGCAACGAACAAAATATCGCATTACCTCTAGTTAGCCGCCACTTCTATTGAACTCCCTTTCTATTCACTATGGCGAATCCCTCGCTCTCAAGCATTGTTCGATTTCGTACTATTTACAGCGAAACTTCGCGATTTTCTAATTCGAACCCTCCAAATGAAATCGCAGATTGATGATCGCGAAAAAGCATTGTTCGAAATCGAACAATGTCAAGAGTCGGCCGCCAGAACCCTCTAAAGGAAATGGCAAATCGTTCCCGCCAATTACCTTAGGCCTATGTTATACTCCCACGGGAGCATCGGCGGACGGGCAGGGTCCCTGAGCTGGCCAATCGCCATGCCCCATCACTCCCGCCGTCCAAGGATTGCCGCCAATAGACGACGAGAGGGCTGTTATACTTCCCGCCCACCGGCCGGAAGTCGTCCGCGGTGCACGGCACCGCGGACTGCTGTCTTCCCGCGGAATCTAGCGTCAAAAACGCGCTCCAATGCGACACCTAGCCGCCCCGGGGGCGACAGCGACCGTCCGCGGACGTCCCGCGGGAGTATAACATAGGCCTTAGGCGCAGAAGTGGAGTGAATTTGAACGTGGGTTTTTCGGGGAACGGAGATGATCCAAACTCGGGCGGCCTACTCTTCATTTATTTATTTATTATTTATTACAATGCACATATTTGTGCGCCATAAAGAATATATATATATGCAATATAGATACCTAGATATGTAGGCAGTATTATCGTTATAATCGCCAGAACAGTCGAGCAATATGGATATAGGTAGTGTCGTCGTAATAGTCCGCGAGAATAATTGAACACTATCGATATAAATATCGGAGCCCATGAGCGTAATAGAGCAATTTCGGGAACGTAATTATTGTAGCTTGTCTTCTTCTTCTAATGATTTCTTGTTTTCTTCGTATAACAGCATACATGAAGAGCGAACGTCATGCTTCATATGTCGGGATAATCAGGATCTCTTCACTATATTTGTGCGTTATAAATTATATATATAATATGCAGATATATAGGTAGTATAGTCGTTATAATCGCGAGAACAGTCGAGCAATATAGATATAGATAGTGTCCTCGTTATAGTCCGTGAGAATGATTAAACACTGTCGAGATAAGTACCGGAGCCCATGTGTGTGATAGAGCAATGTGGGGAACGTCTGAAGAATTATTATTATTATTTATCCTTATAATAGGACGCTAACGTCATGTAATAATAGTAAGGTTGTCCGTCTAGCTATTGAGAAGAAAAACGGTATAATTATTGTAGCCTGTATTCTTCTTCTAATGATTTTGTATCCGCGTAAATAAATAGCGAACGCCGTGCTTCATATGCCGGGATAATCAAGATCTCTTTATTCTGAACTTCATTGATCTGTACAGATGGTGTTTACAGATCTGGAATGTGAAGAGTTGATAGCAGATCTATTTTTTTAAGGCGCTTCTTAAATGACGCAATATTGGGTGCCTCTATAACATTGCGTGGAATTAATTGAAGCCATCTCGCTGTTCTAAAGAATAGTGAGTTTAATAGCCCATTTCCGTGTCTACTATGAATTCTTTCACAGTGCAGTGATAGCGTACTCATACGGCCTCGACTGGGTCTGAAAATCCAATATTTACAATATTCATATTGTTCGAACAATATCCGAGCAATGCTTTTTCGCAGTTTCGATTACGAACAATATTCGAACAATTTTTTTCGCCATCCTCGATTTCGAGCAATGTCCGAACAACGTCTTCCTATCTTCGATTTCGAACAATGCTCGAATAGTGGTTTTCACGAAAGTCGATTTCGAACAATGTTCGAATAGTGGTTTTTCACGAAAGTTGATTTCGAACAATGTTCGAATAACGGTTTTTCACGAAAGTCGATTTCGTACAATGTTCGAATAACGGTTTTTCACCAAAGTCAATTTCGAACAATGTTCGGATAATGGTTTTTCGCGAAAGTCGATTTCGAACAATGTTCAAATAACGGTTTTTCGGAAAGTCGATTTCGTACAATCTTCGAATAACGGTTTTTCACGAAAGTTGATTTCGAACAGTCATACTATATAATAATCCGCTAAGCGATTAGTCACACTATCGATCGGCGGTAGTGTGACTAATCGCTCAGCGGTTTATTATAGTCATAAAATAGGGGAAATTACGGGGCGCAAATTAAGGGAAGAAATTAGCGGAAAATACCCAGACGGCTTCTATGCGCCAGGCGACTCAGTAGACGAGCAGAACATGTCGGCGACCGTGCACGGCGAGTAGTAGACGTACTGAACACGTCGTCAAACGTGCATGGCGAGCCGTAGACGTGCCGAACAGTCGGCAACCGTGCGTAGGCATTTAGATGACCATCGACGGAAGGCCTTCACAGCAGGGGAGACAATATATCGATCAATATTAGCGTTTTCTGTAGGTGTCGTTCAACCGGCACGAAACTTCAGCCCTGGGGCTAATCGAAGTCCTGACCGGTGCTTTACTCCCAGATTTAACCGATCAGGGTGGAGAGGGGGGGGGGGTGGGAGACACGCCGGTGGTTTTCTCGCAGTTTTAACTGATCGGGGTGGGAAGGGGGTGGGAGACGCGTCGGTGGCTTTCTCGCAGTTTTAACTGATCGGGGTGGGAAGGGGGTGGGAGACGCGTCGGTGGTTTTCTCCCAGATTTAACTGATCGGGGTGGAGATGGGGGGGGGGGGGTGGGACACGCCGGTGGCTTTCTTCCAGATTTAACCGATCAGGGTGGGAGACACGCGGGTATTATGGCTGAAGGAGTGCTCCACATCAGGTGGAAAGTTTCAATGTGGAGGCCAGTATCGATCGATATTATCGATTGCATGACCGGTGGTTTTCTCCAAGATTTAACCTATCGGGGTGGGGAAGGGGTGGGAGACACGCGGGTACTATGACCGAAGGAGTGCTCCACAACAGTTTGACGACGAAAGCTTTGATTAACGCAAATAAATTACGTTTCTGAACTGTCTGAAGATAGTGCCGACGTTGAAGAGATGTTGAGGATAGAGGGAGGGAGAGCTGGACGGCTTCGAAGAACTACTCACCTGATCTTAAAGAAGGTAGACCAAGGTTCGAAATTATTAAGGTTTTCAAATACCTCTTTTTACTGCTAAGGTGCAGAGAAGGCTGCACAAGCAGAGCAGGTGCTTGAAGTGAGTGATCTTGGCTTAGTGACTCTCTAATGTCGCGCGAAGCATGTCGGAGCACTTCTGTTCGAATAACGGTTTTTCGGAAAGTCGATTACGAACAATGTTCGAATAACGGTTTTTCGGAAAGTCGATTTCGAACAATGTTCGGATAATGGCTTTTCGGAAAGTCGATTTCGAACAATGTTCGAATAACGGTTTTTCGGAAAGTCGATTTCGAACAATGCTCGGATAATGGCTTTTCGCGAAAGTCGATTTCGAACAATGTTTGAATAACAGTTTTCGCAAAATACGATTTCGAATAATGTTCGAACAACAACGATTTACGATTTTCGAGTAATCGAGCGATTAATTGTTCTTAATCGCTCGAGCAGTTATTCGGCAAGATTAATCGAGCCCAAATCTATATTGTACTTTCGGGTCTCCAGAGGTCGAGGAGAGGTTGAAAAAAGTTTCGCCCAAACTTCGCCTAGGAGGGTTATTTGGTGTGCTGATCACGAATCTGACATTCGTTTTTGAAATTTCGGCCGATTACGTTAAGTTTCGGTGTAGGTACGGGTAACTAAGGCTGCCGAGGTCATAATCACCGATTTCGCCCAAACTTTGCCTAAGGGGTTGTTCGGGGTGCCGATCACGAATCTGACACCCGGTTTTACGCTGTAGTACGGTACGGTAGGTTACGGTAGGTACGGGTGACTAACGTAATGGTAGTAATATTTAGTAATACGAAAACCGATTTAGTAATACGAAAAACTGATGCAGATTCGTGATCAGCACCCCAAACAAACCCCTTGGCGAAGTTTGGGCGAAAACATTTTTTCAACCTCTCCTCCACTTCTGGAGTCCCGTACAATGGTGCCCTTTTTTCGCGTCATTTTTTATTCTGTTCATTGCAGTTAGCGATGTCCGGTCGTCAGCTTCATACTGGGTTCCCCGGCACGAACACATTGCACTCGGAGCAATGTCGAGCGGAGATCCAGCGATTCGAAAGTGTACATCCCTGTATTTATCAGGTAAATATTGCTTCAGCCTACGTGTTGCATGATATATTGCATACAGTGCATTTTGTCCTAGACGGTTTCCGCAAACTGATCATGTGTTTCATAAGGGTTAGTGATAAGCAAGAAATGGTCAGAGTCCGCCATGTTTATCTTCCGGTCGCTGCGCGGCAGTTTAACAAAGCTGAACTTTTTCTTTCAAATTCTAATGTTTTTTATTGTAAAGAATTTTATAAATCTCACCTTAGGCTACCTATCAAAACGTAGGCTGAATGTCTCAGCAATGATTAATTCCTGATAACGGGCCATGCCGGATTATCGTAAATACATAAAAGGTCTATGATCTTGTCTAATTTGTCTATTGTAGGTTCTTTCTTTGTATTTTGTGTCAAATATTTGTAACAATGTTGGCTGCTTTGTACATTAAAAGTTCGGCTATAATATTATTTGGAGTCGTTTATGACTCGTGCTCGTGTTTTACTTCGTATTTTCCACAAATTTGTAACTTATCGAATAGAATAGAGATTGTCTGAAGAAAGCGTCCCAAACTCAGGAAAAGATCGTCACCGCGTCGTTCCCATCTTAAAAACTGCGACTTTAGTAAATTCCCCCAAAGTCTAGTGGACATTTCGTCCCAGGACCCCGGGGTACATTGTAGTTTAAAATTCAGGCCAAAACGTATAATTTTCTTGTCATAGATCTTTATGCTTGAATTTTTGACACCCCAGTTACGGATCACATTTGTAGCCGCAGTAGAACTGAATTTCCAAAGGAGACAGCGCTGGTAGGTTGATGGAAGGTGGGCGGTCTTCCACTGAATAGACGATCGCCCTAATGAAGCAATCGAAAACAAAGCTCATGTGATCTCCGTTCAATTCTGCGCGAATGTCAAGGTATCCCAACACACCCGGGTGAAACCCTTTCGTGCGTTAGAAGAAGGCGAGGTTCGCCTAATGTGTGACCTGACGGCTCGATAAACGGCGGCGCGATTGGAATTCTCTGTGAAAGTTCCTTATTAGAAAAGGACGGAAGGGTTTTTTCAACGAGATGTTGTATCACGTTATGAAGCACGCATAATGTGCGAAGCACAAAAAACTGCGGAAATGAGGGACACATTCCCCTCACACCATCGTTAACTTGTGCGTTATTTAGTAAGGATCGTTTTCGGTTTCTGGCGGTCTACTGCTTATGCCATTCATAATTAAATCCAAGTAAAGTATCCACCTCTATTGCGGCATTACCTAGTGATGGAAAGTTGCGATTGTCAGTAGCAAAACACCATGTGTGTGGTGTTTCTACCCAACAGGGGGATACCAAACATGATGTCTAACCGTTCATCTAGCCCGTTACCTACGAATGGAAAATATTTTCACATATCTCCCTAGAAGTTCCTTGACAAGGGCGCGCGAAGCGCGGTCAGAAAAGGTCAGGTTCCTTCTCCGTATTTCCTGCCCATCGGGATATCGAAGAATTCCAAGTTATCAAACATTTAATAGTACAATATTAATCACTGAGTCCACTAATATCTACAGTCAAGATGGTCCACGGGAACCTCATTGGTTACTTTTTAGTTCATATTTATTTACTTATAATTTTATTCATGTTCACTCGGGAAAAATACACGCTGAAAAAATACATGGCAGTCGCGTGAAAATCACGAGTGTCGTGAAAGGGTTAACGGCTGGCCACCCCAGATCATGGTATAGGCTAAATACGCACTCAAATTGCATGCACGACATCCCACAGGGACATGGATAATGCCGTCCTTTATCTTTTATTCTTTCTTTTATCCTTCTTGCACTTCTTCTTCTTCTTCAGCGTTTGTCCCGCTTCGTGGCGGGGTCCGCTATTCTGGTGTCATGACGCCACCTTTCCCGATCCAGCGCTAGATCGGGGTGGACACCAGCTACTTTCAAGTCCGTATGTAACGTATCAGCCCAGCGCTGCTTCGGGCGCCCTCTAGACCGCTTTCCTATTACCTCGAAGTTAAGGCCTATCTTGCGGACGCTGTCTTCTTCTCCACGCAGAACGTGGCCGTACCATCGTAAGCGAGCTTCGCGCATCTTGTCAGTTATCGGCGCGACACCGAACTTCTGCCGAATAGCATCGTTTCGGATGCGGTCCATGCGCGTAACTTCTGCCGTCCAGCGCAGCATCTTCGTCTCCATGACGCTGAGGCGCGTTTCAACTTCCTTGGTCGCTGGCCAACACTCAGCGCCGTACATTGCTACCGACCGGACGACTGCTCTGTAGATCTTCGACTTAAAGCGCTCTGGTATCTTCTTGTCGCAGAGCACGCCAGTCAATGAGCGCCACTTGGACCAAGCTGCACTCACGCGTGAATTCACTTCGACCATCAGTTTGCCGTCAGACGCGACTGCTGATCCCAGGTACTTAAAGATCGGTCTTCTTCACGTTCAATCTGAGTCCAAACCGCTCCAAGCGATCACACCATGCTTGCAACTCTCACTCGAGTTCTCCTTTATTTTCGCTAGCGAGCATCACGTCATCGGCATAAAGCAACGTCCAAGGGACAGGCTTCTGAAGATCTCGTGTGATGGCATCCATGACGACAACAAAGAGGAGTGGGGAAAGCGCAGAACCCTGGTGTACTCCGACAGAGATGGGAAACTCCATCGAGGTCCCAGCTGCAGCTTGAACTCGACTCTTTGGACAAGAGTAGAGAATTCGCACCCACTCTATGAGCTCTTCAGGAACTCCATGTCGTCGCAGGGCGTACCATATCACTTCACGCGGTACGCGGTCAAAGGCCTTCTCTAAGTCGAGGAAGGCGATATGCACCGACTTCTGTTTCTCGCGATGCTTCTCTATCAGGAGGCGGACGGCATGTATGACATCAACGGTGCCACAGCCAGCCACGAAGCCGCACTGATTGCTGGAAAGCTGGACGATGTCCCGAATTCGTCTATCGACAGCTCGCTCAAAGATCTTCATGCTGTGCGAAAGCAAGCGAATCGGACGGTAATTGGAGCAGTCTGCAGGACTGCCCTTCTTCTTCCAAATTGGAATCGTCGTACTTTTACGCCAACACTCAGGCACTTTCTTCTCCGCCACAACCTGATTAAAGAACTTCGCCAACCACTCAGCAGGGTACCAGTACTTGGACTTCCATAAATCAGCTGCCACGTCATCGGGCCCAGTCGCTTTGCCTGGCCTCATCTTCTTCAAAGCCGCTTCAATCTCCTCCACGGTGACCTTCTGAACGGGGCCGTGGGTTGGAGCCGTGGAAGGGATGGCTGGATGAGGAAATTCTACTGTAGAGATTTCCTCAAAGTAGTCGCGCCATCGCTTCAATGCCTTCTTGCGGTCCGTAAGAAGATGGCCGTTCTCATCATTGATGCCGAAAAACTTCTCAATATCCTCGGTCTGCCGATGGCGATTCTTAGCAAGCCGGTACAGATACCGCTCGCCATCGCGTGACTCGAGCTTCTCGTTGACATCTCCATAATGAGTGGCTTTTGCGACAGCCACGGCCTTCTTTGCAGCTTTCCTCGCTTCTTGGCACTTCCTCCAGTTATCGGCCGTCTTTTCGCCGAGAAACACGTGATAAAGCGACTTCTTCTCTCGCACTTTTGCTTTCACGTCATCTGTCCACAGCCATGCCTGCTTGTCGACCTTCCGTCGTCCAGGCTTCGTAATGCCGAGTTCCGACTGTGCAGCTTGACGAATCGCGTCGGTCGTTTTCTTCCAAGTTTTGTCGACAGTCGTGACTGTCGGTAGCCGCACGCGAGAAATCACAGCTGCTTCCTTCTCTCTCATTCGCCACACTTGATTCTTGCAGCACCGCATCGCTCGATCATCTTCAGCCTCGGAGGGACAATCTTCAGAGTGCAGATCAGCGGTCGGTGCTGGGAGGCGACTGTCTCATACGGCACGATCTTCGCGTCTGTGACAAGACTCCGGTCACGATCCTTCACAAGCACAAAGTCTATCTGAGACTTGGAGCTCCCACTATAATATGAGATAAGGTGGGAGTCGCGTTTTCGGAAGACGGTGTTTACAATGGTGAGACTATGCGATTCCGCATACTCAAGAATGCGCTCACCATCGGCGTTACGTGATCCGTATCCGAAACCACCATGACAGCTGTACCCGTCTTTCGTAGCACCTACGTGCCCATTAAGGTCACCAGCGACTATGATGACATCTTTCGACGGTACCTCTGCTGTCTTCTCATCCAGCAGATTCCAAAACTCATCCTTGGCTTGATCGGAGCAGCCAGTCTGCGGAGCATACGCAGAGAAGAAGTGGTAGAGTCGCTCCTTAGCGGCGACAACGATCTTCATCAATCGATCGTCAAAGCGCTCAACGCTTACAATCGAGTCACGAAATCGTTCGGAGACGATTATTCCGACACCACTGGTGGTCCTGGGACTTCCACATAGAACGGCCTTGAAGTCACGTCCTATGTCCCTTGACTTGCGGCAGGACCACCTCGTCTCCTGCACCGCACAGAAATCAACTCTTCTACGCTCCAGTGCTTCAACCAACTCGCACGAGCGGCCTGTCAACGTACCCACATTCAGCGTTGCCACGCGGGTCCTGCTTACGTTACGGGACTTTCGAACTAGCTCAGTTGCCCCCCGATGCCGTCCTCGCATCAGGGACCCTCGCATACTTCTCACACTCGCCGGGCTCTGTGAGTGCGCGTTGGCTCCCGCGGACGCCGTAGCACTATCACGAAAAACTTGCAATGTCATGAACCATGTGATGTGACATGGGTGTTCGTAGGCCGGCCTGTCACAAGGGCCTGTCGCCTGCAATCGAATGTCCGTGTTCGGCTTAGCTCGCAGAGCGGGCAGTTTCCAGTGGCACCACGTGGAGGAACGGACATCGCCACCAATTTTATCCTTCTTGCACGTTTTATATATTTTGTATTTCATGTTGTGCTAGTTTAGGATTTGTTGTATATAGCGGTGTTTTTAATGTTTGCCTTCTGCAAATATAATAAATAAATAAATTCCTTTGTTTCCTCAGGTGACATGCCAAAAGAAGCAATTCATACCATGCTCAAGAATGTCATCTGCGGTCGGAGTTATGGTCGTTTGATTTTGAAAGGCGGAAACAGTGGACGGTGACTGTTGGGTACAGTGGGTTGAAAAACTAACGCGAAACATTACCTTTCTTCTTGGCTATCAATTGTTCTTTTTACCGTGTGCTATTATGTCTCTATAAATGATAGAATAAAATAGAGCAGCTGTTGACCTCTGCTGTCTGGGTGCGCGTAGACGTGCGCTTCAGGTTATTCTATCATTCCCATTGTTTAGTATTTGGATCTGAAGTGTTCATTCAACGTTACACTTTTAGCGCAATCTCAAATCACTTCTGTACAAGCATTTAATTCTCTTCGCAGCTTCTCAGTCCGGAATTATCATTTCCTTAATCGTGTTCTTTCTTAAATAGATGCGTTATTAAGCGATTCGTAATAGCGACTAAAGGCTGCTGTAACTTTCGGCATAATGTCATGGTGGTGGAGTCTGTGGAGGTGCGGACTGTTACGTGCACCTCGGTTCATGATTGATGGTTCGGGTTTCTTCCAGTACACAGCCTTCCATTCCTCCGGGGACAGTAAGTTGGTACCAAACATTTCTTGGAATCTGATTGTCCATCAGCTAGCCACCGCAAAGCGGTCTAAAATACACATTCAAATTGTCTCCTTGATAACTCGATGTAACGCAAAACTGAGTGCCATCCCAAATATGAAGCCAGCTTGTTTTGCTTCATTTTGAATGCGTATCTGCCCTATACAGTGGCCTGCGGTAGCCAGCCGATAGGCAAGCCAGTGCTTTATCGTTCCCAGACAGATCTGGTACCAATTTACCGACCCTGACGGGTGGAAGGCTTGGTTGGCCCAAACGCTTTTCGTCTAATCGCGAACCGATTGGGGGCACATGCGAGAGTCTTCTCCTCCTCCGACTGCGCTACACGCGCCATTCCGAGCAGGATATGTGCTCAAAAAAGTGCTGTCTCTGGAACAGATGTAATGTTAGCTCTAATCTATATCATTTTGTTCCAGATTTACGACATGTTGGAATGCCTTCCACTTCCTCCTGAATATGCTCACATGAGAGACGAAATTCGAGATCAAGTCGTGTGCATTGAAGGTTTGCCTTTGCAATACGCCGTTCTGTTTTTCTTGCACGACGTTGCTCATTTATACGCTTACGTTTTCGGTTATCTCCTCTACGAGAATTCCACAACTTTTTAATTTTGTGAAAATTATCAAGTGGCGTAATCGAGGAATGTTCGATCAATTTCGTTCCATCTTCAATTGTTTTATATCAAACAAGGATACTGCACTAAGCCCTTTTTGTTGCAAGACTGTACCGCGGCCTCCTTCAATTTTCCATAAAAACTGCTTCTGCTATGAATCTATACTTTAATTGTGCTACACTCTAGCTGCTATAGAACAACGTTACGGCGCATACCTGCCCGAAGTTGTTTTCTCGAAGTGACTATAAAAAGAATAATTGTTTTTATAGTGATTATTGCTGTTTCGCTTACACACTCGTGGTTGCATAATTATTGAGGACTATGTGAACCATAGATAAATTTGCTAAGTTATAGAAAATCTGTAGTTATCTAGAAGAAAGGATTTTTAGGTACATCTGTCACTGTTATATTTACTGTTTAATTTCAACAAATAGACTGTGCTTATTGAGTCACCCTTACTCAAGCTGCTCCATATGGTGCGTACTTTCTCAATTCTCCCAGCGATTTTTAATGGCTCGAGAGCCTACAACTTCGTCCATCACCTCTTATCATAAGGTTTCTAAAAGTTGGGGAAAGCTGTTTCATCTGTGAAAGATTTGTATAACACAAGAACTAGTTCAATGTGGCGTTCCCACGCGAGTACTCGGTCTATTGCCCAGATGTTCACAAAAAAGACGTCGAGGAATAGTTTCTGGGGATTCAGAAGAAGAACGACGATCATGTGTTTTCCCCTTACCCTTTTCAGTCGGGCGACTACCCTCACTGGCATTTCCCAAAGCCATCAGTCGGACGACTGCCCTCGCTCGCACTTAACGGTGTCTGTCTTAGGCTTTGAGGACTCCAATTTAGCGTGTGTCAGAATTCTTGTGATCGTTTTTGTCGTCCTCATTCATTATTTATTTATTTATTTATTTATTTATTTATGCACTCATGGGCGCGTCAAAAAGAAGAAAAAACAGCCAGCATTCCACAAAAGAAGACACTATGGTTGGTATGTCAAGAACACAATAAAAGAACAAGGAAGTAAACAATATTCTAGACAAAAATAAGTAGGAAACTGAGGAGTCATAATTGTTTTGTTAACGTTGGTGATCATCGTTATTTGTCGGAACAATTCCTTTTTCATATTCCATTTCTACATTTCAACAAGATATATTTTTGAACCCTTGAGCGATTGCAAAATTTTTGTCGTTGTAGCTCACCGCCGAGTGGAACAGACTATGTTGTGTCGCATCTATGCTGGTACTCTATGTGCTTAGAGAGGTTGCGTGCTTGTCCAACAATTCATTTCTCTTGCACGACGTGTCCTTGGGCGGAAAAAGGTCTTGCACAATTCATTGTGTGGTGCTATGGTAGACACTAATTAGATTGCCTTCGAACTGGCTGTAGGTTTGTAATGAAAATCTCAGGCAGGCGGTTCCCTTTTCGATGGACATTGCTCCTCCTGTCGGACCCGAGAAGTCCACCGATCCTGTGTGTCCGCTTCATTTCTTCTTGCACCTTAGCTTGGCCTAAAATTACATTTCGAAGGTTACAGTATTTTATACATCCTTTTTTCTACCTTCCCCTTCCTTTCTTTCTACCCTTCGCAACTTCTTGCTTAGCACTCCTCTTCACTGATAAGTCGGGGGAGATTGCTAAACGAAGGTCCGTTTGAAGATAATGCCGAACCTTCACACTCTTTATTGGAGCATTTATTAACTCTTTCTGGATGTTATTGAAAGTGTCTATTTGCGTTCACTGGTTCTGTTGTTGGGCGAGCAAATCGATCAGCAGTTATTGTGCACCTGTTTGCTTCTGTCAAGGGGGCTTCTCATCCTTAATGTTGGCGATATTGCAGTTATTTTGTTTGGAACATACACAGCATGCAGGCGCCGCAGATTTTTTACTAATGTGTCGTACTTCTGTTTCCAAGCAGAAAAAAGTGGACGAGTTAAAGGGGGCTACCGGAAGTTAGTACAATTTCTAATCTTTCGCTAACTTGTGTTTGTTTAGCGCTACATTAGCGTGGAAGCAGGTTAGTTCCTTTTGGACTCCCTTCTCTGTGTAAGCAGAATACGACGTAGAAGAAGCCAGAGCAACGTCGCCTTTTCTGTTGAGATTAGAGTTTTTGGGCAGTTTATGAAAGGTATCTCCGTGGAATATTGACCTTGAGGATTACCTCTAAGGCTTGAGGTGATTGTAGAGGTAATATTGAATGTGCCGTTGATGGTAGATGGGACCTTCAAGGCTTCCTTCGTTCGTCGCTTGCTTATTCAGCCGCGACCCCGAACATTTTTGCATTTTTATTAGCTCTTGTTTTGCGAGTTTTGGAAGAATCAATTGTTCGTGAAATTGACGTGTTAATGCAGCTTTAACAAAATCATTATACGTTCTTATATGAGTTCATCCACTGTGAAGGGGAGGATTCATATTTGATGTAATTACAGCTGTTTTCGGGGTAGTTTCAAACCTGTACTTTTCAAAACCTACGTCCGCTAGAGTGACCATATCTAGCCATGCCTTGGCAGGGTCTTGTGATCACTCTTCCCGTCCATCGTGCTCGCTTTTTACACCATGCTCTGCAACATAATAAGTAATCGATCGTTAGCGTTTCCTATATGCGTCGCGAGGTTGGTCGATCCAATTGCTGCGAGATGGGTGCGCGCATCACCGAGCAGTGGGCAACCATCCTCTGTACACTCCTTCCATGACTCGATAATCGACACTCGCTTGCCTTCCCTCTCCTTTTTCTCCACCAACAATTCACCGAAGGGTGTGAAGGGGCTTAGCTTCGCTGATGGCCCTGATTTACGTTCTCTAGCAACCTTTTCAACTCAGCTCAATTTGCTTTCATGTTTCTGTGTTACTACAACCTATTCAAGATGGTTTTCATTTCTAGAATTGACAAGTGTAACCCATATGTAGATTGATTCTATCCTCTTCAAACCTTTCCGTGGTAGTTGTGTAGATCTAGAAATAGTGGTTTAATATGGACTGTTGTGAGAAAAAAGGCTTTTTACTTGCCTTAAGATTGTTTGTTCCCTGAGCTCCATCCTAGTCTCATCTCCTTCTCCGTTGTGAAACTCGAAGTTGTCCAATATATATTGACCACGTTTCGGGACTTAAGCCCTCTTCAGGTCTAAAATATCTGTGCTGCATATACCACATACACTGCGACCGGAAAGTATAGGGACACCAGCAAATTGCGTAATTCTGCTAGCTACCCACAGGAATTGATCTGAAAATTATACTATGGAATTCCTCACGGCAAAAAACATATATACGAAAGAAATGGGCAAAATCCCCCGAGGTGGAAAGGAACGGGAAAGGATCACGTGACGGGACCTGTTTTTGAGTGACCAGAAAGTATAGGGACACCACCAAATAAGGTGCGCGGAGAAAGGTACGTTGTTGAAAACTATTTTGCTATGCAATATACTGCTTCATAATTTGCTCATTGTAAGGATGGGTCGCGGATCGATGCTATCAATAGAGGAACAAGCTCAAATCAAGGCCCTCAGAGATGCAGGACTCAGCATACGCCAAACTTCGACTCAACTGGGACGATCAAAGAACGTTATTAGCAAATTTCTACGCAGTCCTGATCTATATCACTCGAGGAAGTCTTCAGGACGTCCCAGGCTTCCTTCGACTCGAGACGAGAGGCAAATCGTGCGAATGGTTTCCAATAAATCAATCAGTTTGGAGGAAGAGTTTGAGTAAGAAAGTCTCGTAAGAAACGATTCCGTGCTGCTTAAAACGCAATGGGAATGTTGTATATACCCAGCTCCGTTCTGCTCCACGTTTGACAGAAACGCACAAAAGGAACAGGCTCGAGTTCGTCTCTAGGAAAAAACGACGTCTTTGGGCTAAGGCAGATTTTTTGCGTTGTCAGTTCTGACGCTAGGTATTTTAAAATTTCATAGTTCAGGTGATCTTTTCGGACGAAAAGCGCTTTAACCTCGATGGTACAGATGGGAACCGATTCTACTGGCATGACTTCCGCAAGTATTTCCCAAGAAGGACTTTTGGAGGCGGCACAGTTATGATGTGGGCGGCATTCCACGCAGAAGGAAAGCTGCCCCTTGCCTTCACGTCAGCAAGGATGGACGCAGATGAATACCAGCAACTGTTGGAAACCCATCTGCTCCCATTCCTTCAACAGAATGCTGGTCAGGGATGAGTTTTTCAACAGGACAATGCACCGCCGCATGCCAGCAGATCCACAAAAGGCTTCCTCAGAAGAAATTCTGTTGAAGTTCTCGACTGGCCTGCATGTTCTCCCTATATGAACCCAATGGAAAATATCTGGGGACACCTTGTAGGGAAGATTTACGAGCATAACCAGACATATTCTTCTCTGCAAGGACTTCGATCAGCAATTCTACGCGCTTGGGATGAACTTCCTCTACAAACACTTCGAAATCATGCTGCTTCGATGCCAGCCCGACTTGTAGATGTTGCAATGAACCGCGGAGGACCAATTGAGTACTAGCTATCAACGACTGTTTTTTAACTTGACAATGAAGTTTTTTACTAGTGTCCCTATACTTTCTGGTCAATTGAAAATGGTGTGTCTCCATAATTTATTTTCTTATTTAGCTCACATCAAACCGATTTTGCTAAAATCTTTTGCTTCAAACTCCTTTGCCGTAACGAATTTTACAGTAGAAAATTCAGGTCGATTGATATCGATTAGCGTACGAAAAGTACAATTTTTAAGTGTCCCTATACTTTCTGGTCGCAGTTTATATATGCTCAATAGAACAACTGAAGCTTTACAGAACTGGAACCTCACGAGAAAGAAAAAAAAGGGGGGGGGGCAGGACTTACTATTGGGTGGTTTGGCCGTAAATGAAGTGCAGGGTCTCTGGCTCTTTATATGTATACATCCGCGAACAGTGACCGGCCTCCCGTCTCTCAATGTCGCCGTCATCCTCAGCAGTCACGCCGTGCGCCCTCAGAGGCTGATAAGGTTCACTGAATACTTCATTTCTTCCTTCCTGTTGATTGGTGGTTGTCAGTGCTCTACCTCCAGCGCTTCCTTGATCTTTCCCTCCATAGTATCTGTTAGGTTTCTGTGGAGAATCGAGACTCGCAGTTGCGGCAGTGGATCCCGTGTGTGCCTGAGAGTGTGGTGCCTTGAAAATGGATTATCCGGGTAGCTTTGAGGGCTACGTAGCGCTCTTCAGTGTTCGTCCATTTTCTTTCCAAGTGGTCCAGCTTTTTCACCGATGTAGAATTCACCATCCGCCACACAGACCACTCTGTACACCACACACCTCATTTGGCATATCTGGTTGTCCTCTTCACAGATTGAGCAATCCGACATTTCACACTAACTCTCGTAAGGAAGCGACGTTTAAGTAGGCGCCGCAAAGATGGAAGTGGACGAAATAAAAGACTAATAGGCAGGGATGTGCGGAAATTTTGCTGGAAAAAACGGAAGACGAAAGACGGGACGGAAACGCTCAAAAATGGCCGGAAATCGGAATACGAAACGCGGAAACGGAAATGACACATATTCGCCATTTTTCCAAAAGTGCGTCTGATAGGGCATCAGAAACGGCTTCTATTGTACCTTTTCTTGCTAATAACTTAGCGAGCAGCAGAATCTTCACAGTTTTATGCTTACACCCATCATAACATAACATAACGAAGCAAGAATTCATAGTATTCTTATGATAACCTTTTGACTATGGCTAGTGCTATAAACGAAAACAATTTCAGGCTCTTATCTTATTAATTCTCACCATTTCGGCATGCAGCCTCTCCGTATCTAGTTCCTGCGACGGGTTTTCGCTGACTTCTTCAAAGCTGGTATTTTTTGAACGGTAGACTTACCGAATTAACCACTTGAGGTTACTTACAGACCCGCATAAAAAACCGACTCGGGTAAATTCTAAAACTGGAGTAGCCAACTAGATCATTTTCCGACCAGGAAGGAGATTCCTCTCAACACTTTTAGAAACCTGTGACATTACGGACGGGGTCATTCGGTCACCGCACAGATATTTGCTTACTCAACATTAAAACCAGTAATCACGATCAGAATTCATTCTGGGATCTAAGATGATAGCCGGATGACTGATTAGCCATGGAGGGTCCACACTTCCACAGGAATATTCAGCCTGTGCCAGCCTAGAAACCTTACGCCCAAGGTGACACAGCTGGAGAGTTTCTAGACGGTTTTCGAAGCAATAGTTTTGTGTCAGAATTCAATAAGTCACCACAGTCAGTCAAAATAACAGCTCATGGTAGATATTCATGATGCATGGATCGCATAATTCCACATGGATGAATATCTCACCTAACGAAATTAAAAGTTGAAATTTGCACCGTTGACTAGGAACGCTGATGTAAGCAGACAACCGCATGTTGTTTGTTTTGTTCTTTGTTTCATGATACTGCGCTATATGCTTACAAAGCTTTTGTAGCTATTTGTAACCAATGGATCAAGAATTTTATGATCAATCGAATGTTGAGTGCATTTTCTTAGCATACAGTGCATACACAGCCTTTGTGGCACATTAATTTTGCCCTGCACCCAATCGCTGCCATTTTTGAGTCCTCTTTTTTGGTAGTCTAACCAACTTCAAGAATATTAATATTTTTGAAGTTCGTAGAAGAAAACCGGTTGATCTTAATTCTTGTAAAGGCAAGACTAACGAACGATCCCTTACCATTCTTTCGATAGGTGAGAGGTTCACAGGTCCGATCTGTGGTAACTTTCTTTAGCAGAGCAGCACAAGGTATTGTGACGTCCTTAGCCCCTCATGAAGTCTCACTCGAAGTTGCGACACGTGGGAGGGGGGGGGGGGGCTTTCGCCTTCCGCTTCCGAAGTACGATGCCAGGTGGTCTATGTTGCCTCACTGCCCGCTGCTCTTCTCTTAAGGTCCACTGCAATTGCTAGCATATCTCCGTGTTCCCTATTTCGACGTCATTATACCTTTGTCCCGGTGGAGAATTGCTGTTCATATCCTTTCATTCGACCTCTCATGATATTCTCATCCGTCTAACTAGAAAGGGACGACGATTGCTGAGTTTTCGGGCTCGGTGCCCACCGCTGCCCTCGGAGAGAGACACTCAGGCAGACTTGAAACTGAAGAAAATCCTGTGTGTTTTCGTGTGCTCCGCAGGTCACTTGTTTCGTCATACACCATCAAATTATGGTAAGCTCCTGGCTGACATCGTTCCAATAGAGACATCAGGGTCAGAAGCTTTTCGTGGGAATGAACACTGCGTCGATTGGTTCCCATGTTATGTGCTTGTTTCTCAGATTTCTTTCTAGTGAGAGGACATGTCTGAAGCGTATGTGTGAACGACGAAAGCGGGACATATTGAAGGAATCCAACCTTTCAAGTAGTACTGAGGTAGGCTTCGGTTTTGCGGAACCCTTAGACCAAGCACGTGCGAGCTCCTCAAAATTTATTATGGATTCGCGGCGGCAACTCTGTGGATAAACTTAGTTGCTCTTAATTTTAGTAGCGTTGGAAAATGTAGGTTGGCGCAGAGGTAGTGGGCTGGCCTCATGAGAGGCACGTCAAAGGTTCGGTTTCCTCAGAGTGCAGGATTTTCGTATCCTCGCTGCTTGTTTGATTTTGCGTGTCTAGGTCCTACACGTTTTCAGGAGTTCGCCACGCTGTAGGCCGTCGCATACGGCTTCTATGTAAGAGAATAAGAGTTGTTCATTGCTAAAATTTTTTTACTAAGTTAGTGAAAAAAGCTAGTGGTTGACGAAACTTAGGAAGCAATACAAGAACAAGGATAAGAATCTCGTGAAAAAAGTCGTCGGCACTATTCAACTTAAACTGCTTCAGATTTGCTAAGAATTGTTCAAACTTCGCCATGGAGTTATTTGGGGCACTGATTCCGGATTTTAGATCTGTTTTTGGTATAATGGTGACGTATACTGGGGCTACTGCTATATGTGTTCAAAATTATTTCAAAATCGTGCAATTCCTCTTCACATGGGTTTATCCAAAATCAGTAAAGCAGGCAGTCCCCGACTCGCACGAAACCCTCTGCAGCCTGCTGTAGTCCATCTTGTTATCAAAAACCAACGTCAATGTCCGTGATTAGTGCCTCCCTAGGCGACGTTTCGATAAAACTTTCTCTCTTACCTCTGAAGCTTCGGGAATTCAATAGTGTCTGGCCACAACTCGAACAGCGTATTAATGCTGCGCCCTTTCCTTTCCGGGACATCGACTTCGGGGAACACGATCCTGTTCAGATTCTCTAATAAAACAAGCGCGTCGTCTACAATATGCAGAAACCAGCGGCTGTCCCCATCTTCACTGTTACCTTTACGGCGCTCTCCCAAGGACCTAGGAAGAAATCTTTTTATAGGTTGTTTAGAGGAGCGTGCAGCTGTCCCGCGGCCTCCTATGTCGCAACCTGGTTCCCTTTATAGCCCCCAACGTGTGGTTTTTCTCTCGAAGTCGTTAGTCCGAGAAACTAGTTCAAATGAGCTTGTAGCTCCTACACGTACTAGTTACTAACTGGGAGGCAGTGTTTTAGAGCTGTGTCGGCTCGTGAATGTGTCGGAACGGTCAGCTGGAGAATGAGCTGGGATGTCTTCTCAACAAGTTGAGAAGCAATTTGGCGATTTTTCGAAAAGCCACGATACATGGAACTCTACTGAAATCTGTTTCAGTTGTGACGGCGAAGCTTGACCAGTTTTTCCGTAATCGGTAGGGGCAAGAGAGGACGTGAAAGGTTGTTTCCGAATTTATAAGAAGTCCTGTTGTTGCAGTAATGTTAACATCAAAACCTTCTCCCTCAATCGCTTGAAATCCTCTTACCTTGAAGAGTTTAGAAAAGCTAATCGTGTTTTTGAGCATCGTGATAATACGCTTGAAGTACTCTTCGCCAGTCGGAGCAGAACCTCATCACGAAGGGCCCAATTCCTGAGTGATGAATACCTAATGATTTCATTCGCTTCAAACGGCGCTGACAGTCGAAACGTTCGTGTTCCCCTCCTCGCGTCCCCCTCCCCTCACTGCTCTGACGCGCCGATTTTGAGTATTACTAGTTGTCAGTGGTTTTCCGTCACAAATGGATGGACGAGTTCTACTTGGCTATTTCCATCTTTGATGAAATCGAAGTTATTGGAAGAAGAAGCAATCTTAGACTTACTCGGTTTTCATTGCATCTAGTCAAGAAGGGAAGTAGTTCATCTGTAGGTGTTCTGCTTATGTATTTCCTAGGTCTGCAGCCGAGTTTGCTTAGCTGTGTGGATGTAACGGTCAGGCATTCAAAGCTCCGAGCAAAGCATCTGGGGTTGTGTGTTCGCACGTCATGCAACCTGTTGATGACCGTCACGCGATGAGCACTATCAAACGTAATTAACGACGCGCGTTGTGCGCAGATTCTCCATCCCCTGATCACCAACAGTCATGGCGCTGTTGCTACAAATGGTCGGGTGAGGAAAGCCTCTGCAGATTCTGTCGCAGTTAAAGACTTCCCTGGTTGGCTGCGGTAATGTGGATCTGGCATGAGATGCATGCTAGGCGGCGTTCCACCACGCTTCCTAAACACTCCAGACGGCTGCTGGACCGTCGACACGTAGCCTGGACCCTGGACTGCAGCCCCATTTTGGGAGGGAAAACAGAACTACATTGTAGTATACAAAGTGCTATCCTTTGCATCCGTAAATGGCTGTCGGGACGTATTTGAAAACGTCACGACACCCTTCCTATCACCAGAACAGGTCGTTTTTGGACATTTGAGAATTGATTTCACTTCCGACTGCTACTGTCAGCTGGAGCAAACAAAGTGTCCAGCGGTGTGTTTCATTAACCTTTGCCACACCTTGGGCCCACCATCAGTCAGCAACCCCAGGTAGGATTTCATTTCCAAACTGTATCCTTTCTCCCAGCTTGCTGTCCGTATTGGCAATGTTGATGAGATTTTCGACTCTCTCGAGGAGTTCCCTACGTTTAAGCAGGATCTTCTATTCCAATCCGAAGATGTTTGGTATGGAGCTCTGCTTTTTGCATGATGCTCCACCACAGTGTTCGTCACAACTCAAAATTGAGGGTGAACCTTCATCATATTGTATATTGCATACTGACCTTTTTCCTGGAAGGCAGAGCTGACAGATGCTGACTGCCGTAGCACTGGTGCGTCCATGTAGCTTCGCTTTCCGCCCTTCGAGATGCGACTAAACGCCCTCGTTCTGAGTTTTGGCAGCTTCCGACGTGGGTGCATCCTTCATGACCGGTTTGACTATATAATTGAGTCGTCAAGTATATAATGACCCGTCTTATGCGTTCCCTTCGCTGGGCCTTGTCCTTCTTTTTCATCGTTACTCTCGCACTGAAACTTCAGTGTGCCCGACTTTGACAAAAAGCTCGAACTTGTCGGTGACGGTTTCGCGATGTTCTCGAGCTGCTCGTGGCGCGGTTTCGCATCGTGTAGCGTTTTTGAACGTTTGGCTCTCGTATTTGCTCACCTGTGAGTGCGTGGCGACCTGCGATCGGCGAGAGTTTCGCTGGAAACGCGGACTCCGGTCGACGACGCTGACCATCGGTCTGCATTTCGGCACAGTCTCCGCTCGCAGTTTTTCAGCCGTGATCCTGTGATTCAGCTCGGCCCATCGACTCCGCAGTCGCAACCCGCCACCGCCATCTGTCAGCTGTGGTGTCCCGCGGTCAGCAACAGCCGTACAGGAAAGTTGCCATGTGTGCTGTCCTTTGCGTAATTGTGCGGTCATTAGCGTGATCGTGCATCGGGGATGATCGCAGGGCGACAAGCAATGCCGACAGACCCGAATTGCCACCTGTTGGTTGTGAGTGACCGCCGTCGCTACCCGCGCACGTAATCTGGTCTCCGTTCCCGTCTCCTGTCACCGCACGAGGGCTTACGACATTGACAAGCGCGACTTCGTTCGCTTAATCCTCTCGCGTTCGAATTCGCCACCCTCGCCACCTAGTCCAGTCATATACAAGCGCCGCCGCGACACAATATCTGTCCTCGACGTGGCTGACTCAGAAACGCGTCGTCCTGCCGCCCGCATAGAGTTACTGTCGATCGGCGTGGGGGAATATTTGGGTAACTTTGGTGGCGACGATTGTCTTTATGGAGGCTTGGCCATTTTTACTGCTGTTTCTACGAGGCGAAACTTCACAGTTCAGTTCCTACATGAGACATTCCCACTCAACCACCTTCTGCGCAATTAGAGTTATTTTTTCGGTGGCTCCAATCCTCCTCCTTCGGGAGGTGGGTTCATTTTCCACTTAACCATGCCACATTCTTTGTCCTTTCTACTATGTACGACTGTGAGCGTAAGGCGCATGTGCACTGGACATCTGCTACTATTGGAAGTACGCGAGAGGTCGGATCCCATGGATTTGGCTGGTCGGCGCTTTGAAGTAATACTTTGGAAGTCCAACCCGTTTTGTTTTCATCGTCAAGTGCCTGTTGTTGGCCTCGTAAACTGCTGCTGTTTTAGCCCAGCTGCACATTATTGTAACCACTACAGATAGCTAAGCGTGCTGACGCATCATTATCACTTGGATTGATGAAACTGTTTTAAAATACTTTCACGTTTGTCTGTTTATCTATATGCATGTGTCATGGGAAGCTACTAGATAATAACGACCCACATTGGAATTCCTCATTGTGATTGTTCAATGTTATAACTTTAGTGACAATTTTCATTGCTTGATTTTTGTCTTGTGAGAAAAATTTTTCTGCAAAGCTTACAAAGTCACTAATCTGGGAGACTTTATTTTCAACTGCAGGTTTTCTCAACGTTCTCACGACGCTATTTGGACACATGCGGTGAGAGGTATGAAAATAGAAGTTACAAAACGGGCTTAGGCCTTTTTTGAGCTGAGAGTTGATCGAAACGCACCCATCGCCTTCCGTTTTCATACTCACCATCGGCATTCTCCATTTTCCTTAGAGAATTGCTTCTTAATTGCAGAGCGCTTTCAGTTTTCAGACACACAGTTGAGATGTTTTTTTGGAGCTTTAGCTACTTATGTGCATGTCGTTGCCGTTGAGGTCTTACATTCACCATCTATCTTCCTAGAACGGTTTCTCCCCTGGAAATTGACTTTGGTTGTCTTGATCGAAATTTTTGATGTCCTGACATAGCCTGTGCTTACGCTGTTAACTGGAGGACGATCCTACGGAAATCGTAAAGGTTCAGCTTGCTGTAGTTCTATTATACCAACTGGGACCTGTGCTATATCGCGACACGCGTTGTTTTAGCTCTCCCTTCGCGGATGTTGCAGTCGATTAACCGACACTGGACAGAGCAGCGTTGTGGTTTTTGTAGTAAGCCGCCCGTATCATAGCTGAGTGCCTTTGGGAGGGTCAAGAGGGTCGATTACCGCTTCGCATCACCAACACTTGTGCCGTCTTCTGAAGCGGCCGCTACCACACTTCATTAACGTGTCTGTTAGTCTGACTCGCCGACTAGAAGCTTTTGCTATGCGGCTCATCCTCAACTCAACTGTGTCGTGCGTTGGCTCGTGTTTCTTCGGGGCCTTGAATCGTCGTGGCTTCCTTATTTGCTATTTGGCATTTAAATCAATGCTAGCAAACGTGCATGCGCATGCTGCTTTTGAGCTCTGGAGGGCGAGTACTGCCTTCATCCTGCGCGTTTTCTGCCCTCCTCCCTTCAGTAGGTGTGACCAGTTTCCTCCGTTGGTCTATCATAGGTTTTTATGAATCCCACTTTTCGTGATTTCATAGCGTTGCTGCTGTGGTTCGCTACAACCTTCCCTTCCTGCTATTGTTGACCACATTGTATAAGCAGTCCTAAAGTGGATATGATTTGTGTCTGAGTAACTGGACCGGCCGAGTCTTCAGTCTCAACGACCACGTCTTCTGAGATGGCTTTTTGGGCGTCTTGTACCCATCGCGTCGAGGTTTACCACTGTGTCGGACTTCCGGGAGCGACCGCTAGGCGAGTGCGTGATTGAAGAACCTGCTGTAAGCTGTGTGTTATTGTTTTGCAACTGTGGCATCACTCGACGGGGAGAGGCTTTTGTTTGAAATTCCACTATTTGCATTCGTCGATCCACTGCCACCGGCTTATCACGGGGCGTTCTGCCAGTCTGCCGACGGCCGAAAGGTTTCCCGAGCTTCCTGTCGACTCGAGCCACGATTACTGAACGATTCGATCCACAAGTACCCATAGTGCTCTCTGTGGGCAGTGTTATTGTTCTCACCGCCCTTCTTTCATCGGAGTGCTGTCCGTTGAGCCTCGCCTTCTCATGGCCACTAAAGTATGCTTATCTTGCTCATCTCTCCAACGACACTGCAGTAAAATTGGATGTAAAAGTAGCGCGCCCCCCCCCTTCCTATCGACTGAACCGTTTCCACCGCTTCATCTAGTATTTGAAAACATATGTCGGCCAATTATGGGATTCGTCAAGCAGTCAGTAATGCGAGGGCGTGAATTTTCTTAGATTGAGGTCTTTCAAGTCACTGTTTTTTTCTGAGCTCGGGTTCAGTTTGCTGTTAAAACTCATGCTGGAATGCAAGCCTTGGTTGCATTCCAGCATGAGTTTTAACAGCAAACTGTTAAACTGTTGCACTTTCTTTGGTTTTGTTCGGCATGTGAATAGGTTGGCTGATGCAGATATTGTAGACACCTTCTTGCTTAAGATGTTTCCCTTCATGGTCTTAAAGCGTGGCGAACATTTACATAGGTAACTAAGGAATTACGCTCGTTTAGTACTCTGTCAGGTGAAATAAAACGTCCGCCTGCTGGTTACCAGGATTCCATTTAAGTCACCTTTTCATCTATGGTATCATTTTTCAAGCTTTTGCTTTCTGATCTTTCGACAAACAATGCGCCGTTTTCGGCGCCTCCAGGTGCAGCTGCTGTGCTTTTGTGCTACGTATTAGGGTTCTTGTTAGTCCTGAAATCGCTAAACCCATTTTGAAAACTGGAATTCATGGTTTAGATGTGGACCTATTTTTGTCTATTTTTCCTCGATCAGGGATTTTTGTCTATTTTTCCTCGATCAGGGACCAGATTCGTCGACCGCTTACCGTCCTCTAATGGTGAAAATACCGCCAAACCCCCTGATATGACGTTCATCAGCATCAGGTTTGGCGGTATTTTCACTGCCAGAGGGTGGTAAATGCATTGATGATTCTGGCCCCAGCAGAATGACTCTTACCTACCACTGATTTCTTGAGTGGTAAGCATTCTGAGGTCCTGCGTTTCGTTGAATATTCGGAGTGCTTCTTATTTTGCTGTTTTCAGCTTTTAGTTCCTTGAAAGAAGCACGCTGTTAAGAGTAGGATAAACGTGCCGCGCATGGGCAGTGGGGAACTCCAACATACTAGCTTTGCCAATAGGACTGTTCCAGTTGTGGAGCCAAGATTGTTACCCACATTTTATTCCGCGTAACCGCCTCCTTCAGAGCCTGGAAAAGTCGGAAGGTTAAAATACAGGAGTTTCAGGAATTAATAGGAAAAGGAGGCGAAAGTGATACAGCTCAACTAACCTTATGGAAACAGCCGAGAGACTGATGAGTCACCCTCGGATGAAGGAAGTTTGGGTGAATGAGAGTTCCACTTTAGGGTCAACCCCTTAACGACCCTAAACCGGCTGTCGCCCTCCGGAGTTAAGCCCACAGAGGTCAGCGAACTGCTGGATTGCATCCGTGGCGGTTCTGGCTTGCGAGTTCGATATCGCAGCACGCAAGAGTCCCCTTTCGTCTCCTTTTACGGTTGATTCCTGAAACTCCTCTAAGAGTTCTTGGATGAATAACCTTTCAGACCTGGCCTGAATTTTCCAGGTTCTGATGAGGGCGGTTACGCCGAACGTCAGCTGAAAAAATTGGGGTAACAACTCTTGGCTCCACTCCTCGAAGAGCCCTACTGATATCAATGGTATGCCAAGATTTAGTGACAGTCGATCATAGAATATACAATCATTGTTCTTTTTTTTGAGAGGCTATACTAGCTAGTCGTTGTGATTTTAAGCAACGTCTGAAAATGTGGGTCTAGATGTCATGGGTGCAGGAGTGTGCGAGAAGTGTTTCGTGAGAGTTCAATTATACCGTTGGTGAGAAGGGGTCGCAGTCCGTAATTACAGTGCGGCGTGCGTCGCCGAAGTCGTTTTTCAGGAATCCCTCGGTCACCACTACATTGGTGGGTGAATGAACTCTCTGAAGAATCCAATTGGGACTTCTAATTGAGATGGACTCTTTTGCTGTCCAAAGAAGCAGTACATCTGCGCTTTTTCCGCCCTCGACGCTGAGAAACCGACGAGTGGGGGACGGTAACTGTTCCTGAACCATAGTTCGGTTAGCGCGTTATCGTCAGGAAGTGAACCACATCGGAGGACCATTGCAGTCCCGTGTGAGTAGGCATGTGGCTAAAAAGACGTCTAATAGACGATGTGTGTCGAACATAGCGTTGTCGGAACTGGAGATTGTTCTCGAGCAAGGGGTATGTGACAGAATTGCGAGTATAGCCCGCTCCAAGGATCCCACAGCTGCCTATATGATAGTCCCCGCACGAACCTAATGTCTGGCTTACTGCACAGCTAGTAGGGAAGTCAACTGCATCGCATGGTGATCTGCCAACCCTCAAGCTGTGAACACTCCATGGGAACTATGTGGCCTCCGCACATTAGGATTGAGAAGTAACTTGGGTAAAAAGAAAGCATAGAAAGAGCACCATAGGATCCACAGTCACCGTGCGGAGATCCTCGAAGTGAAGGTGGAAATTTTGGAGAATGAGGTTCAATTCTACGTTCACGTTCTACGTCCCTTTATGTGTTCTGAATTTTATTTATATCTGAGGTCCCAATGTCCACCGAAGGGGTCCTAGAGAACAAGAGATCAGTCCTAAGTTTAATGGTGCAAAGGTGGAGAACGAAAAACAAGATCAATCGTAGCCAGTGTCAAATGGAAAAGTGGTCGGTGAGGTGCAATTCGACTCGAAAATTTTGCATCCAGTTGAAAGTTAAGCCCTTTTGTGATTGAAGTTCCTGAAGGTTTTGTGTCGTGCTTTGCATTCATGCTGCTCCTCTCCTGTGTGGTTGTAGGAAAGGGATAAGGCGGAGATCTGGAAACTGCATCGCATATGTAGTGAAAGGGAGACGTCGAATAACCATGTTTGATATGTATAAGTTGCCTTGCAAAACAATGCAGTTCTTAATTTGCAAGTTGGCTGTATTTGAAGTGTACGAAAGAAAATGCAACATTCGAATGACATACGTGAGTCTTCGAATAATTGTGAGTTTTCGACACGTTTCGAATATTCAAGTGGTTTCGAATGCTCACAAGTTTCGAATTCGAATAGATTCGAAAATCGCGATTTGTCGAGCATTAGAATTCGAATACACTCGAAAATCGCGTTTTTTCGAGCATTCGAATTACAATACATTCGAAAAACGCAATTTTTTGAACATTCGTATTCGAATACATTCGAAAAACGCGATTTTTTGAGTATTCGAATTCGAATATTCAAATTTGATTGAAAGTCAATCTTTCACCTTTTCGTGTAGGTCAATCGAGCACAACTATAGTGGAGATTCTTCCTATATGAGTTCCACTGCCCGCTAAGACATACGCTTCAGACCCTTCCATTATTAAAAGAAAGATGTTTTAAAAAGTAGTCTGGTCGTTGGTTTAGTAGAAGGTAAGAGAGGACTTCTAGCTCGTATTTTTCTGCGGAGTGCTCGGGTAGGAGGAGGCGCCGGCTCGGGCAGCGGATCGAACTTACGAATGGTCATCGCGGCTGCGGCAGCACGGCCGCGCCGTAATTAGCGGCTCCTGCGCCGCCACTGATCACTGTCGCATGTGCGGAAGCCGCTGCCGCGAACGCGTCGACTACTCCTTTGGACTTTACATGAAGCTCTAACTGGTTTTTGTCCAGCTATTCGTCCAACTATGGTTTCCTTTCGTCAGAAAAGACCACTGGCTACCTTCTAAATCGTAAAGAAAGCGACGAAGCCAATCGATCATAGCCGGTAGGGAATTAGGACAGGAAGGTGGAGACTGGATCGAATGAATACCAAGAACCAATGTGTCGGACTTGGAAGTATTTTTAGAAAATAAATCCAAACTAATGAGGAAAACTTAAGGACAAAAATTAAAGGTGTTGCCAAATTGATGTAAGCAAACATAAGAACGGCTGAAAATAATCCTGAAGAAGGTAAACAAAGGGAGTAGGACAGGTAGAAGTAAATCAGTAGGACTGCAACGAGGCCTAATGAGAGTACTCTCCGATCTTAAAGATTCGCAGGCTATTAAAATGTGTTGTTGAAATGTATCCTGGTTCTTCTTCACCTCTCGCCTGCCACGCGGATGTCGTCGCGGCTGCGGTGGAGGATGTCGCGCTGGCGGCGGGTCAAGGCAGCGAGTCGGAAGACGTAGCCGAGGAGTTGCCGCATTGCGGCATAGGTCGCCGCAATTAGCGATGACATTCGTAAGTTCAGACCCTCACCCCGCCGGCTCTGTTCATGGCACCTCGAATCTGTTCATGGCTCGGCGGTTTCTGCCCAGGCCAGGCATGCCTTCCATCCCTCATATTGGTATCGGGCTTGTGTGAGAAATGTAAGGCGTCTGCTGAGCGCTCAGATCATTTTATAGGACAAATACTGTTGAAATCGCCCATACGACATCATGTAGAAGTAGAATGCGTGTCGCGTATCAAAGAGGGGTGGAAGTCAATTGATTCACGCCGTCAGGTTTATCCTTTAATTATCCTTCTTCTATGGAGGGTTGTTATTTCAAGGAATGACGTGCATCCAATGGATGGAAGCCCAAAAGTGTTAATCTGCTTGTTTACAGTTGAGTTTGGAGAAGTTTTTCTGCAGGTAACCTTCCTGACTTGGAACTGTAAGTGAACTAAATGTCAGTATTGTCCAGTTTATAACGCTCAATAGTTGCAGTTCCTTCAGTACGAAAGACTAGACCAGTTTTAACGGCTAGCACGCTCGGCTGCGTCTCCGAAGCCTTCTAAATGCATCCGGACCAGACAGTTTTACGCGCTAAGCCTTCCGCGCGGCACACGATCTGGATCTCCTGGTGGCTTTGGAAGAAGAAGGGGTGAGAGGAGCCGCCGAAACTTCGTCGTTGGCCTCGTCGGCGGTCCATTCGAAGGAGCGTCGAATGGGGCATCTCAATCACAGCTGGTAGTTAGCATCGATTTCAAGGAAGGCCGCCTCATTTGCGTGGTCCGGCAGAGAGACGGAGAAACGTGAGAACGATTACCGTACGAAGGTACCGTTGCATGCGGCATATGCATACCGAGGACTGCTTGCTGATTCTGTTTTTTTTTTTTATGATCACGCTAAGGGTTTCTCAATGAAGGGGCCGCTCCAACTTTTGCGCAGTTTTGAGCGTTTCTTCTCGAATTTTTAGGATTAGTTGCGCGCGTAATTCTTCGATTCGAGAAGTTCATTCCTCTTGGAGAAATTTCTGCAGCTCGAACAATGTCCGCACGTAAAATGTTTCGCAAGTGATCCATGAGATGCCAGTCACTAGAGTAGGTACCCAACTTTCTAACATGCCTTGTGACCGATCTGTTACTCTTTTTTCTGGTTTCGACCTCGTTTTGTCTTTCGAAGCGATGAACTCGACGGCCGAAGGAAGGGACGAAGCAGAGTGCTTTCCTGCCATGACGGACACCTCAGTTTCGTGATCGCTTCGCTGCTCTGCAACTCGCAGAAAGAGGCGTGCCTTTTCTGATTCCATCATTTGCGGTGTCACGACGCTGATGCTGCGAAAGTAGTGGCTGCCTCTGAAGTACACTTGCAGCGCCATGAGTGCTCAAGTAGGCATAAACCCTATTGTCACTTGGGTCTCCAGCGAAAAGCAGGTAAGCTGCCCCAGTTGCGCATCGGTCCTGGTGCTGCTGCTGACGTTCTCGTTCCCTGTGAGGCGTGCATTCGCTGTTGCCTCAATAAGTTAGGTGTGGACGGTTTAAGCGTTTTGAACTCCTGTAGTGGGGTCCGTTCTTGAAGGTGCGCGGCACGTCCTTTTCGAGCGTGACGATAACGGATCGCACGGCGTCTGCCACTGGAGGCGTCAGCGGACCACCCGCCGTGTCCATGAGGACGACCTGACGAGCGTTTCACGGCTGTTCCATGCACCGCTTCCTCATTTCTCTTCGTTCTTCTAAGTCACCGCGTCGATATAGGTCAAACTTGCGTCCATACAATATCGTCAGGTGTCTCCCTCCGACGTGAAAATAATGACTATCTCGATTCCATCATTGGAGGCGGAGGTGTTTATCGCAGTTGGAGACGCAGCCTGTCGCGCGCACCTCGAGTTCTTTCGGCTACTCGACCTTCCGTCCTGGCCATCCAAGCCATCCATCGTTCCGAGGTGGCGAGTTAGTACCAGAGTTGTTTGAGTTGACAGAACACTGGCATGTTGACAACAACTACTCACTGCATCGGTCAAGCACACATCCTGGGCTCGGATTCATCAAAGACTTACATAACTTTAACAGAGAATTCACAGCGGAAAACTCAGATAACGCGGCTTATCACTCACCATATCGCTTGATAAGCCACGCTATCAGGGGTTTCGGCTGTAATTTTCTCTGTTAAATTGCTGTGAGACGGCCCCAGATTGCCTCCGTATATCGGCTGAAACCAGAATTCCGGGGCGCATCCCACAACTGCTTCTAATTGCACAGAATCTCATCCTTATCGGCGGTGTGTGCGGTGCTCTCGTGCATCTCTATATAGTGTACAGGAACGTGGTGCAAAGTTTAAAACAAGCTGAACTCACCAGGCATAATTACGTGCGGATTAATTCGCAACGAATCTCACTTACTGCCTACCAAGAGATAAACACGTTCTTCCCTTCTCTCTATTTTCGTTACGCATTCGCACAAATCCACTGAACCACACACACTTGCCAAGAACGTTGTGCTCGTTGTTGGCTAGTCGCAGGTTGTAGTGCGTGTTTGGTGCAGTGCAGAAGATTTCCCCATACCTGGCGCCACAGATCCATTGAAGGTTCGCTTCGTGTGCAAGCCTTCCATTCCGTCGTCCAGTTGTCAGCAGAAGAGTGAAACGCTGACGTGTCCATCAGGTGGCCACCGCAAACGCGCAAACTGTCTCCATGATGCAGAGTACATGTTAGAACCACTCCAGATGTACTGATACTCCTTATCCCTTAATTCCTTATCCGCTATCCTTTTAAGAAGTTGAGTTCTTTCAAAGTTCTGTAGAGTGTAGCAGATGATTTTGTCCGTCTTCTAGCATCGGCAGCTGATCGTGACCTTGTTTGTGTGTTTTCGAGCTTCTCCTTCAAAGATAAAACGGTAAGAACCGGGGTTATCTCATCCCTTCTCTGGACGCGCCATCCATTCCACTTCAAGGAATCTCATGGAGGCACATCAAGTGTGTATTTGTCTTACGCAATGTTTTGCTGTGTACTGCGCATGGACAATTCAGTGCTGTACTTCCTATGCAACACTGGAAGTAATTCATCGTGGTCGTAGAGCATAGGTAGGCTCGGTTGGCGCGGGTGGAATCCGAATCATGAAATGGAAAGGAACGCAAGAAGCGGCGCATCTTCTCTACGCGCCCAACGTTTTACTTCTACGCTTTTTTTTAATCAGTAAGCATTGCGTTTCTCAGTGGCGGATTTCCTTACAGCTTTTATTGGTAATGGTGGTGTTTTGTTTTTTCCAAAGCTTCTATGTTTGACAGGAAACTCTTATGGTTGGACATTTTTGGCAGTAGAGGCAGCGTCGTCGAATTGAAGAACTGGGCTTGTCGCGATGTAAGGGCCTAATTGTGTAAAAGATCACATATTCGTCATAACTGCTTGTTTCTCAATAGCCGACTCACTGTCGGTCTTGCTTGAAAGTACGGGTAGTGGTTTCTGTCTGCTTCAGTAAATGCCCGCTGCTTTGTCCTGTTGGAGTGTTATCGGATAGTCCCTAGCAGCTAGCAGCAGGGCCTGCCCAACTGGTTGGCAGCTCCACTACTGTTTAGACAGTAGCCGCGATCTGTTTAGAGGCGAGGGGCGAGCAGAAGCGTTTCGCTGCTCAGTCGCCGTCCGCTCGCAGCGTCCGCCACTCCGTTTCACTAATTGGATCCCACTCTTTAATAATGCTGCTTCGATCTGTCAGATCGCAGCTGTTTGTGCTACGTGTCTGCTCGATCAATTAGGCGTGACATTCGCGAGCCAGCTTCTTGATGATGCCAGACAGGGCGCGTTTGAACGCTCGTTAGATGGTCCGGGATCTCTGACCGCCGCACACTTCCGCCGGTGCTGCGTCTTCTTTGAAGGCCGATTTGTTTCCCCTCTCCACATCGCGTTTGGTGGATCAGAATTCTGCAGCACTCGCCCACCCCTTGGCAAGCCATTGTCTTCCTCGACTAGTCTCGACTAGCCGGCCTACTTCGTTGCCATCTCTTCAGAAGCTACCCAAGTGTTGTTCAGTCACCGAAGAATGAACAGAATGGTCGCGTTCCATATTTCGATCAGCACTTTGAATAACAAACGTGTCGGCGCTCAGCACCTCCTTTTCTTCGGAGCTCGGACTCGTACTCGCTTCCTGTAACTAAGCTACTAGGGTGTCCCACACGGAATGTCGCTTCAGACCGAAAAGTTAATATCATACAAAGCAACCAAAACTTAACTTAATTCGGTAATGTTTACAACAGAATTACCAACTGGCTTTCTCCAACGTACACGCAAAGAATGGATCCCGTCTTTAAACAAATGAGCTGGCCGCGAATAGAGGATGTTGAACACCCAGATTCAGATTTCGTCGTAGTCGACGAACTTTTTCCCACCCAAGGCGTGCTGCATCGAGCGGACTATGTGATATTCGGATGAGGCAATGTCAGGACTGTACGGCGGATGAGGCAAAACGGTCCAACCAAGTTTCTCTATTTTCTACTGAACGGCTTTTGCGACATGAGGCCTCGCATTATCATGCAGCAACTTGCTAGAGGACGTGTGAACTCGATTTGGATTTAAATTTGGGGCAGGATTTGGAGCAGACAAACTATACAGCAAGCTCCCGAGTCGATCTTGTCGGATCAGCTTCAGAGGTTGTTGCCCAAGATTGGCGCCTGCCTTCCATGCTCTTCGTCTTCAAGACTTTCTCGCCGGCGGCAAAAAAAACCCTTGAAACCATCGCTCGCATTCCCCTTTAAGACACGACATCTTCGCCAAATGCAGCTACCAGCGAACGATACGACTCCGCAGCGGATTTCTTCAATTTGAAGTCGTAGAGCAGGCACGCGCGCACAATCAATTTCTGGTCCATCGTAGTCTGAAGGCTATAATATTAGAAACCGATAAGGGAATGATGAAGGGAAAATAGGAAATGTAGAGGATGAAACGCTGCGAAAAACTAACGCTGAGTGGGATCAGAACCGATGCGAATAACTGTGAAATGAAGGCCCCAATGTGCGCGACATTCCCTGTGGGACAACCTAATAGAAGCGTGGATGCTTGCCTTCTCTGCGAGTTCATTGCGCAGCTCCAGGGCCGTTGTCGTCTGTTCATGAGCGAGGCCTTTCCAAACGTCCGGCTCATTGTGTGCTAAAGACCATAATGCTCTCCTGAACTTCGAGAACGTTTCTGCGCTTCAATTAAGCTAAAGCAAGGGAAGACTTCGGCCACAGTTCGTCTGCATTTACTTCCCAGAAAAATTGAATGAAACTGCAATCAGCGTACAAAATATAGGCTGCTTGGTCCAGAGTGCTAGTCTGGTCTGCTCAATGTCGGTCCCGCACTTTAGTGTCATCAGCAGATATGCTGTTGGCGCAATTGAGACAATGTGACGACTGTGCCAACTGAATATAGTGTTTACTGAATTCAGTTCTGCTGTACGACTGCATCGCGTAAGGTAGTAGCAAACAAAGGTTTGCTCAAAAGCTCCCCTAATAGTTGGGGCATATGAGAGCGAAGGTCGTACTCGTTGTTCGAGCTGATTTCATTGCATTCACAATGAGGTCCACAAACAGCTGCATCAACAGGAATGGCCGACTGGTGTTTTTCCCTCCTCGATATCAGTTGCTCCTTTTCGCCTCAAGTTCGATTCAACCATTCGTTTCATCAGAATTTTTTTCAGAACAAAGGGGATTTTATAGATGGCTGGCGGTCAAAACTTCCGTTGTGACGAGGTTGATAGGTGGAACTCTTTTTTCTAAGCCTAACGCGCTTCGTCCGCTTCGTCGGCTACATCTTTACCTTCCTCATTACCAGTAGAGTGTCGAGCCTCGAAAGATGCCATGAAGATACAACCGTCAACTTCGCTGTTGACGGAGGATGAAGGTGCACAGTGGTTGTCGACGCCAACGTATCATGATGGGAGGACATTCGGAGTGGTCGCCGTGCAGGGGAGTGAGAGCAGGGCTGAGCGAAGTCTCGCCGACGAAGTGCTATGCCAATGCTTTCACTCGAACTACAGACCACACGCGGTGTCGACATTAATTGAACTCCTTTAGCAAAGACTGCTCTGTATTGCATTAAAATCTAGTCAATTGGGGGGGGGGGGGGGGGAGGTGGACATCAACGGACGTTGCTTCGCCTTGATGAAGAGTATTTATTTAGTTGGGATGCAATCATCTGACCAGGTTGATGGGTTATCTTTGTGTGCCTGCAGCTGCTAAACTATTCATGTTTGACACAGCCGTTTATCTTCCATAATTTATTTTTCTTCAGAACGCTGTCCCTACTACCCTGCTGTGGTAGAATTGGACACTTCAAATCAGTTTGGACACTCTTCTTAGCAGCTTGACGCTTTTAAAATCAAACTGAGCATCTTCCATACCATAACGAGCCTTTTACACATCAAAGTAGAGATTCTACAAAACGGTTAGAACAGTTTTTTGTTCAAGGAAAATTTGGTGTGGCTTTCGCTAAAATCACATAATTCAAATGCACCAGTGAGTGAGCACACTTTGAAATTTTATACAGCTTTCATTTTCAAGGGAAAAATGATGAATTAAATATTGTTTTAAAGCAGTTGGGAAGCGGCAATCCGATAGTTTATTGAAGCGCTCAAGTGGACCGTTGCAATTTTTATTCGATAGCAAAAATTTTGTTGAGTAACACAGATTCAAATAGAACAGCAAGAACGATTATAAAAATCACACATATCCTCCCATCGCTGTTTCATGTAAGCAGCGTTACACTATCAATAAAGAAATTATAAAATTACAGGCAGTATGTTTGGAGCAGTTGAATTTTAAAACTTCAAAGAAAATCATGCTAAATTTTCCTTGAACATAGAATTATTCTAAATATCTTGGAAAGTCTATTTTAATGTGGGGCAAGCTCGTTTTGATTCGTAGTTTGATTTCAAAGGTGTCAAGCTTGCTTAGAAGAGTATCCAGTTTGATTTGAAAAGTGGTTTGACAAGTGTCCAATTTGACATAAGGTGGTATATATGTACTGTCTTTTATATTTACTTATTTACAATTTTTGTTTATGCATAGCTTTGCGGGATTTGTTGAGCATATTTAGTTGCGAGTTCGCTCAGGCACGCACAGTGCGCTGTCTGAAGCTAAACCCGCTGTAAGTTGTGTTCCCATGGCGTGCATAGGCAGCTTTTCGGAGCAGTGTTTGGTAGTTCCTGAAATTGGCTGCCGAAAAAGGGCACCGCGAAAGGCGAATGAGGGCGTCCTTGAGAAAGTAGTTCTGGTGAAGCAACGAATGCGCCACGTTCTGCGCGCCATGCTCCATCCATGTTCGAGCAACGGTCCCCGTGCTTAGCCTTGTACTTGGAAGCATACCGTAAGAGAGCTCTCGGTCCATTGTCCTCTCGTGTGTTGTAGGTGGGCGCGCGTAGCGCACTCGGAGGAGGTCCCTGCTGTCGCGTACCAGGTTCCTGTTTCGGATTTTCCGCCTAGGCCAACCAAGCCTCCCATCTCTCCGGGGTCGGTGAATTGCTACCAAAAATGTTGGGAAGGATAAGGCTCTGACTTGGTCATCGGCTGGCCACCGCAAGTCAAATCGCCTCCACGACAGCCAGTTGAAATAGAATGCGTGGCGCATCCCAAAAGAGATTGAGTAACGCCGTTCTTTGTCCTTGTTCTTGTTGTATTGTAGGTGGCCAGAAAACTTTTTTGCAAAGGAGTGTAATATAACTGAAACCCTACCCAGGTCAAGCACTTGGTTAGGTACTGAACGTGAGGTGAAGCATTTGAGTCCTCTGCTGGCCCTTATAATTCCAGGCCTAAATGTGGCGTACCCAAGCCAGCTATCGGGACAAGACTAACAAGCCTGTCACCCTTGTCCATGCAACGACTTTTTCTGGAGGTGCTTGCGGGACGGCTTTCTCCGTCTATCCATTTCCATCTCAGTGTCAGCTCGTGGGAGCGTGACATGGTCTTTGCTGGCGTCGCGATGTGCCTTCCAGGCGGTGCGCGAGAACGGAGCTTTCTTCCGTCGCATCCGCTTGATGTGGCCGCAGTGCAGTGAGTCAGTGTCCCCTGAGGGTTGCCCATCTGCCGCTCCGACTGTTATGAGTGTTTGCTAAGCTACGGACTGCTTTACATTGATCGAGCGCTTCGGAGTATGTACCTGGCTCTTTCGATTCCTTTGCTATTTTCGATATGTGTCGGGGCTTTCCGTTTACTCGCTAGGTTATTCGGGACGGTTCTCACTGCTGGTCTAGCGAGCTTCCGAGTCCAAGTTTATAATTTTTTATTTCAGTGAGAGCCGCTTATGTTTTTGTTTATGCACTCCTATAGAAAATCCCCCGGTTTTGAAAATTGTTTAAAAAACAGTCATTAAGAGGTATGTAATTATGAAGCTAAGCAAAGTTTTCCCAAGTATTCTACACAGCCCTCTCGGAAGCACCTCGAATATATAATACAGAGAGGAACATATGACTCGGAAGCTCGCTAGAGCAGCAATGAGAACCGTCCCGAATAACCCTAGCGAGTAAACGGAAAGCCCCGACATCTTCCTTTCTGGGTGCGTGTAGCGAAGTCGCACGAGGTGCCGGCTGTCGAACCCGCTATGCTCTTGGGGGCTTGAGCAACACCGTCCTTTATCTGTTTCCTTCATATGTTCCTCTCTTTATCGGCAGCCTCCTTAGGTTTTCTAGTGTCTTGGATTCTTCTTCTCCTGAGCGTTTAGTCCCGCGCAGTCGGAGGGACCGCTGTTCTTGTGATCTGTCGCCACCTCATCCTATCAAGGGCGTCATCTGCCGTGGCGCCGACTTCGGCGAGATCTCTCTTGATGACGTCCTTCCACCTTTTCCTTGGGGCTCCTCTCGGGCGCTTTCCGGGTGCCTCGAAATCTAGGCCCAACCTTACGGGGTGATTCTCTGGCCTTCTGAGGACGTGTCCGTACCACCTTAGGCGCTGCTCCCTCATCTTCAGCTGGATATAGTGTCTTCGATAAGGAAAACTATTGTGACGAATGCGGGCTCTCGTAGCTGGTTGTTTTAATTGTATCACGCCATACGCTCGAGCTTCGAAAGGAAATTGGTACCGAAAACGCAAAACCTGGCGCGTTTTGCGCAGCTTTACTTAAAACCAGAATTCCAGTCCTCTGGGGAGAAGCCGTTTTCTAATTTTGCGCAGCACCGTTTTGCGGTACGCAGACATACTCTAATGGACTTCAAGTCGACAGTGCCACATATGTGGTTATTGTCTGTCTTTTTGCCGTTCTGTCTTTAATTAAGGCTTGGTTATCCATTTTCGGAGCTCTGATTAAATTCGAAATTACAGAGCAATAGGTGGTGATATGAAAAATAATACTTTGCCTCTGTCGTTTTGTTTTCTTGGCAAATTCAAGCGATTTTGACATCCAGCTGTTGGCCTGGAGATTATCTTTCACCATAGGTGACCACCGTCCTTCGTACATCTTTTTATGCTTCTTGACATACAGTCCTTTCCAAGTGCATCCTCTTGTGGGAGGACAAGAAATCACTGAGGATCTCCCTGCTTCATTCATTTATAGAAACCGAATTTTGGAGGTGGAATAGAGTTCTCTGAATTTGTAAATTGATGCCCTTAAAGGAGAGGAAACTCTTTGACCAACGCGACTGCGCTTCAACATGTTGCCTGGAGTGCGAACCTCGGCCGCTTCCTGTTGAGTAACTTCATCCATGTTCCAACAATGCGAGTATTTCTCCGACTCCTGTTTCCAATTTCTTTTTTGTTTCTTCCCGTCACCTCCACATCGTTACTGTCGTCGTTACTGCGCAGAACAGGCGGGCGACAATGCAAATCCAGTTTTTCCAGTGCCGCGGAATGAAGTCGTGACAAAGTTCGTTTCCGCTGGTCACGCGCACTCCTCTGCTTCTGCAAGACGACTGTGAGGTGATGCCGTTAGCGCGACACTACGACTACAGCTACTATGGCGGCCAGAACTACACGATCGAAGCCGCGCCGCAGTACGGAGGGTCGCTGGCCCAGCTGGAGACGCCATTCCAAGATGCGTACTACACGCACCGTCCATCGCATGACCTGAACCGAAGTGTCTACACGACACCGTCGGGCTGTTCGATGAGCTACAAGATGAACATGACGATCCACGACCCCGAGAACTGCACCGACTCTTCGTACTACGACACCACCATCGGGCAGAAGAAGAAGATCGGTCGGGTGCGCGCCGCGCTCAAGGAGCTTCTGGGCAGGTCGTCGCGGCGGGATCTGTTCCGCGTCGACTCGTCCAGGATGAACGTCTACCGGAGCGAGTCGCCGAGGAGGTGGCGCGAGCGCGGCAATGTCGCGGGGTACGTGTCCGTGACGCCGAGGACCGCGGTGGACCGAGCCCCCAGCGCCGACACCGTCGTGCTCCCCGTCGCTGCTCCCGAACCCGCTCGTCGTCGGCGAGATCAGCCGAAGGGACCCGTGCGAGTGCAGAGCTATGCTGTTCCGGAACCGAGAGTCGTCGAGTTCGCCAGACGAGGCAGAACTATTCGAAGTAATTGAGTAATTAGAGCCGTTTGCCGTTATTATACCTTTGCTACGAAAATAGTGTGATTTGGGGAGCAGTCCTTGCATTTCAAGCATTGCTTTGGTGGCGAGTTTGTGTCCAGGCGTGTCGAGGATCCACATCCCTCTCAATCCGGCGCTGAGTGTTATTATCCGTTCTCATCCAGGACATTTTCCTATTGATTCGGGTGATAGCGTCCAAGTGCGGTGAGCGATTGATGTGGGTTTTAGCCTCTCCTGGCCGTAAGCTGTCTTCACAGAAACAATTGTACAAGGTGGTAGTGACTGTTCAAGGCTGCAATGTCTGTTGAAAAAGTGTATCATTTTTTCTCATAGGTACGTCGAACGCGGATTGTGAAGTACACGATTATTTTCTAGCGCAGAAAATTCCAACGCTACTTGAATGTCGATATTGTCGAGCTTTTTTGCAACGGCTGTTGTTGGTCTGTGTGCACGGGCGCAAGTAATCACCGGTTATTACCCAAGAGGTTTCTTTCAACTCTTTTTACCTTTTGGATTCCAAACCGTGAGAATGAGATCCGATCGGTCGCTGTAGGATATGGTGAACAAGAAATAAACAGAGAAAACGCAGGTGAATTCAAATTGGAGCTCGGCTCGTTGTCAGCTCAGCATATTGTCAGTTCATGCAAAAAAGTACACGTTTATGGTAGGGTAACCACCTCAGCGCTAAAGTCGTTCTAAGGCCAAAGCAAGAAGCTTGGGCTCGAATTCCGACCTGCATTCTATAGTGGGGGAAGGTTAAGTAGCACTTGTACCTATAATCAAGATGTTATCGCTTGGTAATATGGTAGTAGCAAACTTTCTGAAAGGCAGATCGTTGGGTACTTATCCTTTTTCAAGCCTTCTCCTTTGCTCTTAACTCAGTGTCAATGTGTCAACTTAGCCGACAATCTGTGTGTAGACTAGAATGTCGATTTTCTGCTCATTTGCGAAAGTGGGGCTTTGGCATCTCTCCAGGCATGGATGTTCTTTAATCTTCTATCCATGGATTAGAGTCGACTTCCACCCTAAAATAAAAATTTTATATCCGCATTACGCAAAATGCTCCAGCCAGACCAGGTATTTGAAGAGCGACAATGAACTCCAGCGTGATAACTTAGATCCAAATATCCCGCCTGATATCGTATAATATAGCACAGCATGATCCAGCATATCCCGTAGAAGTACGCGAGGCGCATCTCTCAGTGAGGTTGACTGGCGCCGGACTTCACCTTTTATTCCTTAAAAATGATTTACTTTTTATAGTTGTCGTTGGTTGTATCTTACTTGGGGGAGTGCATCGCCATACAACAAAAAAGATCCGTTCGAAAGCTATTGTTCACTACAGTTCAGTGTGCCGTCTTTGCAAATTAGTTTAATTCCAACTTTGTAGCTGTTGTCAAATGAAATGAAATGCATTTCCTCCCTGCAATGATAGCTCCGTCTTGTTTTCCATTTTTTTAAACGTTAACAGTATCTTTGAGCAGCAATTTATTGTTTGAACAAGTGCTTCTTCACGCCTATCGGCCTGCCTCGTACTTGTGCGCTTCATGCGATGTTGCAGTATCACTAAGCTAAGGACAATCACATCAACTTAGCTGCTCTACTTGCACAGTTTTTTCCTTACCTAGAAGTACAAAAGGCTCGCAGTACCTGCAGTATATAGTATGATAAAGCGATCTGTTGGTTCCTTACTACTGGCCCTCCCTTGGTGAAACGGTCTCGCGTTACTGGTGCTGGTCCCTTCAATGATCCCCCCTTAGCTGACGACGTCTTCGGCACGTCTTCTGAATCCCCTGGCACGTAGAAGACGCCTTTGTATTCTCCGCTGTTTTCCCGCTCCGTAATTTGATCGATGTCCTTTGATGGCGATTGATACTTCAAAAACGAACTTCGGTTTCATGCTGAGCGACCTGCACTACCCCAGGGGTAAAGTTTCGTGCCGCCTGGACGGCATTCACAAAAAATCGATAGTTTGATCAATATCGATTGATGGGGATCGATACTTCAAAAACAAACTTCAGATTCGTGTTCAGCGACCGCGATTACCCCAAGGCTGAAGTTTCCAGGCAGGTAGAAGACGTCTGGGTATTTTTCGCTATTTTCGTGTCGTAATATACCCCTATCTTCCCCCGCTAATTTCTGCGGCGGCGCCGATCGATAGTCAGACTCATCGCTTAGCGCGTTATTATAGAGTATGATAAGTGACTAAGAAAATATCATGTGCAAGTCTAGAAATGGGAGGGATACACTGTCTCTTCCATTTCTGGCTGCTATACCCGACTGCAGCAAAGATGGGTATCCTTCCACGGTTACTCCATATATATGAGGACGTTTAGAGTGTTCGCTCTCCAGCTTTGCGGCAGATTCTCTGAAGGAAAATTAGGGTGAATCCCCGCTCTAGATTAGCAGCTATCCACCATCTTTTCCAAAATTGATAGACTTTCTTCACCAGCAGCAAGCCCAGGTGTCCATGGTGTAGGAGGATAACCCCTTTCGGCTCCCTCCGACCTTCCAAAGCTATGTTCTCGCCTAAGCGTGTACCATCCCCCTGCCTGCCTCACTGGTGAAGATGGGTGCTATAATATTAAGGTTCGACTGAAGAGAACTGGGAACCACTTGGTTTTTCAGTATTTTTTTTTTACTTTTCTATCGTTCTCAGTTTGTTATTACTATTCATATTGTTGTTATTTGTGAATGTTAAAAATCATTTGGTCAGCGCATGAACAAGCTGTGTTAAGTGGGATCTTCCTACAACTGCTCTCATCCAGTGCTTAATTTCAGTTCTTTTCAGATGCGTTCGTCAACAGTCACGAGTGGACGCTTAGCCGATCAGTCAGCGAATTGCGGCTGGTAAGTCAAACCACTTCTGCGTCCTTTCGACAAGTCCGTGTGTGCATCGTGGACACAGGGGCAGTGCAGTTAGGACGGGCGTCGGCCTATCTGACTCACTAGAGCGCTAAGTGGATTGGCCTAGGCGGCGTAGAGTTGCTTGCGGCACCTTCTCAGGTCCGATGAGCGTGGTGTGTCGCGTTGTTGATCCTTAGCCCACTCCCGTCTGATCGGTTTCTCCTATATTTGGTGTTAGTGCATGGGTTTTTCCGTCCATGGATTTATTCGACGGACTTGATGTCACCACGTCGTTTGCCTTACGAGCATTTTTTCCATTCAGTGCTGCACCATGCCTTCTTCAAGAACCACTTATGCGATCAATAGGTGGGACATACCCATTAGTCGGATCCTGTGCTCTGTGCGTCTAGCAGACGAAGGATGCTATGTATAATCAAATCTTCATCAACGCTTAGTTTCCTACGGTTGTCTTGCATAGAGACGCCGCTCAAAAGGGAAGCGTCACTCCATTGACCTAACATTGTGTCTTCGAATGTCGGTCTACACTGCGATTTTCGTTCAGCTCGCACAGCATGTGGGGTGTGGGTGAACTCAACCGCAACGTTCCACTCGTCCGTTTGCCAACTCGTTGACCGAGTTCCTATTGTGAACCTTTGGCACTGTTCTATGGTCCGACCAAATGCCGATTCCTTGGTTGAATGAGGATAGCGCTGTTTGAAGATGGTTGCCATCCGCCGAGGGCTAGGTAGTTCACCATTTCGTTGGTTGGTTCGTCGTTTTTCCCCCGTGGATAAAAAGAGTAACAGAGAGGTACCTCCCCATGTCTGTTTCTGAGCATTCACGATCATTGAGAGGACGCGGCTGTTTATAGCGCACAGTTTTAAGTCTTCGTAGCAACGGTAGGATAATTATGATAATTTTTTACCACGTTTGGTGGATATGAGCGGCTTATTCTAGTAGAATATTGCACATATTGCCTAGAGACACCACTATTGGTGTAGGGTATTGAATCCACAGTAGTCCATTCCTCAATCCACATTCTCTTTCTGGGCTGAGCGTTTCTGAGCGTTACACCGCAGTGCCACGTGTAGCATGTACTGGCGTTCATTGTGTTTCTTCTTCTACTTCTATTATGAGGGTGGTTACAAATAGAGGATGTCTACGAAAACAGAAAATGGACACTTTTATTTGGTCAATATGATGTTTTGCGGAGGAATACTCCGTAAATCATCCTAGATCCGCAACCACCACATACTCGTAGGCTGGAAGAGCGGGAAATTAATGGCGGAACTTAAACAAATAAAATAATTTATCATTTGAAAAAATGGCATATCTACAGGGTCAGTGTTTGCAAATAAATCTCTACTTTTACGCCTCCCTTTACAGGAACATGCATGAATTTTAGTCATTTGCAACAATCAACCTCAACTCACGGTCAGAATAATTCACCCCCCCCCCCCCCCCTCCTCGCTCCCCTCCCGCACAATTGACTGGACTGGATAGGTCGGCTACCCAGAAATGAATGACCTATGCGGCATCACTGTAGAGCACGTAGTTCTTCTCTTGCTTGATTAGTTCCGGTCTTCGTCGTCACTTATTCCTAACTGAACATGTTGTTAAACTGAACACCGCTGTATTTAAGTCTTCATCCACGTGTGTTAATATTTTTGAAGATATTTGGGAAATTCTATGTAGCAATCCGCGAGCGTGTACTTCGCCCTTCGCTAGCGTTTAAATCGTATCTACCTGCCCAAGACCGCAGGTAATGTCTTTATCGGAGTGCAGCCCTATGCGTTGCGCAATAGGACGGAAGTCGAGATTGCGCAGTAACACCTGCGCGGGCACCATTGTACGATGATGTCTTCCTGTTTTTCGAGGAGGAAGGGAGTTGGAGACCGCTCGTTGATCTCGCCTTGAGCGCTGACAGCAGAAACACTTCCAGTCCTTCGGGAGGATAGCCTCGATCTGGTTCTCGACAGCAGATGGAGAGGTCGCATGGTCTATTCGCTGTCTGGCTGCAGTTAACGCCAGCCATCCTACATTGTTCATTTCTCAGAACAGGCTCGCTTGAGAAATTATGCCTGCACTGGAAGAGCGGGTTGCAGCCGCCGAAATACGGGCTCGAGAGGGGACGTTGCTGTGCATGCGAAATCCTGAATCTTGCGGTTTTCAGTAAAGATGGTGAGGGAGCGCGGATCGTATTCGTTGTGACGCAGTCTTCGTTTCGGAGGAAGTTGCGTGGTGACGTTGCGTAATTGCTGAGTGTTTATTTATGTTCAAGCAAGTCGTTCACCTGAGATTAGCGCTGGCTATCTTTGTCGTAACTGTCACTCAGTCGGTCAGATATCGTCGACGCAGTGCAGCGATCTCGTCAATTTGCCACCTAATCATCGATGGCCCACGTCACCACCATTGCGTCAGGTGCCGTGCGCTACTTTCTGCTGTGCTTTGCCTTGTCAGTTTCTGGGGCTGGAAGCGTGCGGTCTCCGCCTGGCATCATTCCGTTGCTTCGTTCGGTGAGACGTCGTTGGTATTCTGCGGATGCCTGCTGCTTCTCTCGGCCCACTTTTTGCTACAGCCCGAATTCGATTTTGGCGTCGCTTTGCAGCTCAGATTCGTCGCATAAAAGGCACTACTTGCCTATACGGCAACCGCTGTCCTCCTGCCGATTTCGTTGTTGACATCCCTGTGGATCTTTTGCGCTAATTATTTCCCATTGCCTTCGCAGGCCTGTTATGTAGGTGGGGTGGGCGCTATGTTTTAGCTGCACCATAAAGAACGGCTCTTCCAGAGAACTGTTTGGCCAGTAACTTTTGCAGCTCTGCTTTTCCCTGCTACAATGAAGGCCCAAACATCCGCCGAATGAAGTCTGCCCAACGTCTCGGATCCGATGCCTGAAGTATTTAACTCGCCACTGTGCTGTGGGATCCCATAAAGCCGTTAAGCCAAGGCTGATATATTTCTGTGCGGGCTTCGCCCAACCAGAAAGTCGCTGAGGATGTGATGTGAAAGGAGGTATTCTTCGCCCATGTTGTTCTCATACGAGGGTGGCTTACCAGCCTTTTGGCTGCTTCCATAAAGTCAGTCGGGTTGCCGTGCTTCCCTTTCGTCTCATTCCATCACTGAATTTTGAGGCATTTGCAGCTTGAAAAGATCCTTGGACGAGTAACTTCCCCAACTCCTTTTCTTCTTTCCAGGCTCCGAAGAAGGCGGTTGCGCCGAAATGTGAGCCGATTACATAAAATATACCGATCTCGGAAAGCTCAAATCTTTACGAGATCTTCTACAGCGCAGAGAAACGGCCTTATCTTGATTCAACGACAGCCGAACGCGGAACATTCTACGTAACTTGCCAATATTATTTAAGGTGGAACTTACCATGGAAGTAGGGACACGTTAGAAATAAGTGAAGACGAAAGCCACTGCTAATCAAGTCTGATTTGAACCACGTGCTCTGCTTCAAAGGGATATGGTGTAGGTTCTTCCTAGTTTAGTCAACCCACGCAGTGAATTGTCTCTTCGAACTACTCTTCGAACATATCTAGTCACCTCGTAGGATTGGTGGGTTTTCTTTTTTGTCGATGCATGGGCGAAATAAAATCGGCCGTGAATAGCGTTCTCTGCTGACTGCGCCGCAGTCATCCAAGCAAGCATTCGTTGATAAGATAATACGTCCTCGAAATGCACTTTTGTCATAATCTTGGTGCTCACGGTGCTTTGCCCTGGAGACTGAAGCTTTTGGAGGAGGTGGCCCAAAGCACCATGCTGCAAATACAGTCGGGGAAGCAGGTCTTTGTTGTATGTAGTTCACCTTGCAGCTTCTTTTGTGACAACGACCTAACTACGATGGAGACCTCTCTATCGACCCATGAGCGAATTTTTCGCTGATCAAAACAATGCCAGAAATAGAGAAATCTTAGAAAACGTGTGCGCTAAAGCGCTAATACATAGACAAAATTTGTGGGAGCATTGAATTTCTGGGCTGGAGTGCACATATCCACTACTTGCCCATATGCTTCTACAAACTGGCGCTCATTCTAGCCAAATGCTGCTACATTTTTGTGACCAGAATACTTTCGAAAGGAGACCACTTCAAGTGTCAGATGTTTGTGGAGTCCGCTGGAGTAAACCTTAACATAGTTTGACGAGATTTGCTCTGCTCTCGGGAGGCTGGAAAATCGTGTCATCGTCTGCCATCTGCGAGTCCGTCGTGTCATGACGGGCGCATTGAGGAGGCCAACATTGTCTGCCGCTTCGCGCTTTCGATGAAGAATTGATTCGTGGCGGCCATGCCGAGACTCGTTCCTGCGTTCGCGTTGTCGTCATCCCTTCAGCGGCGAAGCCAATTCAATCCACGAAAATTCGAGCTCGGCCGCGTCTCAGGTGTGCGTTTCTACTCCTCAGCGCCGGGGGGAGCAACCCGTGCTGAAGAAGTGGAAGTGACTTCCTGCTCGCAGCCGATTGCTCGTTGGGCAGACAAGACTTCTCAAGGACGCAATTACTTCAGATTAGTGGCTGAAGGTTTGCTGTTGGCCTACCTGCGGTGTCGGGTTCCAAAGTCGTTGACCACGACGCAATCTTGCACCGATAGTCAGGCTTCTTTTGTTGATTTTAATGCCTTGGGTAAACAGCGAGCAGTCCGTGCGAGGCGTCTGCGATTCTATGATGACCTGTAAATGCATCGTCCTTGTATCCTTTGGTTCCGTTCAGAATTTGTCTATCATCTTCGGAAGTAGCACGGCCGCATACTGTGTCCACATCTTGCGGTGAGGGTTGGTTTGGGCTCGTTTGACGTAAAACCTTTAAAAAATCCATTGCGTTCTGGTGGTGCAACAGACTTTGTGAAGCAGCCCTTAAATGGTAATAGCGGTGTGGAACTGCAAGAGTAGTCACCTGCGTTTGTGTGCGGCCTGCAATCGAATTCGTGCTTGCAGTGTAGCGTCATCCACTGAATGTGGTAGAAATTGCATCTTCAAGGGTATTAGAATAGTTTCTGTTCAAAGAAGTGGTGCGATTTGGTTTTGCGCAACTCCACAACCCTTTCCTTGGCTAATATCGTATAACATTGATTTTAGTTTTGAAGGCGTGTTTCCTTTAGAGGGAATTGGACTGCGCCACGTGCAGCAGTGTACACTTGGCACATTTGAAGCGAAATCGGTGTCATCTGGCCTCGAACGTTCTCTGGCCGGATGGACGAGTGGTCCATTAGCATGCGAAAATCGCAGATGCCCTGCGACACGCCGTCACCGTCTTATTTGCTTGCGTTCCGTTACGCCCTTGCGCCGATCCGACCCATGAGTGTCACGACCTCGCGTTCTGAAATGCGCCCAGACCCCCTTTGTAGGTCTCCATTGCCCGTCACCGTCTACTACGAAAATCTAACTTTCTGTACTGTAGGAGGTAGACAATGTTGAGTGGTGTAGTTTTTCTAAGCCAAAAGCTGCCGCATTTTGGCTTAGGCCAAGCTTCTATTGGATGTTGGTTTCTGCAGTCGCTGAAAATGCTGAGCAGTTGGAGGCAGCTCGCTATTTTGCGAATCCGTTCATCATTTCTGGGGCGGAGGTTAAGGCGTTGTTATGGGCCCCGTACAGTGATCGCGGTGCGCAGTATGTATCCGTGAAGTTGTCACCTAAGTGTCGTCCAGGGTTCCACTTGGCGAGTGGTTTCTCAGTAGTTGTTAGTTGCCATCACAGCGGGAACTGACGATGAGTGCCCGGATTCCGCCAGTACAAAGGTGAGGGTCAGCGCAGGGACAATAGCAAGTGGGCCACGATGCGGCTTGCGTCTTGTCACCCTCATTTATTGCTGGAGCTCAGATCGTTCCTTGTCAGTGGCTCGTCTTGATGTCTTGGTGTTCAATTCGGCCTGGTCTGCCCACTCTGTGTTGTGCGCAGTTCCGAGTTTCGAGTGTTTTTCAGTCCTTCTGCGCTGTATGCGTTGTACTTGAACACTCCAGGTACCTCGTGCTGTGCAATATGGTATTCCCACTGGTGATTCGGTTACTGACTTGAGCATGACCTCAGATAGCCTTTGTCGCTCGTCACTGCGACGTGTCTTCAGATTTCTGCTGACATTTGTTGTCGCGCTTTTTCCGATCAATCATTTGAGCCTTGACGAAAACAGTCTCGCAGATATAAGCGAACACTGCTAACGGGGGCAGGTGCATGCAGATATTCGAACTGTGATTGCAGCACGTTATTCGCATGCTATTAGTGCGTCACATCATCGTTGGCGTTGATGGGCAGAGTGGGCTTTTGAACACGGGTTTCTTTCCTGGAGGAAGAACTAACTGACTCGTCTCTCAGTACAGATGCTGATCCTCTCGATGACGCTTGAAGAATGTCCAATAAGAATGTTCTGGGCTGCTTGCTTCCTTGAATGTAATTGGGATTGTCGAAACTGGGCGTCACCGTTCGCTTGATTCCGACCGTAGGCGGCGCTTGAACGTTTCTCTTCTATTTAATATAATCCTGCTCCGAAAGGCGAGGGCGAGGGCCGGTCGTGTCTCGCCGAGCACGAAAGCTTTAACAATGGGTGGTCATCCTCTGACATGCAGGTTCTCAAATGAAGGTCGCTCCTCATCGCTCCATATCCACAAACACGCCGCAAATCATTTGAAGGCGAGCTCGCGGAAGACCTGCTTATCTGGCGAGACGTGATTCTGCATTTATGCTGGTTACAGATGCGCACTAATTCCGATGGGAACCTTCACAAGAGGTTGTGCAGGTTAATGCAATTTTTGCCTAAAAAGTAAATCGTGGAAGTTCAAAAGATCAAGCTGAACCAACGTCAAGTGGCATCACTTCCTGAGGGCAAGTGCGCTGTAATTGACGCCGTTGCAGTTTTCTAATAGCAGCAGGCTCCGTCCCCTCAATAGTCCATGCATGGTACACTAGAGGAGTCTTCTTTTTGTTGTTGTTGGAAATTTCTTATTTTCGTGAAAGCATCGTGCGGAATGTGGCTTTCGCTGAAGCCTAGCTCCGACCCTGCCAGAGGAAATCGCGCGTTCGATTTCCCTTTTCACGGGTGACTGAGCCTGCCCTGCTGTGGTGATTGGATAGTGTGTTGGCGAGGAACGCGTTGAAAGAGGAGCCGCCGGGGTTGTGTCTCATCGCGGTTTGTCGCCATCCCGTCCCCTCCAAAGAACGTGCTATCACCCTATGTCGAGCGCATTACGCCTCATTTGAAATCGCGGCAGAGATCAGAGGCGCCTTTTTCTTGCGCAAACCGAGTGGTTTTTAATCTGCGCCAGGCGCTTGGCATTTTCGACAGTCGCCCAGGTGCCTATCACGTCGTTGATCGACGTCTTCGTATCGCTGCTCTTTTCTGACCGCTAACTTCAGGGTTCTACCTCGCTCCAAGTGTGGATCATCAACTGGAGCTCTTAAAATGTCCGTCACTGAGGCAGATCTGCTCCTCGCGGTCGTCGCTGGTCTGCGCTTAGCGCTCGACGAGCGAGCGCGAACAGTTTCAAAGCGGTCAGAGCGTGCTGTCCATTGTAAACATGCTGGCTCCTTTATGAGTTTGTTCGTAATCTCGTTAAGAGCACGGCCGGCTCGCTTTCATCTCGTCCAGCGTCTGTAATTAGAAGCAGCTCAGGTCATCCAGATACGACTTGCCCAAGCGACGTACACACACCGTACTGACCCTACCGCTCCCCCTCCTGCTCATCTGCCTGCACCTGTCGTCTCGCGGATTAATCGATCGCCCAGATGTGATAGTAATCCCTTAACGACTTCTGATAAGTGTAGCAGTTCTTGCCCGAAGCGTGCTCCCTAGGACACTCGAGTTGGTGTCGTTGCGTTGTAGCTTCGAAGGTCAGCCAGCTAGGACAGGATGTTGGGAAGGTAATGGGTCGGCATCGCTTTCCCCACGATGTTGGCTACTAGTCTTCGTCTTCAGTTTTCGAAGTGCGGTATCTCTCCTCGTCGACTCACTGCGTTATCTTCTACCGGGTTCACTTTATGAGCGTGTTTTAACTGCACTGCCATATTTGGACCCCAACGTAGCTCTAGGTCTGGATGGTGGGGTTAAAATTGAGGTTGACAATAGGCGGGAGGTTGAGTCTCTTTGTATGAGTTTTGTTTCGTTTGGTTAGCTTTAGTGGGTGAGCTAACTGTCGAGTGAAATTTAGAAATTCACTTTCGGCTGATTGCGTGAGCAGTTCAAGTCACTAGAGGCACATAGTACCTGAACACCAAAACTTCTTGATTTTTACATTATGTTTCGCTACAGGCGTTCTTCCTGCCTTCTGCGGGTCAGCGACAGATTTTGAGAGGTCCAATTTCCTCTTCTAGTACTTCTTAGCGGCACTTGGGCCGAACTCGGCTTGAGATTAGTGTAGCAGTACATTGGTGACCGCGCCGTGCAAAATGGGGGGCGTTCTGTTGTCCCATTATTCTTGAAGGTGTCGGTTATGCATTTGTCTGCATATCAAATGGAAAGATACTGCTGCCTCTTCATATAAACATATCCCCCGTATCCTCGTCCTTGCGTTTATTTACTTCGTTGTTTTAATGTTCTGCAACGAGACTGCACGATTCCTTCACATCCGGTATCCAGTTTGTTGCCCTCTGATGCTGGCTTTCGAAATGGCTACCGTACGAGTATTTAGCAGTTCTTTCATCCCTCACTCAACGGTTGGTTGACGACCTCGTACTGGATTTCTTTAACACATTGACGACCGCGCGATTTTCGCGTCTGACGCGTGCAACCAATCAATTTTTTGCAACGTCGAGAGTTGTTTGATAAATGAAGCCACTACTTGTAGGGAAGCTCAATAAATGAGTAACCGCAAACTCTTTTTGAGGACCAAGCTTTCTACAGCTTTATCAAAAGTTGAGGTACACATACACGGGAAAGTTCCTTCGGAAGATTTGAATCCAACTAGAAAAATACTTTACAACGCTGTGACACCACATCATGTCACATTGCCGAAAGCCGACATCGTGTCACATGGTCGTTAACGTGTTAAAGGAGTAGCTTGGAGAAAACGTGTTATATGCCATCTGGAAGCATCAAGTTGCTGCGACGGCTAGCCTTCTTTGAGGGGCGGTCTTTATGTACGAATGGTCGCCGCGCCCGCGACGACGACTGTCGCGTGCGCGATGAGCTCCGCAGCGGTCGTTGGAGCTGTGCCTCATGACTTGCTGCAGACACTAGGTTTGAGTTGTTGATATCCCTTTCTGCTGTTGCAGGAGCTGGGGGAAAACATGCTCTGGTCCAGAAATTGAGTTCGAGTTATAAAACTAAGCAACTTTCTAATGCTCAATGCTATATGATGCTTCTTCAGGAAAAGCTGGAAATATGACACCCTATCGCAGTGAAACTGAGTTTGTATACACTTTCTAACACTTGGTGTGCAAGTTTTGATGCAGGTCTAGATACCACTGGCCGCTGAAGTCACCCAATTGCGACGTCTTCTGCCGCGCTCGCCGCGCGAGTCGCCGCAGCCGCGGCGACCATTCGTACATAATGTCCCGCAGCCGCCTTCTTTCCTTAAACTTAGCATCCAGTCAGAGTTGGATTCGTATTTGCGACCGGCGCTGGCCAGCCGTGCAAGGAGCTCAGGCTCAAAAGCGGCTGCTGTTTTCTGATGATTTTCTAATGTATTATTTGGAAGAATGCAGCTTTATTCTGTGGGAGTGGAAATGTTTTGATGTCCGCGAACTAGTAGGCCTTGGAAGGCACCTTTTGATTGCCTTTTTGTTGGATTTTCATTATTCTTCTCAATGCTCGTGAGCGTTAAGCATTAAGTTGCTGTTCGTTTCATTGCATCGTCGAATTTTGGTCGGGTTTCTCCGTAGCTTCAGCTTAAGCCGTTCGCCGCTTAAGCGCAACAGACTGACTGTACTTCCTCTGTTCCGTTGCAAGGTTTCAAACCGGTGAAACTAGGCGTGAGTGGAGTGGACTAGTCTGTTTGAATGTGCTGCGCGTTCCGATTGTTGTTCAGCGGTTGAGACATTAAGGCAATGTTTACCGTATGGCTTATCCTGCCACTTCCTTCCCCTCAACTGTGTTTGGGCTACCTCTTCAGATAGCTTCTTTGAGCTGACGAACAGCAACGGTGTTTGCCTACTGCTTACTCTTATTATGTCTCCTTGCAGGGAATCGTTGGAACGACATCTTCCGGTAAGACCTCCCTCGTTCATCGATATCTGACGGGAACGTTTACGGCAGAAGAAAGTCCCGAAGGTTAGCCATGTCATCCTGCTTTGTTTCTGCTCTTCTGCCTCTCTCCACGAACAGCTTTTTCTCAGGGGTCCTGCTCCGCCTAGGACAATGACCTTTGTTGCCCCTTGTGTTTTGAGAGAACCTCCCACGGAAGGGTTTCTCATGGGATGTAATCGCACTTACGCCTGTGGTAATATGCGAGCAGGCCGTCTTCTACGGATGGATGGCCTGGCCCTGGATCGCAACTTGTGATCTGTCATACGGTGCTTCATCAACGGGACAGTTGTCGTGGTTTCAAATTGTCGTCGTGGGTGGTGGTGCGTCCCACTACGATCCCGTGGGATTCGGTTTATGAGGGTGGCAACTGTCGTTTAGAGTCACCAGTCAACGTCTGGTCGCGTGGGTTATGAGAATATGATGAGACTGCACATACGCCAGACATCCTCGCTCAGAGTCCTTCAGAGCATCTGTCCAAGCCGATTTTTTAGCGGAAAGCTTTGGCGACCTCCATTGGGCTACTTCCCAGCGACCAGTTTCTTCATTGTTGTTTTCTTCGAAGTTCCGTTTTATTCAATGTTAGCCATTCTATCCCACGCGTAGAATAGCAAACGTTATAGGCGGTCGTTTCAAAAAAGAGGTGTTTATCGACGGCCTCAGCCATCTGTTACTGATTCGCGACGAGGGCAGTGCTTCGCCTGATGTTCAGGTTCGTGGCGATTTGCGAGCTATTCTGTGATCCTACTGTAAACGTCTTCAAATGATTTAACTGTTACGGATTTTTTCAAATCTAGTTGATAAATGTGCTTGTTCCACAACTGAAGCCCTATGCTATTGCTTGCCAAGCGGTACCTTATATTTGGTTGATTAAACTTTTATTTGAATACTTTGTTACGCTACAAAACTGGAGAATATGAGAGAGATATATCCATAATAGAGATAGCAAGAAGTATTACAACACATTGGGATCCGATTAGTTTTATATGTGTTTGATAGAGCTGTTTTCTCTATACCGTTTAGTAGAAAAAAGCAGGCGCACTTGGACTGTTCTGGCTGTTAAGGTATACCGCGGGTAGGATTATTACCTGCGCTGAAGCTGTGTTGGGCTGGCCCAGCGAGCAGATGGTGCAAGTGTGGTGGTGGGTGTCAAGCAGGGATCAGAAAGGGTGTTGGTCCGTTGTCCGACCTCCAGACTTTGTCCGCACCTTCTGTTCTTGTGCTAGCGCTGTTTGGTGTAAGGCGAGATCGACGAAATGCGAGCGTATGGCGCAGAGCTGGCCATACGTCGTCTGCTAGACGCACTTGAACTCGATTGAGTTGAAATGGATACGGCGAACCCTTCGGCTTCACCAGTGACTGATGGTGATAAACTCCCAGGTTGTTCGGAATTTGTAACTTCATACGTTGACCTTAGAGACCCAGTTTCCATTCGGCTCCATCGCACTCTTAGCACTTGTTCGATTCGAGTGGCTCTCTCATCCTTCGGGACTCATTCAGCTGACCTACCTTTGCTGCTGCCAGTTTGATTAAAGAGTCGAAGAAGAGTGTTTCAAGGGAAGAGTATTCTTCAACGAAATTATGTAGGTAGATGGTAAAAACTGGATTCACTCTCTCCTTTTGGAATAAAAGTCTTAAGAATTAAAAGCGTTAATCAGTTTTTTGGGAAGCGTCTGCGCATTCTACTTCAGCGGGATGTCGTGGAGGCAAATTTGAATGCGTATTTAGCTCATAAAATGACTTACTGAGAATCTCGGACTGCGCTACCAGAGACCTGCTCAGGATACACCTATTTGTACCTGGTTTTGTTGGAGGCCTTCGAATGTATATTTGGCCTGTATAGCAGCTTTTAAAATTCATCTATCCTGTAAATACAAATTCAAGGTCTTCATCTGGCATAGATGGTGTTTTGTTACTCAAGAACATCTGTGCAGGATATGTCGGGTTTGACGCAGTGGTCGAGTTCTGAATAACTGCGCCTTAAAGGCATCCAAGCTGAAGGGCACTTCTTGGTTGGGGCAGTGTGAAGACTTTTCCATACTGTCCTACCCCTTTTCGTGTTGTCTTCTGATTATTTTCGCAGAGATTATCAGCTAGCTCTGCACTAGAGTGTTGTTCGTAGGCGTTTTGAGTGCTTGGTGTAGGTATAGTCAGCGTCCAGCTTCCCTTTTCAAGATTGGTGAAAGTTAACTTGGGTAGTATCCTCTTGAATTCAACGTTTACCCCAAACACGATGTTAAAGCGTAGCAGTTATAGAGTACGTAGAGGTGAAAAGGCTTTAAGGCTTGACTGTCGTTCTGTTGCTATAATTTTTGATGCTTGTGTAGAAACTGGGCTGGAGGTCATAGTCCTGTTTAAGACTCACACCATGTGTTCTGCTTCCATTCCGCTTTGTAACTGGATGCGTCCTATAGAACGCGGACAAATTTAACACCACGAGATCACGTTTTGAAGTGTTCTGCTTGCTAGCCGTGCGCCACGCATTCCACTTTTAGCAGTTGTCGTGGAGGTCATTTATTTATTTATTTATCAACGTCAGGAAGACGTACTTAACATTTGGGTGATAGAAAAGAAACAGCAGTAACCGTGTGGTAGAAAAATTGGGCTGCATATCTGAGCTGTGCAGTGACTTGAAGAGACGAGCTCGTAGACAGGACATGTGCTGTGATGGCCATATGCGTCCGATAACGATTCTCCGGCCTCGTAGTGAAGAAAGATGGGATCTTTCCTAGTCCGGGGGGGCCACATAACTAGAAATTAGGTTACAAAATGAATTGAAACTTACCGAGCGGCTCCTAGCGAACAAGCTGCAACCTAAAATAAACCGAAAACGAGCGGACAAACGAAAAAAAATAAAAAAATTGCCACGGTTTACAACCGTGTCGGCGGACAAAGAGCGGCGGAATGGAGGCATGCCGCGTGCTATCCCCCGGCTGACATGTTATAACAAAGATCTAACATGATGGGGAGGGCGCATGAAGCCGCATGCCGCGTGCCACCGCCGCGTGACATGTTATAACCAGTATTTAACATGGTGAGGAGGGCACACAATTTTGCCTGCTTATGTAATTTTTTCGTTTTTTTCTTCACTTTTTTTCTTGTTTAGGTCCCATGTTGTCTGTAGGAGCCGCACGGTAAGTCTCAAGTGGGTTTGTTACATATAATACCTTTTAGTTATATGGCCCCCCCCCCGGACTAGGATAGATCCGAAAGATGTATTACTGGCCTGGACGCGGAAGTTGGCTCAGGGTGCGCGCAGAAGAATCGGCGCTTTTTGCCGTCTCCTTCAGTGCGCACAAACAACGCCTTACTTCTAAACAAATACAGACATAATAGTATGTTGACATACAATAATGTGAATATTGCATATAATAATACACAATATTTGTCTCCACGTGGCCTTCTCGTGTCATCGTTGGAAAACCACCGCGACATTTCAGTTCTCGTTGTGGGCGGACGCAGTGATTTTCGTGTACAGCGTCGATAACCAAGAGAGCTTCGAACGTGTGCGGCACTTTTACAATCACATGAACAAGTTCCGAAACGTCGCCGATATGCCGGTGTTGTTAGTCGGCACGAAGGTGAGCCTCGCTTTCCTCTAGCATTCTTCGCTGCGAACTAATGAGCTGCAGAATCGCATTTAATCGGCGGTCGCGTCGATGGGCCGTTTGCAGCTGAGCGTGCGGCGGTTATTGCCTAGGCAGGTGTTCGAAGTGAGGGCCTTCTGGCGCTAGTAACGGAAGCTGCTTTAGGACACTCTGTCCGAGAAGAATCCGCGTGTGATCAGCGAAGAGGAGGGTAAGCAGATGGCCAACCACCTGAAGCGCTGCGCCTACTACGAAACGTGCGCCACCTACGGACTGAATGTGGAGCGAGTCTTCAAGGATGGTGAGTTCGGAAGCGGCGTTTCTCGTAGGGAGATCATTCACAGGTTTTTGGGCAGTGTTGTGCTCTTCGTGCCGCATTACTCTTTCGATGGCTTCGAGACGTTAGCGTACCTCATGGAATGGGTAAAGCTCTGCGTCCCCGTGTGGGGAGCGCCACGTATTCCAGTCCAACGGCATATCATGGACGCGTTTCGAGTGCGGATTTATAACAGTGAATTTCGGTGAGCAACCGAGGAAAAAGTAATGTTTTTCCTTCCCAGTGAAGTGTGGTGCCAACTGACCAACCCCGGAGGGATGGATGACTTGGTTGGTCTGGGCGCAACCCGAATCAAGAAGCAATACGCGCGCTGCACGCGTTAGTCGAGTTTCGATTGCGCTATCGTGCGCCTGTGCTACACATAGTGGAGCTGATCCATTCATTTGTACTTGAGTCCGCACCAAATTAAGAGCCTGCGAAAGAGAATTCCTACTTCAATCGGATCATCGATGCCTGCTCTCAGGATCAGTCGAGCTTGATTCAGGCATGGCGCGATTATGACTGGAGAGCAAGCTTTCCAACAAACGAGCCTAATCCATCGATATTGTAGATTTTGTCGAGAAATGGCAATTCACCTACAAGCACTGATCGGCAGCATCGATTTATGGAGCGAAGTGTTGGGCATTACACTTGGCGTTCTATTTGCTGGGAAAGGCCAGTGACTGCGTTTCTGCTCCTGACAGTTGAGCTCACCACCAGAGGCAGCTCCGTTCAGCTCTCATTGGTATTGCATCTCCTCACTTTCTCGTTTCAGCGACGCGCCCAGGTCAGCCGATGATAGCTGACGCAGGAACTATTCGCATGGGATAGACCCTAATTAACCTTCAGCAGGATTTCGGTAGCCCAATCTCGGAACTCCTTTTCAGTCATCATCATACAGCGACGAGATACTACTACTTGCATGCGCATAACCAATAGGCGCCTGGTGCCGCGATTTCCATCCAAACAGGTTTTCAATTTGGTTCTCATAACAGTGGTGGGAAGGCATGGCCATCATGTCCGGCTTCCGCTGCGAAGATCGAGCAGACGCTGCCGGCCGCTGGACTGACATGATCGTTTTGCTGCATTTCTTGATCTCCAGGGTGCACGTAAGGAAGTCTGTTGAAGTCAGTTGCGAGTCGCTTAGCTATCGCCTTAGAGAGGTGGTGGAGGTAGGATAAAAATAAGGAAGGATCGTTTTAGAAACAGCTTTCGCCCTCTATTGATGTGGATGTGACTCATGGAGAGATTTATTCGATTCAGCGTCGCAAGTGAGCTTCTGTCGTTTCCCAGCTGCCAGGGGTGTCATTGACGAAGAGGGATCTTACCAGGATTGCACTTTTGCACTTTTGCAAAATCCATGTCTATCAAATAGGTAATCCAGCTAGGGGTATTATAGTGTGTTATAGAGCATGTTTACATATAACATGTGCTTCAAACTACAGATTAGCTAAAATGTTCACTTCTGTGTCTCACTTATTTTAAGCCTATTTTGTGTGAAGCTGTAGTTATGTAACGATAGAAATTTTATGGCACTAGTTAAAAGTTCCGACTCCACCAACAAGACTTCGGTCAGAAAAATTTTTCGCTGAAACTTTGTCAAGGGGGTTATTAGGGGTGCTGATCACGAATCTGACATCAGTTTTTCACGATTCTGTCTCTACCTGCTGTCGCCGGCAGAAACTTTAGGAATGTAATCCTGTGCCTTCCTGTATTTATATTATCCAGCCGAATCGTGAAGAACCGATATCAGATTCGTGATCAGCACCCCAAATAACCTCCCTAGACGAAGTTTCAGCGAAATCGGTAACCCTGCCTGGATAACCCTTGTTAACGGTATGGGTGGTCTGTTATATGTAAACATGCTCTATAACACACTATAATACCCCTAGGTGTACCTATATGATAAGCATGGATTTTGCAAAAGTGCAAAAGAAACACAGTCTGCGGGATCTAAACCCCCGACCCCTCACTCATGAGCCCGAGCTCTTCCCTACTACGCCACCTGTGCACTGCGCCGATCCTCGATACCAGCCCTCATCCCGCGCGCGCCCGTCAGCTGTGGAGCACGTGAATCAACAGGGCGCCAACAGGCGACTTCCGTCGCCCCTAACTCTGCGCAGAGTTGTATTGAGGTCGAGATACCTGCAGTTTGTTACTTCCCAGGGAGAGGCGGCTCTGCCCATATACAACACATGCGCCGTTCCGACCTACCGTTGAGATAGTATCCTGGTTAGTCTTACTTTAGGTGTGGGATTTGTTGGTACTCTTGTTATGCCGAACTGCCCTCGAATTTTCGAGGGAAACGGTCACCACTCCCTAATCTGTGTCTCCATATCTATGATTTTTCCGCATCTGAATAACTGCTTCACGACTTTATCACTTTCCCATTGACGGTTCAAATGCACTTCTGGGCGGACATCAGCCTCCAATCGGCGCTTTTGACCGAGCGGCTCTGGGCTCCCTCAATTCCTGTGAGGCGAACACGGGGACAAATAAGCTGAATGCCATGCAGAGGGCTGCTGCTCATTGTGTGCATGAGAGATCTGTTAATGCATGGCGGCTGAAGGTGGCCTCGTGTGGTGGCGGTGTGGCATTAATTCGGCTAAGTGCTGCTAATGGCGGCGGCTGCACCTCCACAACCAAGCTGGCTTTCAGTCTGTCTCTCGCACCTTGTTCCTCAACAACCAACTGGGCTGCGAGATACATTTTCATCTAAAGCGCCTTGAATTCATGCTTGGGGTGAAATGTAGTTATTCTGCTCGGTCCTCGCTTTCCTCGCTTATAGAGCTGAAACTTGTGGGATAAAGCGAACTCACTTTTCCTTCAGTGTATAGGATTCCGTCGTTTGCGCACCTGAAGATCTTTTATTACGAGTTGCCTCTATCGAACCCTGTTGAGAAGAGGTGTGGTTGTCGTGGTGGGTGAAGTGGCGCTACACCGCCCTAGAATTTCAGATCCAGCAGATCAGTTTGTAGGAAAAGGGTAATGGTCGGCGCTGATCATTCTCTTTGTGGTATGCGCCATGCATTTTGCCATTTCGATTATCGTGGAGGGAACTTGTATGCGTACTCGGTCTATACAACGTCTTGCCGTGGCCGGTCTATGAACAAGACACTGCTGTTTTCTTCCAAGACAATTCCTATGCTAACTCACCAAGGAAGGGAGGGCTTGTTTTGAGCCGCTCGAATCTTGAGTAAGGTGCATGGTGCACACGGCAGCCGACAGCTTCGTCTGCGCTTGACGTGCCCCATGTCTTGAAGCTGCTTGGTTTTGTAGAGGGTGTGTCCTTTGGGTGATATGCAGTGTGGTAATTTGACGAGCACTGTTCGTCGTAGAGAACAAATCTAGCGAAGCGATGCGCGTCGCAGTATCTTCTTCATCCGGAATACTTCAGACGTGTCTGCGAAATATCGCAGATGGTGGAAGACTGAAGTGTTGCACAAGAGAACGGAGGGAAAACCTTACCGTAAACTCAGTCTTTTTGGAATGCAAGCCCCTCCTAGAGCTCGCTCCTACCGCGGATGCTGCGAATAGCACAGGAGGAATTTGGCCTCTAGTGCGGGCCAACCAATGGAGATCAGGGGCCAGATTCATCAACCACTTACAGCAATTTAACGGAGAAAATACAACCGAATTCCCTGATAGCACGGCTTATCAAGCGATATGGTGAAACATTTCGCCAGCGATAAGCCGCGCTATCAGGGGTTTTGGCTGTATTTTCTCCTTTAATTGCTGTAAGACCTTAATCAATCTGGCCCTGGTCTCTGGTACCTCCTTTATTGCCCCAAACTAGAGTCACTGTTAATTGGGCCAAAATTCGTGTTCTATGGCTTTCTTAGAATGATTTCTGCATCGACGGCAGCCCACATTGCACGTGCTACGAGCCCGCCTTGAATCACTGAGTTGGTGGGTAATTGACTGAAGGAGAGCCGGCCACGCTGCGACTCCCGAGATCGATCAGCTGGCGAGAACTGTGACTCATCCAGAGCTCGATTTGGAGTTATGAAATGCTGGGGGGATTCAGCTGGTTGACATTGTCGTCCGGAAGACTGCTGATGAGTTGCCTGTGTGTCACAGGTGTTCGTCGGCGTGTTTCGTTCGTGTGCTTCTGACTCAAGCAGCACTGGTTCCGCCATCGGCTGTTCCTTCACGTAGTAGCATATGCGATGTCTAATTCCAGTCGTCGCTCGTCTTCGCGCAACTTTCTTTTCGCCGTGACTTTCAAGCAGATGCGGCTCACCTGCGCCTCACGTCGCAGCGCTCGCTCGCGCTCACTTTCCCCTCCGATTAGCTTATGCGAAGTCGTAGCAGCCGTTTATTCGTCCGCCGTTGTCCGTCTAGATACGAGGATTCCAGTTTTGTGTTCCGTTCTTGGCTGTCTATTCAGCAACACTGCACGCTAGCACATAACACGCAGCGTTCCTCGCTCTGCATTGCTTGCTCAACGGCGCCACTTTCGCTACGATTTCCTCTCCGGACTGGGCTTATCCCACATATACGAAACGGGCGTGATGCTCGTGGAAGTTGTGCTCTATGGAGATTCACGGCCTCCCAGACAGCGTTTGAATATGTCGGCGAGAGACGTCTGTTCTGCCCTTTGCGACAAGGGCAATTTGTCCTGGTTGTCACCGCCGTGTGTGTTGGTTTGTCTTGGCGACGCCTTTGACGTGTCGTTCGTTCTGGAGTGATGCCACCCAGACGTCTCCCTGGGGTAGCGGTCTCACCCAGCGCCCTCTTCACGGCTGAATCGCGGCCGCGTTGTCCTTGCTCAGCCACTTCTCATAGTCGCCCATTGAGTCTCAGTCTCACGATCAGTCTCTCTTATCGCTAGGCTTCGCTCAGGGTGAGCGGTGGAATGACATAGGCCTCAAACTGGCCGGTAAGTATCGCTTTTCGGTGAAGGTTTGTGCCACTCGGATCGCTCTAAATGCTGGTTGGTGATCGTGCTGTGCTCGGATGGGGATCGGTGTTTGTTCAGTGTGTCGCGTGCGGCAGTGCTCGACATTTGCGACAATTCGTTGTCGCATGCTTCATTTCGAGCAACGATGGCGCTCGGAACGCTCGCTGCTGTTCGTGGCTCAGGCATGTGCATACTCACATCACGAAGGCTCTTGGTCATCTGGAGATTCTTCCGGCTCGAAAATGTTTTCTGCCTTCTCGTTGCGCGCGTTCGGCGGTTCTCATTCACCTACGGCCGTTCTCTCATTTGCGACCCGTTTTCGAGTTCAAATATTCGTTCCGTGTTCCTGCAGTTTGTGGACCAACTGTTCATCATCTCTCAGTTTTAAATAAAAGCACTTCAAGCGCTTGAAATAAGTGCAGTTCCTACTGCGAACTCACGACTCTGCTGTGCGGCGGCACTAACCTAACTCTTTATGTCGTCTGTAGCAGGGCAGATCAATTAGTCCCACTACTTGCCGCCTCATCAGGTCCATTATTTATGGCTGCTGCGTTATAGCTTCTTTGTACTTTGACTGCGAACGACTCCACTCCAATTCCCTCGTGATGGTCTGGGTTTGCTGTCACATCCTTGCTCATCCACCTAGTCGAGACGTTAAGTGGTCAGATTATTTGCAATCTGTTAGGGAGCAGACGACTTTCTGTCGATTATGGATTTCGTTGTGAACGGAAAGCTGCTTCTCTCTGTCTGTTGGTCTCTCATCATTGCTCTGAAGATCATCTTGAAGACAGCAATTGTTGAGAGCTCAAATGCTGTGCGTCTTAGGCTGCAGCGGAATTTCGTCGATCGGCGTTTGAATTTACGTGAAGTTCACAAGAGAGGCTGAAAACCGCAGAGCGGCGATTGGGCATGCGTATGCCATCCGTAGCACGTGTCTCCCCTCCGGTCATCAGTTTATACTCAACAACACCTCCGTTCGCCCTCGCGGCGTTCGTGCTTCAGTTAGTGGTTCAGTGGATCCTCCTCATTCGAGGAACAAATCTCATTCGTTCAGTGCTTTCAAGAAGATGTCCGGCTAACATGTTAGTGGGCGTCCTAGCCTTCTTCTGACCTCCGGAGAAATCCAGTCGGCGATAGTTGTCGTCCAGCAAGAATCGACGATATACATTGCGTAGTGGGTCCACCTTGGTCCCGTCGACATAGTCCCCGCAACAGTCATAGCTCTCGTGCTTCGGAAGAGGGAGGGCCTTTCTCATCAGGGCACGGTTTCAACCTCGCAGTGGACCCTTGAAGGGAAACCTAGATCACAAAAGAGCTTGAAACGCTGCCTACAAACATCTGGACCAAAACTGCTAAGTAGTTCTCCCGAGGGGTTCTGACCTTTCAAGCACAGCTTCAATTAATTCATTTTGAGATATGTCGCACACTTAACTTCAACGGGATGACATGGAAGCGACAATGTCTTGCGACGGTCAGCCGATGAACGGATCTGTGCTCTGTCCTTCTCAGACAAATCCCATACCAATTCAGCGACCGTGGAGGGGTGGGAGGCTTCGTTGCCTTGTGCGGGAAATCAGAACCAATACATCGCGTGCGTCCGACACCCGGCAGCCGACTACGCGAGATTACAAAAATTTAGGTTAAAATTGACAATGAGATCTGACCTGTCAGTGTTCACCGACGACTGCTGCTTGGCTTCGCCATTGCGTGTTGAGCTATCTGTCTGACGGTTTATCGTTGGAGTCCCGTTGGTCTGTGTGATCTAGCGGGGAGTTCTCGCTTCATGAGAGATTGTCGTCTGGAGTTCGATTCCCACTAGTGCGTCCTTTTTGCATGCTGTGATTTGCCTTCGATAAGGACTTTTGTTCTCATTTACAACAAAGCAACTGCGCATCACTTACAATGATTTCAGCGTGCTGCAAAATTCTTCAACAGCGTCTTCGAACATCTCTGGGTGGCAGCACCCGGACGCCGACGCCGACCACGCCAGCTGCAGCAGATAAGCGGGACTATCAGGTACGTTGCCAGCTCCTTGACATACCGGCTGTGCATGATACCGACGTTTTGCAGGAGTCCCGCTTCATGCAGAACGTGCTGTACGGTGCGGTTCCTCCTCCTCAGAAGAACGCCTACCATCAACGCTCGGTCTCGTCGGCTCCCTTGGCGGAGCAGTTCTGCAGCGCGTCCCGCAAGAGTCACGTGCATCAGCGAGAAGCAGCCGGAGCCGTGAGCGGTGAGTCTTCCCTTCGTTGGGAAGGTGACTTCCAGTGGTTGGGCCTGTCTGTTTTTGGGTCCGTCCTGAGGGCAGCCGCTCCAGGAGTCTTTTGACGAAAGTTCTCGTTCTCGAAGGTTCTGAGCGAGTGCAGTGCTGGTGCTCGAATGCCGCTGATACAAGGCCTGGCTCACGCACTTTTGCGATCTCGTTGCCTTGGTAGCCGTTTGCCCTACAGCGAGGAACTCGCGCCATTCCTGCATGTTATCCAGCAACATTGCTTTGTTACTGCTATCACCATCACCATCACCATCACCATCACCACCTATATATAAAAGAGAGTTTGTCCGTGGAATGATCCAACCTAAGTGAGGTACGCCGCTTCATCCACAGGGAGAGCGGTGGAGTGATCTAACCTGAGTGAGATACGCCTCATCATCTACAGCGCAGACAAAATTTGCTATTGAACGTGAGATGTTGCTGCAGCAGGGGAAACGCAGCCCTTTACTGCTTAACACAACAGCACCTAAGCGCATTTCTGAGCGTCCAGATTCAGAAGCCGACTTCGTGCCATTAGCATGAGAAGACTACTAGAGGGGTAAGGGTAGAATGGGGACTTTGAAGGTGGAGAACCGACGGCGATCAGGAGACAGCGACCAGGAGGTGCATCGTAATGGTCGATGGGGAGAGCAATGAAGTAGGCCATGAGGTGACACCAAGATTTTAGGCAATATGTAGGGATCATTAGAGAGTTACCAATCAGGGGAAGGGGGACGTTAAGGAGGGTCAGCAAGGGGATCCATTACCATTAAGAGAGACGGGATTCAGAAGATGTGGAATATACCGGAATATACCTTGAAGAAGGGACCTGGAGGCGGCACCAGGACGGGAAACCGACAAGAAGGAAGCCGTAAGGGAATTCATACAGGGAACAAGGAATCTGCTATATGCATAGCCTCTTCATGCTCGATACAGCGGCGACTGCGCCTTTCTGATCGTGAGCTTCTGGATCCAGAACACGGCCCCTACGTCGCACAACAAGCGTCCTGATTCTGAATCGGTAACCGACGTCTGCCCTGAGCATGGGAGGACCACTAATGAATGGTAAGGGATGGTGGAGAAAGACAGTATGGGGGACCTCTAAGGTTGACCAGGGGAGCGACCAGGAAGGAAAGGAACAACCTGGAAGAGCGGTCAGGACAGGGAAACCAGCAAGAAGAGACCAGTAGGGGTCAATAGTGGAAGCAAAGAAGTGGGCTAGGAGTTGGGAACAGGAAGGTGGGGAACTAAAAAGGCGGAGGGAAGGCCAGTAAAGGCGGACTAGCAATTACATCTAGTAAGAAGAAACGAGTGAGGGGAAATCTGGCTTCGGAAGACATATCAACGATATCTGGAAACTCTAGCTGTTGAGCATGAGAACGGTTGCGGAGGAGCAACCTGAAGGACAGAAGTACTGCGCAGCACAAACCAATAACGTTAATGGCCGGTCCGGAGAGAATGTCTATGATGAATGCACGGAAGTGGTGAACGGCTTGGTACCGATAAAGCACGCACCAGGTCATAGATGCTAGCGAATTTTATGTTTTACAAAAACTACATTCCATTGGTCAGTGGTGCTTCAAAGTCGCGCGAAGCACGCAAGTGCGAGACACGCCGTTAGGCGTGTCGGAGCACTTCTCATATCTAGCTCACAAGCGGGCATCGAAACATCTCATTTCGAGCCGTAACTTGCATCTGGAAGTAATGTTACCTTTAGTGGCGATCCTCCGCATTGACAAATGAAAAGTTCAGCAACCATTATTCCCTGTTTAGTCTTAACTGCCACCGCGGTCGCACTTCATTACAAGTACAGATATCGTTTAAGGGTGACCCGGTGAGGAAATTCCAGACACTAAAACGCGAACCTTTGAGTTCGGGGTGCGATTTCTTTCAAGTCTGTACGGAGTAGGCGGTCTCACCCATCGAGCACGGGACCCAGTTTCATTGGTGAATGGTTTACTTGAAGTCATTCTGGCGATGTAGGCAGGTAGCTCAGGTTAGGCGTTTCGACAGCAAACCGAACCAATAATTAACTAACCAGTAAACGTCCGACGTTATATTGCTTTGGACCATAGAGCTTATGTTGCTCTGGTCACTGCCACTGGACTGATTCTGAATGTGCTGGGTCTGTATTTTTAATTAGTACCGACCAGGGGAATGACGCTTCTGATCAGGATTGAAGCAGTGGAACCACCTAAAGCTTGAGTTCGTCGATGTGGGACTCCCTAACTTGAACAGGGGACGTGCCACTCCAAGCAGAGCGCTGTCAGTCCCGTGCGCTGCTGTGATCGCAAGTTCATCCGGCTCTTGCGTAGCCTTTGTGAAGGGACGAATCATGCTGCAGGATGTAGTCGAAAAGCGCTTACAACCGCGAGCACTATAGTCGCCGGCTTTCATTGTAGTAGGTCTAGGTTTTAGGAATACCTGTCTACACAGTGAATAACAATGCATCCAGAAGGGCGGTGACTATTATTTTCTGCGTCTCGACACTCGGCAGTTTTCAGAGCTTTCCCAGGACCGCTTTTTAATATGCAGTAACGACGGAGCCCCTCTCACATGATGAGGCAATGAAACGTTGAAGTGATTAGCTTCATTCCATGATTCAGTGTTCGCTGATGGCTGAGGTGTGTGGAAGTGGTCTTACCTTGTTTCCGCCTGTATCGATGCGAACCATGCAGGAGATTAGACCAAAATGTCCCCACCTAAAGGACTGTTAAACCCATTGACGTCTGGCGCGTCGTACCGCACGGGCGCTGGAATCTCGTGAAAACACTACTTCACGGTATTTCAATTGAAGTTCTCTCTCCAAGGGTTAGGCACATATTGGAGAAGGCCGGAACAGGTTTGAAGCAAGACATAGAAGATGTATTTGCTGCTGTAAGAAGGTCTGCAAAGAAAAAGGGCGCACGTTCGCCATTTGTCGTGCAAATCAGGTGACCGCATGATGTAGCAGATGTTTGACACATTTTTGTCGAAACTGTTTTCAAAAATTTTACAAGAAATGTGAGTAGTTATTTTTCTGCATGACAGTTTTTACAAGATGTGAGTAGCTGTTTGTGAATAGTGCCGATCTTTGTGCAGCTTGAATAGTGTGAAGTGTTGATTATTTGTTTTTATCGGTGCTTGGAAGTAAATGACTGCCGAACCACAGTGCAGTAGCATTGCTAGGATCCAACATATCTAATGATTACACGTAAACTATGAAAAGGTTAGAAATGGGCCGTTGCGAACGATTTTATAACCGCGGGCCAAAAACGGCCCGCGCGCTCCCACGCGATTGGAAAACTGCGGACGTCAATGGCTTAAGACGCCTGACATGAAAGCCTGCTAGCACAGTCAGTCGATTTTCCCGTGCACATAGATCCGACGTTCTCGGTTCAGATTTGCTGCTCAGGGCAACCAAGTCTTGCATGCCGCCGGGATCGCTGAATTGATACCGGACTCGTCTAGTAAAGATAAAACCCTGACTTGTGCATAGTTTCGCCATCATAAGTCATTGCTTACGCCATGTACTCTTTCTGAGTATCTCCGCGGTGTCTCGTAGAAGTAGAGTGCGTGGCGCATCCCGTGATTCCGACCTTTATCCGTTATTGTTCATATGGCGTCTTACTCTGCAGTTCTTACCAGAAAACTGCCTAAAATTTTGTTTCTAGAAGGACGGAATCAACTTGATTGCACTGTAATGGCTAGTTTGCTGCAGTTGGTTGGCGCACCGAATTCCGGAATTAGCAGCGATTTTCGTTGCGAATAGAAGGACGAGATAATTGGCCATTTTGAATGCTCTTCTGCAGCCGACGGGTTCTGTGTTTCTTGTCGTCGGCGTTTCAATATTATCCTCGTGCAGTCCGATACTCTGGGACGAATAAGGACCGACCCTCGTTTCTCCTATTTCAGCTCCTCGGCCACTCAGTTCACTATTTGGCTAATTGGCAACTAAGTGTGGAGAAACTGGCTCTCACAGTGCACTCGCTCAGTCTCCATTTTTCCGTCTTTGCCTGAATCTGAGTCTTCTGGTGGAATCAATGCAGGATCTGGCTTTCTTCTCAGGCGGTTCCATCAAAAAGCTGTTGGATTAGAATCGAGAAGAAGTGTGAGTGTTATGCTTTTCAGCGCAGCGAGGCGGAGATCGTGCGATGTCGGCTTTCGTGATGCCGCCAGGACTGTCCGCTCAGGCGCAGTTCGGAAGCCGAGCCAGCCAACTCGACTATCGAGGTGTATCGCCCTCCAGCAGTCAGAAGAGCATGAGCAATGGTGAGCGCGTTGACCAATGGGTATTCCAGAAGCAATGTGTCCGCAGTGCTTTGAAAGAGCTTTGATTAGGCGTGTGGGAGTTATATGCTTCAGGGTTCCAAGCATGATCTCCTGGTATGCCTTGCAGCACAGTCTCGCCCTTTTAGTGTTTATACTACCAACAGGGCGTGAGACAAACTCGCTGAGGATAGTGGAAAGTCGCCCTCTTTAATGCAGCTCTCTGCTCTGGTTTACTCGCGGGTTGGGAGGGAAAGCCAAACAATTTTAAGGCGACCTGTTCAATGCTAGGTGACTAGCGGGGGCTTTGCAAAGTTTTACTACCAGGCAAAAGCAAAGAAAAGGTTGAACTCTTATGGAGCGCTGCACTCACCAAGGAGCTAATAACAATCCCGTATTCATTACTTGGACCCGCAAGCCACTTCATGAGCTAGGCCCGCCCATAGATGACGTCCACGGTATCTTTTTGAAGTAGAATTCATGGCTCATTCCTAGGGGTTTAGAATAGCGTTCACTAGGTGCCTTCGCTCCGAACTGATTATAGTGTGGTGGGGTCCTATTTCATGTCCTGTATTTCTTCGTGGTCGGATGAGCATCCAACCCTCCCTGTTTCCAACACAATCTATTTCCAAGCGCACGTTGCAGGAGTGCTCTGCCTTTCGAAAGTGCCGGTCTGATATAGAGGTGACGGGCTGGTTGCAGGGACTTTTAACATTGACCGGGAGCCCTGCTTGCAGGATAAGCCGACTGTAGGTGGGTCTTCATTGGGGCGCAGTTGTGGAAGCAGCCCATCTCCTCCAATTTCGTTGCCGCTTCTCCCAAAGGTCGTTGAAAGTCGCGAACCATCCGTCAGGTGCGCAGTGTCAAAGGCGACGTTCTTGTCGCATGACCCACTTCGGCGTCAGCAACCGCTTGCGTTCGTCCGCCAGCCTATTCACCCAATTATCAGTGGTGCTGTGAAGGGTCCTCGTCCACTTCGCCAGTCAGTCCGCCGTAGTCGTGCACCCTTTCGAGGCATTCGTGGCGATTAACGTGGTGGCGACGAAGACGCGGCGTGCAGGTGAAGAAGGTGACGAGAACCAGAATATCGCCCAGTCCAACCGCCAGACCGACAACAGTCGCGTCTACCCGTAGTCGTGGGAGACTCCACCGCGATCTCGTCACGCTGTTCCGCTGCTGTAGGTGAAGTTGGGTGTGTTTTATACTGCAGGGGCGCCTTTGGGATGCATGCCTTTTTGCACCCCCCCCCCCCCCCCCCCCCCATCAGGCAGTGATGGTAGAAAGTCCTCTAAGTATGAAAACCCCAACGTAGGTTGCTTTGTGGCGTAAGCGCTAGTATGTTCGCAGTGGCTAGCAGTGGCTAACAACGCTCCTTTGGTTGGAAAGAGCGCATTCTGGAATGGGTGTCACATGAATCGGGGTGAAAGGGAGGGCCCAAGATGAGGCGTAATCGTAACCGAGGTGATTACCCGCTTAGGTGCTTTGCTGTGCTACAGCGAACGCCCGTCCATTCGACCGCTGGCAGTCCACTAAGAGCATGAATTCAGGCGTGCATACTCGCTCGTCGGCTGCGTTGCTCGACCCCGGAAGTGAATTGGGCCCGATCGGTGCCACAGGTCTGGATGCGCATTCACTGGCGAGCGCCTCAACGTCACACCTCCCAACACCTTCGTCCACTCCGACCACTCAGCGCAAGAACAGGCGGATATCGAACATCTTCGTGAGTTGACTGTCATCTTCTGTCTCGAACTGCACCACTAATTTGCCCGAGTTTTAGCAGCGTCCGAAGGAGAACGAGGAGAAGAAGGTCCAGAATGTCAACCTCGGCGGAGGCCGTGAGATCCCCATCAAGGAGGGCACGATGCACAAGAGGAGCACGAAGGGCGCCTTGAATCGGTGCGTTTCTTTCTATGTTATACTCTGACTTCGTTATGCAGGCGGTCTTGAAAGTCATTTCGAATGAACTCAATTTTTGATTTCAAATACTTATGTCTCTTCCTTGCTGCTTGGATTTTTTTCGGGACTGTCGAAGTTGGGTGGGGCGGGGATATGACATAACGCAACGACGTACGGGAGAGCTGGTCTGGCACCGAGAGACACAGCGTCACGCAGATTTGTTTCACGTAGCTTGTGCTGAGTTCCGGTTACACCTCTCGAAAAGTCAACTGCACCTTTTCCTTCTCGAGGTTTCTTGACCATTTGAGGGCGTTCTGTGATTTCACGTTTGGCGACAGATTAAATCATAAAGGTGGAAACCTTCAATGGAGCGGCTTCTCTAGGTGGGTGCTGCCCTGATCACAACCAGCTAAACATTTAATCACTGCCTGAGTATTGCACAAGACGAGCGTCTGATGTAGGTTCACATCGCCTGTCAACTCCTGGATGGGAGCGAAGCCATAAGAGATTCTCTTGGGAAGGGGAGCGTCCGACTGCTCGTTGGTTGGCCATCGTATGTCATTCCCTTCGTTGTGATAGAGTTCCAAGTACGTCGTTCTTGGATACCACGTAGAAGTAGGACTCTGAAGTGTTGATTCGTTGACCTGATTGATTCAACGCTCAACCACTATGCTCGAGCAACGGCTAACAGCCGGTCTGTGTTCGTCCCGTGACTGTCTTTCATTGTCGTCTTGGTTCTGGGTATTTTCTTTTGTTTATGGCATATACTGGACATAGGGTGCGGTTAGCACAACGCGGAAGTGGATGAATGAGAAGGCTCCTAGAGGAGGAACGCTTTGTTTAGGCAATCAGAGCATCTTAAAGCACTCGTATCTAAGTATTAATTAGGTAAAGTCAACTGGAGTTTGAATCAGGCGGTGCTCTCCGAGTATTACTCGCACCAGTTGCCCATGGTGCCTGCTCTGCTACAGAGCTTGTCCGAGCTTCGGAACACGAGTGTGCCAACCTCCCTTGTAGAACCGAGAAAGTGCATAGAGCTAACTGGAGGTGGGTAAGCTTGCGGAGCACTAAGCAGTTTAACTCGAGAGGAAGAACGCTGTAAGCATAAAGCGTGGAAAAGACCATGAAGCTGTGAGCTGCTTTCGTATGATCCGATGTGGAGCAAACAAACAAGTACTATGAAAGAGGGAATGTGATGAAAATGTGAGCACAAAACGGCAGAGGAACAACTAGAGCGGTATAACACGGTGCAAGTGTAGCTGAATTCGGAGAACTCAATGTTGAGGATCGTAACTTGTGAAAAGTTGAAAATGAATAACTGGAAATACTGCGAACAACTATGCAATCAGCTTTCATCCCTTTTCTATGTCCAGCCGTTTCGAAGCGTCCTACCTGTCCGACATCCTGTTCTGGCCTTTCTTCCATTTTTGGATTTTCTTCCACTTCCCGGCTTCTGCTCGGTTGTACCCGTGAAGTAGCTGCAAACGTCATTTCTTCTTTCTTTCTGGCTCAGGCGCCACAGCGAGTGGTAGTTAAAGGGCTTCTTTTAAGCGAATGGAAGAAGAAGTATGTGTGTCTGTACGGAGACGGTCGGCTGACGTACCACCACACCCAAAAGGACTACCGGGACAAGCCAAGTCACGGGAAAGAGGTAGAGCGGCAAATCGTTTTTAGCTCCTGCAAGTCGTTGGAGGCGTCAGCTGAATGATGCATGTTCAGGTGTTCCTCGGCTTGGCGACGGTTCGTATTGCTGGGAGACAGCGACCCAGAAACACGCAGCGTGGAATGGCGACCAGCCAGTCCGAGGAGGCGAGCACGACAAACTCGGTCAGCTCGGTGGCTCTCCGAATGTACGAGACGCGGCGGAGTGATGCAGGTGAGACTTCGTGGGTTCTCTCCACTGAAAGCTGTGGTCTAGTGAGCGTCGCTTTGGAGGCAACGGCAAGATATTGCCTTGAGTTCCGCCTCTTGCAGGAGGCGGCGGCTCAGGAGAGGGCACATCCGGAGGAAGCGACGACGCCAAGGAGGCATCGCCGGCTGTTCAGCTGACTCCTCAAACCGTCGCTGGTCAAAAGAAGAGACGAGGCGGCAACCGTCGCTTGGGCTCTGCTGGAAAGGCCACCGACGAGGACGACGAGTGTTTTGAGGTGAGCTGACTTTCGCGGTGGTGGGCTACGAACGCATATCGAAGGACGAAGTTCGCCTAGGATTGTCCGCCATCGCACTGTTCCTAATCGGCCCGGTTCAGATCATTACGTCGGATCAGAAGCGATGGGAGTTCTGTGTGGCGGCCGAGGAACGCGACGCGTGGGTGGCTGCGATTGAAGAACAGATCGAGAAGGCGCTGCAGAACCAGATGAGCAAGCCGAGTTCGAGAGCGCGCGGCGACAGAGAGGAGGTAGGTGCAGCTGTGCGAGTTCTACGAGCTTCGTTCGGGGGATCTTCAATTTCCATTCAAGTTCTTACCTATAGTTGGAGTAATGGCCGCATTTTATAGGTGCTGGCCCTTCGTCAGCTGCCGGGCAACGACCGCTGCGCCGACTGCAGTCAGCTCTCACCGGACTGGGCGAGTCTCAACCTTGGGATCTTGATATGTATCGAGTGCTCAGGAACACACCGAAATCTCGGGTCGCATATATCACGGTAAATCGGCAGCTACGTTACGCGAGTTCCGTAACTTTTGAGTCTTTGTGGCTTTGAGAGACCTTATCCTGGTCCATTCAGGGTCCGATCTCTGGATTTGGATGCGTGGCCCGTAGAGTTCCTGGCGGTGATGCAGGCGATCGGCAACGACGCAGCCAACCGCCTGTGGGAGCACCATGCTCCGCCGGATCGAAGGCCGCAACCGGACAGTCCTCTGTGAGTGGTTTCACCGCGCCGTCTATTTTCTGCCCAGGAGGGCTTCTGTTCGATTCCTCGATCCCTATGCGCGTTGGAACGGCGCCCATTGCAGAGAAGTGAAGGAGGCGTGGATTCGGGACAAGTACGAAGCGAAACGATTCCTGCCGTCGCTTCGCGTTGACGCCACTGTAGGGGCGCAGCTGGTCGGAGCAGTGATCGCCCGCGACGTCGCCGAGGTGTCGCTGCTGCTCGCCAGAGCCTCCGCGGAGGACGTCAACACCACCGTGTCCGGAACTCGGGATCGTCGCTCGCCACTCCACCTCGCCTGCAGCATCGGCAGCCTGGCCATTCTGCAGCTTCTGCTATGGGTCAGTGGCCGCTTCGCTCCTCTTTAGCCGTTCGGGGTCCCTCTTGTCATCAAAGTAAGAGCAGCTGCATTGAACGAAGTTGCCGCTTTCAGAACAACGCCGACATTCGCGCGCTGGACGAGCAGGGCCGCTCGGGCCTTTGGCACGCGCGGAACAGCGGCTTCAAGGAGTGCGCTGACATGCTGCTCACCGCAGGACTCGACACCAACTACGGCATGCCGGCGCAGTCGATGCGCAGCTCTGCCAGCTCGCCTCCATTGCCTGACGTGAGTCCCATTCAGATTTCCATCTCAGGAAGGCTGCTCTGTCAACTACCGGAACGTCTGCAGGATAAGACGTTGGCTTTCGAAAAAGGGCAACACGCTTAGTCAAAGTTTTTGCGAAGTCCATAGGTGGCACTGACCAGCTTTTGCGGCGATCCGAATACATTTGGTAGAAATGGCAAAGGCAGCAATAGTTGTCCATAACCCGCACGAAATCAGATCCTTGTTCGTCTACTCCCGAACGCCGTTCGATGGTTGCAAGCCTGAAGCCTCCACCTTCAGATTGGAGAGCAGGGTGGGTGATTGTATCACGTGGTCCATGCTTCAGCCAGAAGTCGAAAAGTCGATATCGTGTCAGTCGTCATCCCGGTCCTCTTCGAAGTGGCAGACCTCAGTGGTTAATATGGTTGTTCTGGTGATGTAACCGAAAGCATACCGACCAGAATTCAAGGAGTGGGATAGAGTTGATCTCCTGCAAGGCTTTAATCTCACCAAAACATCCTTGTAACACAGTTGTCCACAATTGAAAGGGGAACCTTGTGTATCAAGGTCGTCGGTAAAAGGGGCTTTTGCGCCATTGGGGTCGCGGCGACCTGCCTCAGGAGGTCGCCGTGTTGGAGGCGTCGTCGGTCCCATCACGAATAGATAGATGTTTTTGGTTCAGGTCGCGGACAGACTCTCTATCGGTGCGGAGTCGGTGATTTGTTACAGGGCTCGTCTGGGGTGGATAAACCACTGACTTGTTTATCGACTGTCCACCGCACGTCAAGGTATTGGCGAAATACGCGTTAAAGCTCCCCACACGATGTTCCGTACAAGAACAACGTTTGATGAGTCCGAAACAGGTTGTGATTAGCGCCGACCATTATGCTTTAACAGCTGGAACTTTCCGAGAACAGTTCAGCAAAGGCTCCCTCTCACAAGAGAAGGTCTTAAGCGTATGTCTGAGTGGGGAGGGCGAGTCGTATAGGAAGAATCCCACCCCTCAATTAGTATAAAAATTGTGTTCATTTTTTGCCAATTCGTTAAACCCAAAAAGTAGGAGGTCCTCGAAGTTACAATGGAATCGGCGGCTCAGGAGTTCGGTAGTCTTGTACGCTCGCGATCCGCCGACAAGTGGGTTGGAGCGCAGTGGGTAGTAACGTTGCTTCATGCGAGGGAAGTCGGGGGTCCGATTCTCCTGCTATGCCGTAATTTTGCATTTCAACTGATTGGCTGAGATTTGAAGGATTCTGACGTCTACACCATTTTTAGAGGTATTTTGTATAAATGCTCAACACCAGTGGTACACAGGCATGAAACAGCACTGGTCACAATACGGGCAGCATATAAGAGCTACAGGCTTGTCACAGTTTTTTCCCTACATGGACCAATGACCTCGGGAAAAACCACCATGCTCGGATTTTCCAAAGAAACCAGAATGTGACGTCAACGGTGGTTAAAATGTGAAGCGAGGTCTGTGGATTCCGCAAATTCACGTAAACGGACATTGATACACTATTTCCCTCATCTTTTCCTGTCACCTGAAAATCAGAGGTCTGCTGAAGGTTTTCTAAACTTAACACCAGCAATGTCGCTTGATCCACCTGCTCACGTTGAAGTGTGGCCCATCTAAATAATGAGCTAAAACCGTAGTGCACAAAAAACGACATTACTTATTGGATGACCTAAAACATCTTTTGTAGAGCACTGAATACATACGAGGGCCACGCAGTGCCGGTCCAAGCTTGCCCACTAATGGCGTTCTGGGGTCAAGTCAAAGCAAGTAATATTCTGCTGCCCTGACCATGGTCCGGACCTGAAATTGCTTTACTATGTAGGCGAAATTGGCGTTTGCTGATGATGCCACAGCATGCATCGGGCCTCTTTTAAAATGTGTACGAAGTACGGTGGTTTGCCACCTTCTAATTCGAGGTCATCGTCTTCACCTGGTCATCGTTGAATGTTGCGTCACGCAGGGGTGCTCCTGTGCATAGGATGCCTTAGTTTTCGTTTCAGAAGGTTATCTGTGAGTGTCTGGGAACGTTTCTTTAATTGTACGCTATTTCACCTGTATGTATAGATGCTGCGTTCGAGTTGTGCGAACACACTGGACCTGAAAGCCTGTAGATCCGCCTCTCCCACCAAATCAGAGCACCAGACGAAGAACGAGACTTTGACCGCGTACTGAGCTGTGTTTTCAGGGTGCGCTGATGGGCTCGCTGACGAACCGCGACTACTCGTGCATCGGCGAGGAGGTGGTTCTGCGCCGCGCAGCGCCGGTCGCGCCTCCTACGAAGCGCTCGACGAACGCGTTCGACCTGCTGCCGGCCAGCATCATCTAGCCGCACTCACCTCCAGGCCACATACCGGTGCTCCCCTCCTCCGCTCCTCCTTGCGGCCGATGTGCTGCCGCCGTCGTTCATCGCGCGATGCTGTCAGTGGATGTCTAGTCGTTCGCCTTAACTTTGGTCGCGTCCGCTCGCGTTCTTTCATGAGATCTCCGTAGAGTTAGCAGAAGTAAAAGTGTCCTCCTCGCCTCCTATTCGCTCGACGAGTTGCCCACCGACATACTCAACGTCCGTTTCTTTCCGTTTCCATTCCACATCGTTCGTTTGTTCCTCTCCCCATCTCCTCCTCCACTCACTCTACTCGAAACCCAGTGAGACGTAGTTCGAGGTGCATAATTGTATGATGATCAATGGCGCCTGTTCGCTCGATGATTCTGAATGGCACACCAAGCCGCTCATCGTGTCCCTGATTTCTCAGCAGTTTTCGATTCCTAGTGTAAATATGCAACAGATTGAAACTCACGTGTATACTGTATCATGCTGATGAAATATTTATCATTTATCCGCTGTCGGTCTCATACTCAGGAACCTGGTCTTCACGCGGCGGATTGGCAGGAACTCCTTATGCTCCCTTTACGGTTCATAACGGTAGCTGTGGCACGGTGTAAATTCAAAGACGTCCATGTAGGGTGCAGCTCGGCTCAAACCGGGAGTTGTGCCCTCCTTGAGCTTTGCAGTTCTCGCAGGTAATCGATTTCGTTGTGTGTGTAGATCAAGAATCCCTCGAATCCTCCAGGGGCCGGATTCATCAAAGTTACTGCAGTAACTTTAACGGAGAATTGTAAGCGAAAGGTCAGATAACGCGGCTTATCGCTCACCATATCGCTTGATAGGCAGCGTTTTCTGAGCTTTCGCTTACCATTCTCCGTTAAAGTTACTGCAGTAACTTTGATGAATCCCGCCCCAGGTGACACATCATCTGTCGCCAGCGCTCATCAGTGCCTTCAGTGTGCTTCAAGTATGGGGATCTAAGGCAAGTTTGCCGCCATTCCCTTTGGCGTTTCGCCAAATTTTTGAAAAGTGTTCTGGAACCTTCGTCCAATAACTGCTTCTGCTCAGTGCAGGAGTGGCGGCGGTTATGTGGAACGATGGGTCCTTCCACTGTATTCTACGACCAGTGAAAGTATGGTTCCGGAAGTTGAAGAATGGAGACTTTTGCGTGGAGGACCAACCATGGTTGGAAGGCCTGCTGGAGTGAACAAGCAACGCCTTCTGGGGCAGGTTCAGGAGGATCTAGGCGTTGCACTCGTGAAATTGGCAGAGGAACTGGAGTGCGATCGCACCACCATAGCTGAACACCTGCGTGGCCTTGGGAGATATATATTAGGCTGCCACAAGAGTAATCGCTGAAACAGACCGCTTACTGCAGACTGCTATAACTCAGGATTAAACGCAACATTATTAGTCGACGTCAAAACCACCAGAATGTATACATTTTTGCCAACGAGCAGGTATTGAATCGAGTGCCTTGCCATAAATACTGAGATCATCTAACGAAATCAAGGAGGGCACATTCAACATCGGCCAAATTACGGAATTGTTGCTGACGCAAATAAGAATCAAGAGCTCGGAAAAGGGATGGTCAGCGGGGGAATGGTCGGGTCGGGTGAGGAAGAACTTTAAAGTTCTTGGCGAATGACTTGCGAGGTGTATGGCCTTGCGTTGTCCTGCAACAGGAGCGGCCCTCCTCTATTCACCACTGATGGGTTTGCGAGCTTATATCGACTGACCACCTGCCCCAGGTACCCCCTTGAGCACGACCACGTAGGTCAAACCATATCGTGGCTTCTAAGCCTTGTCCTGGTACAAGTGTTCAAATTTATTCCCTCCCACTTACCTAACACTAACGCTTTCCTCCAAGTGCTCAACGCAATCAGGGCGGAAGATGGGTATGTCATGGAATCGTTTGACGTAACCTCACTATACTCAAACGTTTCCAGAGAAAGCGCTGTACAGGCCGTCTCGGAAATTATTGCCGAACACCAAGCAAGGTTGAACTTGTACTGCCTCACTGTTGTGGAGATCATGGCACTTCTTAATGAGTGTCTGAGGTGCATCATATTCATTGTGGGGAGTACTACAACCAGGTGAGGGGACTGGCAATGGGACAAAGGTTGGTTTCCATGCTTGCGTTAGCGTTCGTGGCGAAAGTGGAAGCTCCTCTCTTATCGCTAGAGCGCAGAAAACCTATCGTGTACTGTAGGTACATAGATGACTGCTTCATAGTGTTTCCCACCCAATCCGAGATGGTCACATGTTTCGCGCTCTGAAATGAGCAGTCTGCGCACATAAAGCTCACGAGAGAGGAGCCTATAGAAAACTGGCTTCCATTTCTGGACGTGCATGTTGGCCTCTCGGGAGGAGTTTTCAGGACGAGGTGGTACGGTAAGCCAAGCAAATAAAAATATCTTTGTCCACTTCCGGTCATCCCATCCAAGTAGTATTAAAAGGGGAGTAGTGCGAAATATCTACCGAACGGCGGCTAAAGTTTCGTCTGATGCTGAACAGGCAGCCATCTCAAGGATTTGGCAGATCACATTGCAAGAACCAACGGGTATCCCGTGGAAACATTCCACTTAGGACGAAGGCGGGGAGCTGTGGTGTCAATAGCACAAGCTCATGAAGAAGGAAAGATACCCTTCTGCATCCCTTTTCTATCAGACGAATCCAGTGCGTCTATTCGCACATGCCTTCGTAAAGCAGGTCTACAGGACCTGGTAAGAGTGATTGAGATCCCTCCCACAAGCTTGAAGGGACAATTGGTTCGGAAGCGCCTATTCGACAGGACGAGCACTACACCATCCTGTGTTGTCTACTCGTTTGGAAGTGCAGGTGACTGTATGACATCGGGGTGATGTACCTCATTACATGCAGTCAGTGCGGGGATGAGTATATAGTGGAGACGGAGAGACCGCTTGGCACCTCAGGGTTAAGGAGCACTTGGATGGGTTAAGAGGGTCTAATGTGTCTACTCCGTTGTGGGAGCATAGGGTACGGAGCCACGATGGCGCAATGGTTGAGGTGGCGGTCACGATATTGGCACGCGAGCGCGACGTCACGACACGCAGAACTTTCGAGGAGTTTTGGATCGCGGCCAGAAATCCAAAAATCAACCGCAAGGAGAAGTGCATCGCGGTGACGCAAGAGCTGGCGCCCTACGTCGACCTCTGCGGGTTTGACCTACGTGGTCGTGCTCAAGGGGGTCTCTGGGGCAGGAGGTCAGTCGATATAAGCTCGAAGTGGTCACCGTCAGAACAGCCGGTTCATTCTCAGGTTTGGGTGCAGAGGTGTCCATTGGGTGTAATCAGCGAAGACGCAGCGCGTTTACGACCGCCCTCTGGTAATTCAGAAAAACTAGTGCTCAAAATTTGGATAGAAGAAAAATAATTCAGACCGTCAAATAGCCCTTCTCAGTCTGATCTGATTTCTGGAAGAATTCTACGACAGGATAAAAATAGAGTTATGGCAAAAGAACAAAAAGAAGGCGGATAACGCGCCTACTGCGCCCTTTTTCCAATCCTTATGGTGGGTATTGTAGTTATGAGCGGTATTTATTTATTTCTTTATTTACTTATTTAAAGCCATGAAATGAGATCACACGTGTAAAATTATTAAGAAATCAAGAAAATTAAGAATCAAGAAAATTAACATAAACAAATAGCTATACAGTAGTGTCTGGATGAACAATGACCAAGTAACTACAAAGTGATGTCTGTTAAATGTAACCAAAACAGTTCGACATGTTCCAGGAAAAAGACTAAAAACTGACAATAACAGCTCACTTCTCTATAAGTTTACGGAAGGCCTGGACAGACAACCCCATCGACATTTTGTCAGCACGTAGTAACGTGTTGATTTGGCTGAGGCTCCTACAGGTGAAGAAATTCGTCCTAATCTTCATCTTTGCAACCGAGACGTTAAGCCGTAGTTTACCTCTCATAGATCTAGTCAACGGTACACCGAAAAACGAAATTGGATTTACAAAGAGCCTGCGAGTTAGAATTTTGAACATCTTTTTCTTCCTCAGCGTTTGTCCCGCTTCGTTGCAGGGTCCGCTCTTCTGGTGTCACAACGCCACCGATTCTGCGTTTGATCAGGGTGGACGCCAGTTACTTTCATGTCCGTGTGTAACGTATCGGACCACCTTGCTTCGGGCGTCCTCTAGGCCGCTTTCCAGATACTTCCAACTCAAGGCCTATCTTGCGGATGCTGTCTTCTTTCCCACGCAGAACGTGGCCGTAGCATCACAAGCGAGCTTCGCGCATCTTGCCAGCTATCGGCGCGAGCCAAACAAATGTGTGGAGCAGGCTCTTTGCGATTGGAGCAGGTTGTTTTGCAGAACTTGCATTTTCTCGGAGTATCTCAAGCATGGCGTAAAATGCTCTGTCATGCCAGGAATCCTCCAGGAGTGCACTGTGCACAATGCATATAGGATCGAACCTATCAATCGAGTGGGTGCGACAACTTGTGGAGTGGGCGCTGGTGGACTTTTGTTTATTTATCTGCACCATAATTGTGCGCACAGGCAACTACATGGATAAAGTATACTTAGAAAAAACAATGTGAGAAACGAAATCAAACCTCAACATCAAAACTTCAAGCTCAGCACGATATTGAAGAGTGTGGACGAGACATCTGCTTACAACTCAATTATGATTTAACGAAACAATTCTGAACTGGCCAGAACAGTGGGGAAACAGTGGGAAACTGAATGAATATTAGCAGTGGCCCGCCAAACACTACATGTCCCCCGAAGATAACGACTTCGCACTGACAGACATTCATTGTGCTGTCTTTCCCCGACGACAAGTCTGTTAGCCGTTCACCGGTCCCGGAGGGATGCGAGGCTTAAGAATTGTTCTCTCCTGGACATATTTCAAAATGTAGAAAAGCGTACACCGTCCTGTGCGTCAGACGAGTGGATTGCACCATAAACTTAGTGCGTAAGGGGCAACATTGTCGTGTGACAACATGCTTGTTGGATTACTACAGTACCGGATGTGTCTTTTGAATAGACGCCGCAAAAAGCTTTTGTTTTACTGTTATGTTTCTATTCTAAATTGTTAATTTCGCTTAGCTTTAATAGTTTTTCCAACGATTTTCCTTGTTCTGTTCTCCACTAATGCCTCCCAAAAATTTCCTCACTTTTTATTCTTCTCACGCGTTCCCCGAAGCAGCAGTTATGTGCGAGCTGATGAAATCGACGGACCTACTAGGTATCCTGGCGGGATCCGAACCAAGTGCCTCGATTCCGAATGCACGCGAGCCGGCGCCTCCTCCGACTGCGCGACGACACAAAAAAACGAGAAAGCAGTAGTGACAAGCATAGTATTCAAGAAAGCAGTAACTTATTTGGTCATAACTACCTATCCACTTTATGTTTCAAAAGAGATGTAGACAGTGCATATAATTTAGAAAAACCAGTAGTGTACATCCGATCAACATTTGGTGATTGGTTCCTGGCACAATTGTTGACACATATATTTCGATCGGCTACGCTGCTACTGAGTCGTAGAAGACGCTGCCTGTCGCCGCCACGGCGAATCGAGTTTTTTCGTTCGGCTCTCGCCAGGTCGGGTCATCTTTCTTCCCCTCGTGGTCAGAGAAGTGATACCAGATGTGTTCGGAAAGGGGAGAACTCTGACTTGTCCACCGGCTGGTCACCACAAGTGATCGCATACGCGAAATACGAACTCACAATGTCTCCACGATATCGAATAGGAGTGAAACGCATGGCGTATCCCTAACACGTAATGGCAAATTCCTGCTTAGTGTTTAATATCTTTATTATTTTGACAAGAAGTTGTTCACATCTCAAATTTATTTGCTGACAGAAAAAAGGAAGTCTGTGAATCGGAGCTATAGGAAAATCGAACTGATCTCGATAGTGGTATGATTAACTATATCTGTGATTTCACTGCTTCGATGATACTTAGGACGTTTCTGCTCTGTGCGATTTATGACATTTTGGATAATATGGCCTGAACATTGGTACGCCTGATCATAAGTAATGGTCTACGAATGTTCCTTAAGGCGTTGGATAACTTCACGCGGTCCTGCGCTGGTTGGTGTGTGGCAACATACGTCCTGGGAATAGGTGATCGTCATAACGACAATATTCTCGTGACGACTGCTGGTCATGTCTTCCACATCGACTTCGGGAAATATATGGGAGACTGGCAGACGGCTGGTGGATTTCGAAGGTGTGTGCGTCTGCTTTTTTCGTTTTCGCTTTAGCCCTAGTTTACACTTGTGCCGCTGCGCGGCGCGGCACCGTTGTCAGAATAGATATCGACCCGGCGGCGCGAAAAATCGATACCTATGGCGGTACTTATGAAACAGTGGGCCCGTGGTGCCGTGGGGCTGCCGAGAAACATGTTAACGGGGCAACGGCAACAGAAACGCGGCAACCCACGGCACCCGAGGACGGGTGCTTCATAAGTACCGGCCCCGTGGTGCCGTGGGTTTGCCGCGTTAACATGTTTTCCGGCAACTCCACGGCACCACGGGCCCTTTGCTTCACAAGTACCCCTATGGCGATCGTCGTGCCGCGCCGCGTGGCGGCGTAAGTGTAAACTAGGGCTTAGGGTTCAAGTTTTTGTTAAATAATTTGTGTGAAAAGTTTATCATTAGCAATTTCCTGAATTTAGTTTCTCTCTTGAATGAGTTCGCGCGTAGTTAGTGCAATCCGAATTCAATTTCTGGTTTTATCCTCTTCTCGCGTAATTTGAGGTGGTCTTTCCTAGAAATAGACGCTTCGTCGGAACACCGAACTTCCGTCTAAATCGCCTTCCCATGGCCTGACTTGATTCTGCAAAATCAGCTGTGAAATTGTTCAAGCGTCCCTGTTGTAACTGTTCTTGGATATTCTCCCACCTTATCAAGGCGGTTTTATTCCGCTCAGTCGCAGGGTGCGCTCTTCTTGTGATCCATCGCGATCTCATTCCAGCCAGGGCTTCGTCTGCCATCGTGCGGACTTCGACCAAACCTCTCTTAGTAACATGCGTCCATCCTTTACCTTTCTGGGTTGGGTTTGCTTTGAAGTCTAGGACCGATATTGCGGTATGATTCTCTAGTCGACTGAGGATGTCTCCCTACCACCTCAAGCGTTACTCCTCTTCATCTTCGGCTGGATTGGGGCCGTCTTCTTCGGCGAAGGGCGGAGGGGGGGGGGGGGAGGGTTAGTCATTTCTTCAGCGGAACGCACGTCTAACGCGAGTAAGCGCCGAACCCCAGCTTAACTACTTTTTTGTAGAACCTGTCTTTGAGTGTCCTATAGCATCTACGGTCGAGGAGGATCTATGTGAACATCACCTGGGTATGCTTGTATCCGTCTCCTGACGGGCTGGCGCACATCTCCTTCCTTGGTTATGTCACTCCTGCCGAGGTATCAGAGGTTTCCGCCTTTTCGATGACTTCTCCATCCAGTGCACTCTTCAGAGCTAAAGACCTTCGTGTTTTCACGTATAACTGCTGGCGGTTGTCTGCGAGGGCTTTCTGTATCAGCTGCTCCTTATCCTGGTGTAAAGATGGTCCTGAGCGGTACTTCCTGTGCGTATTTTACTATGCTATTGAGTGTCAACAGGAAAAGAAACGACCTGGGGATAGATCGTTGGTTTATCACTGATGTGACGTATACTTTTTTCACCCCCTCCCCTCCCACCAGGGGTGCACATTTAACGGTTAACGATTTAACGGATTTAACGAATTAACGGCATTTTTCGTTAAAATTTGGCTTAACGACTTAACGAAAATTTTTCGAAATTTAACGGAATTTTTAACGGACTTTTTTCTCAGTGGGTTCATCACATTTGCCCTTATCGTTAGTCTTCACTAATGTTGCAGGTCTCATCCTCCCTATTAGGACTGTTCCTAAATGAACTATTGAGATCAGCAAGAATATTTTAATGTTTTCATGAATATGTTTTGAATTTAAAAATAAATAAATGCATTTCGGGTGCGCGAGTAGCGAAGTTGGAGGAGATGCCGGTGTCGTGTGCCCCGATACCAGGTTTCTGGTTCGGATTTCCCGCCTAGGCCAACCAAGCCTTCCATCCCTCCGGGGTGAATTAGTACCAGACTTGTCTCTTGTTCATCGGCTGGCCACCGCAAGTCATTGTATGCCCAAATACGCATTCAACCCGCCTCCACATCCCGTAGAAGTAGAATACGCGGCGGGGATAGTGATCGAGTAATGCCGCCCTTTATCCTTCTAACCTTTGATGCATTTTGGACCTGGAAGTTTCTTCGCCGAGCCTACAAGCACACCAACGAATCCACAAAGATACTGGTCTAACCTCCTAGTAAGATATGCCTATCCTCACCTGGCGTTGCCTATCACAGAACAATTTTGCCCACCACCTGGAACAGTCTTGACGGAAAGAATGCTTTCGCTCGCTGGACATATCTTAAGCAATTTTAGAAAACGCTAACAAAAAAAATAGGAAAGCTACTTTTTCTGAACGCTAACACGTTGACGACGCAGCACACCTTTTCGGCAGTGTAGGGCCGTGTGACACGATGTCGTGTCACGGTCTCGACGTTGCAAAAAAATGGATTGGTCCCGCACACCGGGCACTCGAAAATCGTGCGTTCGGCAACGTGTTCACATTTCACTGATAGGTTTTTAATTGTATTTTTACTAAATCATTTCTGTGACTAATGGGGTGATGCCGGCATCGAGATTGTATATGCTCGTAGAACAGTCACTCGAAACGGTTTTGCAAAAAAAAAAACTAAGAAAGGGGAGCCCCGGGTTTTGCCTGATCGCACATTTTAAGATGCCTTGTTGGTGAGCATCTTGCATGGTAATTCCATTCCTCTCTTGTTTCACACCCTGTAGATAATTTGTCACTGAAGGCTTATTTATTTTTCTGTGCTTGATGATGATGAGCTGTTTTTTTATTCCAAAGTTACACTCCATCCCTTGAACTTCAGCTGTTGACCTCATGAATTTGAAACGTATAAGGTTTTCCTTGATTTTTTCACTTAAAAGAACGGTTTGCAGCTAATTATAATTTTTTTAACGAAATTTAACGATTTACCGGAAATTTAACGAAAATTTTCCGTTAAAAAATTTCGTTAAAAAAATTTAACGCAGTGAATTTTGTGTGCACCCCTGCCTCCCACCCTGCGAGGTTTGTAGCGCCGCTTTCGAGTCTTCGTACCTGCCCTTTATGATCGTAGTCAGATGTTCTGGGGCCCCGTTCTACCACATCTCATTTGTACTTGTCTTCGTGGATTATCGGAAAGCGTTCGACTCTGTGGAAATCAACGTCATTCTGAACGCGCTTGTGCATGCTGGTATACCGTCGCCTTATATCCGACTTCTCGACGAATGCTTCTCGAACACATCGACTACCATCCAGTTGTTCGATCGAAAGCTTAAAACTCCAATCGGGAAAGGACTACGGCAGGGAGACACGATTCCTGCTGAGCTATCCACAGCAGCACTTCAGGATGCCGTGAAGGACTTAAACTGGGACGATAAAGGCTACCTTGTGACCACTTCGCTGACGATATTGTTCTCATCTCTACCAGCACGGCAGAAGTCGAGGAAATGCTGAAAGAGCTCAATGTGGCAGGTATGAAAGTTGGATTGGACATGAATATGTCCAAAACGCAATTTATGCTCAACCAGTGGTGTGACATGGGACCCGTAAGGTTAAATGGAGTCGTTCTACAACAGGTTGACTCCTACGTCTATCTGGGAAGAGAGCTGAACATGGATAACGACCTCGCTCCTAAAATCGCCCGCAGGAGACGCGTAGGATAGGCAACCTTCAGTTCGATTCGCGATGCACCGATCTGGTCAAAGATGCCGGCCTCAGTGCCTCGATATTCAACGCTTCTGTACTGCCTGCGATTTGCTACGCGACGGAAACCTAGCCCGACAATCGCCAGAGCAATGCAGACTACGCATCGTGCACTGGAGAGAAGTCTTCTCTGGACAAGCCTTCGTCAGCAATGGCAAGAAGGCCTACGAAGCTCGGAGCTAAGGGAGAAGTTGCAATTAGCAGATCCGCAGATCCGCTGCAGTACATGAAGAAGTCCAAATATAGCACCTGTTTCGACGAAAGGACGATAGATGGAGTCTCCATGTCATAGAATGACTCCTAAGAGACCATAAGAAACCACTGGGACGACCGCCAACGCGATGGCAGACTAATTCTCAAGATCTTTCAGAGACCGGAGTCTGCATCACTGGATGCAAGCTGCCAGAGATCAAGCGGTATGGAAGAGTTGTGGTCCCCGCTGGGAAGACCTCGAGCCGACAAAAGGACCATCAAGGTATCAAACCAACTAAAGAAAACAATCTCCCTAGCCATATTGAAGAGCGCAGCAGAAGTCCATCCTTCGCATGCAGTCGAGAAAGTCAGAGAACGCAGCTGTCGCGTATAAACTTCCATTAGCCTGAGATTTTTGGAGGCTCGGAAAGTCCAAAGCGATTAAAAATTACAAGAAATGTGGAATTTATTCTCTAAAGACAGGTTCTAAAAGTGGCAGTCTTTTTGATTGGGAGAGGGGCACGGTTTTTGGGACACTTTTTTCGACGAATGACGTAGAACCGATCATTCTGTACAAGGTATGTAGAAGGTTGCTTCTTATCGCTGTGTGTCATGCAGGGCTTAAAATTCTATAGGGCGCAATCTCGTTTTCAGATGCTGTTTCCTTCAGAAGGGAATCAATTATTTCCGTGACAAGTCCATTATTCGATTGCGGCCCCGTCATCTATTTGAAGAGCGCTTCGAAAAATCTTGTAGGGAAACTGTAATGCTTAAATCATCACTAGTAATTAGCAATTGAAATTTTGTAGAGCCTATTTTTTGAATTATCAATTTTTTAATTAGCAATTATTTTTTCACTATTAGCAATTAAATATAATTTTAATTGCTAATAGTGAATGAGTGCAATTTCGGAAGCACGGGCGCAGATATCGCTCCTTCAGGTAGAAAGCCGTCGTTTTCATGACGTCCTGAAAAAAACTTTCAATATTGAGCTCACTGAATCGAAAACTACGGGCAGGGAATCTTATTTTAGCTGCAGAACAACCAGTATTCAAAAAGTGAATCAATTAGTTCATGTAATCAATCAGACAATCAATAATACTTCATCCTCAGTGAACAATTTCTTCAATGTCGACACTTACCAGGAATTAAGAACTTATTAAGGGGTACAAGCGTCACCTATAAAACTGAAAAATAAAAGCCAATCTTCCCAGAACCAAGAGATTGTGCGACCCCCTCCCCCACTAAACGAGCTAGCAGTACTAACCCCTTGCGATTCTCGCACCTCAAGCTTGACGCTGGTCCCGCGCCACTGCTTATATGGGAGTTAGAGAATGAATGGTATTTGCCAGTGGCCGCGAAGAGATCAACGCTTCTGACAACTGTACGAAACATTTCCACCGATCGATCGACTGGATACATTTTTATACAATAGAGCCTGCCACATCAATAATGAAAGTCGCTTTAGCGACATAAAGTGAGGAGCAAGAGTGGTTCCAAAGGGATGCACTTCAGGCCCTCGTGACACCCATCAGCCCCCCCCCCCCCCAATCCATTCTACGTGTCCACTAATCGTCGTTATGTGTCAGCCATCGCTGTGTTTAATTCTCTTCACGCACGTATTAAGCGGGAAAGTCGTTGTCCTCTAGTGACGAGCGATTATCGGTGATTTCAAAGATGTTTTTGTTCGGATAACACTTGGTTCGAGGGCGCGAACGGTCTGAACGACTCGCGCTGACCGTCACCGGCGATGAATGAGTCGCTGAAGGTTCTGAAAGCGGCGCGAAGATGCGATTGTTCGGCAAAAAGCGGCCGAAGCGCGGCGCGCGCTCTGCTCCGTCGTCCGGAGAGATCGGCTCGGTCGGTCGCGACGACCAGCGCAAACGGACCGAAGTGAATTCGCCGACAGCGACTCCCGAAGTCCTCGGACGTGATGGAGGAGACATTGCTGCTTGCAGCGCTCCCTTCTTGGCTTCGTTCTGCAAGGGGCTCATCTACGCTGAACACTCGTGCTTGCTCGATCCCTTTTTCGAATTTCGCACGAAATCTAATGCCAGGACAATTTGACTCGATGCAAGACTAGCAGGAGCCACCCCGTAGCTCTTCCATAGCCTGTAGCTTCATCCTAGTTAAAGCAAGCCTATGGTGTCCTACACTACAATGTACGTGCAGTCGTGCTTAATGTTCCCACTTTAGTTATTGTACAAATTCTAGGAACGAGGAAGAGAGTGGACCCGGTGGACCCGCTGCTTGGACCTGCATCGTTACCTCTTGCTACCAATGAATCTACCGTCTTGCCACAAAGAAATTTGGATCGCTCAAACTACGACGGAAAACATCGCGCATGCCGGCCGCCATTGTTGCGGCGCGGCGGCAGCGGCGGAGTTTCTTTTGACTATTCGATCGCGCGCGATGGGAGGGTCATGAACTGAGAGCCGCGATGCCATCGCGGCGCTCAGTTTATGGCCATTCCGCCGCACGCGGTCGAATAGTCAAAGGAAACTTCGCCGCGGCCGCCGCAACAGTGGCGGTCGGCATGCACGATGGCTTCCCGCGCCCATCGCGGGCATGTCATAATTTTTCGCGCCGCGCGCGGTGTTTAGCGTTGGTCCTGGACGGATCGCCGTCGTGCTCCTTTGCAGAGCGATGGGTGATGCGATGAGCACAGAGAAATTCGAATTCTTTCGCGTCGCTCTGCAAAACTCATCGCCGCGATTCCATCGCGGCGACGGGAAGTATGCACAAGGCCTAATGGGTAAGGAAGTATTAGCGGGGAGGATGGGGAGGGGGAGGGGTAGGGAGAGCGACTATGGAGGATTCCGAGGAGTATTATTGCCGTCGGACCGTGAACGGTGTCGGCCTACCGACAGATTACGCACTTCGCATTGGGACTTTCATGATATGTTTCTCACCATGTGGAGACCGGGAACCTCGGAAAATAAATCGCGCACATGCGATAGAGGGTGGATGGGCTTCATAGGAGCGCTGAAAATTCTGCTCTACCATATCTCGCAGCAATGATCTATTTAGTAAAACCAGTTTTTTAACTGTAATAAAAGTGAGAAGGCCTAAAGAAGAGAGGAGGAAGATTGAGGTTGTTCCATTCTCCGGGTTTGGGAGCAAAACCGCTAACCAGACGTTTGGCGGGCCGCTGAACTTCTGATAAGTAGATATCAGCTCACTCGCCACAAACGTGGCCTCTTTCTATCAGGCGAGGCCACGCCAGCGTAAACACTTATGGCAGACTTCTCGTCATGGAGTGGCAGATATGCACCCATGGAGAAGGATGAAGGGGTGAGCCGAGCCGCCCAATTTCTGGCGGAATGCCAGAACAACCGACGTACAATATTCAGTTCCAATTGTATTGGGCGTGGTTAATTAAGAAAGTCCATACACCGCAGCTTATGGTTAGCTTAATCCAATAAAAGGCCAACTGAAATCGCCAGAATTGCACGGGTGTTCGAAAAGCACGTTGAGTAATCGAGGTGGCGCTTGAACTCGTGCGTTAGGTACGGGTATCCACCCTTATGGCTTTCCATGGAACGCTTGGTGCCAGAATATCCCAAGGTTCTTAGGCGTAGAGGGTAATACACGTGCAACAGCTCTGCCGCCGCTTCAAATTCCTCTTCAGCAGCCTTATCGTAGCTTAGAGCGGTGGCTTCCCTAACCAGGGAATGCCGTCAGCTTCCCATGGAACTTCGGGATGAGACCTGTATCACGTGAAAGAGCTCGAGACGCTGATCACAGATATGTAGACCAAATTTGCTAAATGGATCTCCTAAGCGAGTTATGGCCGGCGGAAGCCGCCGTGTCTTCCATGTGTTAGGCGCGCTCAATGGGCGCAGTATTGCGCGGTAATCAGCGGTTCGGCTATTAGCGTCGCCAGCAGCGGCGGCGGCGCAGTGGTAGGGTGCTCGCTTCACAGGATTGAGGTGATTGGTTCGGTTCCCGTCGCTGGCGGGGTTTTTTGCATTTTGTAACTTATCTTCGACGAGGACCTATAATTCCATTTTTAGCACATTTTTGAGCGAACGGCTGATGGCGACTTGCATTTACGTCTATTTGAAGACGGAAACGTGTTTCAGGTAAAATGTTTTATTCATGACGTGAAGCAAGTCAAAAATTCAAAGCAAAGCAAAAATAAAAAGTAAAAATGAAATCAAAAATCAACAAAACTTAATGAACATAATAAATAAAAAGTAAAATAAAATGAAGAATCAACAATATTTAATCAACATAATTGAATATGTTTAAAATGAACTACTTTTATACATATCAAAAATTAATTATATCTGTTCAAACCTTCTTCAACACTGATGGAACAATGCAAAAAATGTGTAAAACGAATCTGCTCTTCACAATCTGAAACCAATTGTCATAAGCCTAAACTTACGCTAAAAGGCTTCTAATTCCATGCGTAATCCAGCAGGTGAAGAGCATGTTTGTTTTACACATTTTTTCCGTTGTTCCATCAGTGTTGAGGAAGGTTCGAACAGAGGTTGTAGTTGATTTTTTATATGTGTAGAAGTAGTTCATTTTCAATACGTTTAATTATCTTGATTAAGTTTTGTTGATTTTTGATTTTATTTTACTTTGGTACCAGTTAAAAGTTCCGACTCCACAGACACAACTTCGGTCGAACAGTCGTAGTAACGGTATAGGTGGTCTCCGACCGAATCGTGAAAAACCGATGTCAGATTCGTGATCAGCACCCCAAATAACCCCCCTCGACGAAGTTTCAGCGAAATCGGTGACCCCGCCTGGACCACCCTTGTTAACGGTATGGGTGGTCGCCGACCGAGTCGTGAAAAACCGATGTCAGATTCGTGATCAGCACCCCAAATAACCCCCTCGACGAAGTTTCAGCGAAATCGGTGACCCTGCCTGGACCATCCTTGTTAACGGTATGGGTGGTCGCCGACCGAGTCGTGAAAAACCGATGTCAGATTCGTGATCAGCACCCCAAATAACCCCCTAGACGAAGTTTCAGCGCAATTTTTTTTCGACCGATGTCGTGTCGGTGGAGTCGGAACTTTTAAGTAGTGCCTTTACTTTTTATTTATTATGTTCATTAAGTTTTGTTGATTTTTGATTTCATTTTTACTTTTTATTTTTGCTTTGCTTTGAATTTTTGATACTTGCTTCACGTCATGAATAAAACATTTTACCTGAAACACGTTTCCGTCTTCAAATAGACGTAAATGCAAGTCGCCGTAAGCCGTTCGCTCAAAAATGTGCTAAAAATGGAATTATAGGTCCTCGTCGAAGATAAGCTACAAAATGCAAAAAACCCGCCAGCGACGGGAACCGAACCAATGACCTCAATCCTGTGAAGCGAGCACCCTACCACTGCGCCGCCGCCGCTGCTGACGACGCTAATAGCCGAACCGCTGATTACCGCGCAATACTGCGCCCATTGAGCGCGCCTAACACATGGAAGACACGGCGGCTTCCGCCGGCCATAACTCGCTTAGGAGATCCATTTAGCAAATTTGGTCTACATATCTGTGATCAGCGTCTCGAGCTCTTTCACGTGATATAGGTCTCATCTCGAAGTTCCATGGGAAGCTGACGGCATTCCCTGGTAAGATTCTCCACATAAATTGACTCTTTCTTCTGTATTCAGAGGTCTTATTTAGCCCATGTAATTCTCCCGTAGATCGCGTGGTAGCGCAGTCGGGTGAAGCGCTGCCTGTCGCGTGTACCCGATTCCAGATTCCTGTTTCGTGTTTCCTGCTTCGATGTCCACTGACGGCGTGTCAAAACATTAACGTCCTAAGCTGACTAGACCACAGGTGGACGCTATCGGGGTGTCTGGGGCTCTTGTAGGTCCACTAACTTCTCGGAACTGACAAGGATAGAGACGTTACAACTCCGAGTGATTGGGACCACCGAGTGGCACTTTGGAGGCACTTCTCTCTGCCGCTGTATAAGCGTTTCACGCACAGTACCTGTGCCGTCGCGGAGCAAGCTGAACATACAAAAGCGCACGGGACTGCTGCGGCAGGCGCGACATCTGGATGGTGTGTGCTGCTACAGTTACGAAGTCTAACGCTCTTGTAACTGCATAAACTGCTTTGGATACCTCTGCTGAGCAATTTGAGGGTCTTCCGGTGCACTTAATTAGAGGAAATGGTCTTTTGGTGGGAATTGGATGACCTAATCCAAGCAATAGACAATTGCTGCTATTGTGAAACGACGGTTCTTTCATGACACGAGGCTTCATTTCTAAAAGCCACGTATCTAGATACAATACAGCATAACTCGGAAGTTTGTTAGAGCTCCGTCTCCCCCGTAACAGCCCACCCAGGAGCGGTGCGACAGTGGCGATTCATCGCGCGCGCGGCGAAAACTTGTATGTTCGTACGATCGGCCCTGTGCCGTCACATGAAGAGGATTGATTAGAAACTGAGATCAGCCGTATTATCTAGCATGAAGTCCAAGTCATATAGTGGCCCGGTCTAGCATTCACTTATAAGGGTCAACGATTGTTCACTAGCGATAAACTGGCCGCAGTTGACCCCGTTGCCGCCGAAGTCAGGCCCACAACCAGTGGAGCGCTGATGTCCCAATGGATTAAGTGGTATGCCTTGTTACTTCTGTTCTAATATTTCCCAATGAGTTTATTCTTTGCTCTGGTGAGTATGATGAGTATGGCGGGTGAGGCCCAAACTTCAACTCCTATTTCATTTAATTTTCGCACACTGACTTGAGAAGCGTGAGGATGGGCGTTGTCGTGCAGACCTCTTTTGATGACCGGTGCCGGATGCAGCTCACGCAACTCGGTACATCTCATCGATTTGGTAAGATTCTGCAGTGATGGTTCGGCCCGGTTAAAGAAAGTTGCAGTGAATCGCGCCGGGGTTCGTCGACCTCAAACCATTGTCCTGATCGTCCTCGGTTATCGTATAGAACCGACTTTTCACCACCAGTGACGATAATCGATCAAAACAGGACGTTTTGATTCCAGAGAAGCAAAGAAGAACAGGTTTCGAAACGCGACAATTTCTGGCGATCACTTAAATGTGGAGCACCCACTTTTCGAGTTTTTTCACTTTTCCGAGGCCCATCTGTAGCAGCAGTTTTACTGGCTTCTAGACCATCCGCAATCTCACGGACTGTTAGCGATGGACCTGCTCCAACAAAGGCCTTCAAATCGCCGTCCTGGACTACTGCAGGTCTCCAGCTTCGGGGTGCATTTTCAAGGTTTAAATCTCCAGAACGAAATTCCTCGAACCACTGCTGCACGGTCCAACACTATCCGGCCCACACTCATGGTTGATTTACCGGATTGGCCCAAATTGAAAATGAAATAAACTGTCGTTCGGAATTGCTCTTTCAACACACTTCAATAAGTATTCGAAGAAACACAATTATTCAGCATAGGGCGCGTGTAGCGCAGTTCGAGGATGCGCGACTGTCGCGTGCACCCGATACCAGGTTCCTGGTTCGGATTTCCTGCCCGGGCAACCAACCTTCCATCCTTCCGGGGTCGGTGAATTTGAATCGCAGTTGTCTGGGAAAGGTGAAGCGCTGACTTATTCGTCGGCTGGCCACCGCAAGTCACTGTTTAGCCAGACCCGTTACCAAATTGCCTCCACGATATCTCGTAAAAGTAGAATGCGTGGCGTGTCCCAAAAGCGATTGAGTAACGCCGTCCTTTAACCTTTTATCCTTTATACGAAACGCAAGTTATTCCATCGGATAGAGCAAAGAATTCCGTATTAAATGTTATATAAAAATGCGAAATAAATTGAGCATTGATTTAGTAATAAACGGACGAAAGGCGGTTGCTCAAAAACCGCCAGAACTTTCCGCCCAACCATTACTTCTTCTTCCTCTTCTTCTTCTTCAGCGTCTGTCCCGCTTCGTAGCGGGGTCCGCTACTCTGGTGTCATGACGCCACCTTTCCCGATCCAGCGCTAGATCAGGGTGGACACCAGCCGCTTTCAAGTCCGTATGTAACGTATCAGCCCAGCGCTGCTTCGGGCGCCCTCTAGGCCGCTTTCCTATTACCTCGAAGTTAAGGCCTATCTTGCGGACGCTGTCTTCCTTTCCACGCAGAACGTGGCCGTACCATCGTAATCGAGCTTCACGCATCTTGTCCGCTATCGGCGCGACACCGAACTTCTGCCGAATGACATCGTTTCGGATGCGGTCCATGCGCGTGACTCCGGCCGTCCAGCGCAGCATCTTCGTCTCCATGACGCTGAGGCGCGTTTCAACTTCCTTGGTCGCAGGCCAACACTCAGCGTCGTACATCGCTACTGGCCGGATGACTGCCCTGTAGATCTTTGACTTAAAGCGCTCTGGTATCTTCTTGTCGCAGAGCACGCCAGTCAACGAGCGCCACTTGGACCAAGCTGCACTCACGCGTGAATTCACTTCGACCATCAGTTTGCCGTCAGACGCGACTGCAGATCCCAGGTACTTAAAGACCGCAGTGCGTGGAAGCTCGATGCCGTTAACCTTGATGGAGCTGGACTCAGTAACGTCCGTCGTTAAATACTCGGTCTTCTTCACGTTCAATCTGAGTCCAAACCGCTCCAAGCGATCACACCAAGCTTGCAACTCTCGCTCGAGTTCTCCTTTGTCTTCGCTAGCGAGCATCACGTCATCGGCATAAAGCAACGTCCAAGGGACGGGCTTCTGAAGATCTCGTGTGATGGCATCCATGACGACAACAAAGAGGAGTGGAGAAAGCGCAGAACCTTGGTGCACCCCAACAGAGATGGGAAACTCCATTGAGGTTCCAGTTGCTGCTTGCACTCTACTCTTTGGACAAGTGTAGAGCATCCGCACCCACTCTATGAGTTCCTCAGGTACGGTGTGTTGTCGCAAGGCGTACCATATAACCTCACGCAGTACGCGTTCAAAGGCCTTCTCCAAGTCGAGGAAGGCGATATGCACCGGCTTCTGTTTCTCGCGATGCTTCTCTATCAGGAGGCGGGCGGCGTGTATGGCATCAATGGTGCCACAGCCAGCCACGAAGCCGCAGTGATTGCTGGAAAGCTGGACGATGTCCCGAATTCGTCCATCGACAATTCGCTCAAAGATCTTCATGATGTGCGAAAGCAAGCGAACGGACGGTAATTGGAGCAGTCTGCAGGACTGCCCTTCTTCTTCCAAATCGGGATCGTCGTACTTTGGCGCCAACACTCAGGCACCTCCTTCTCCGCCACAACCTGATCAAAGAACTTCGCCAACCACTCAGCAGGGTACCAGTACTTGGACTTCCACAAATCAGCTGCCACGTCATCGGGCCCAGTCGCTTTGCCTGGCCTCATTTTCTTCAAAGCCGCTTCAATCTCCTCCACGGTGATCTTCTGAGCGGGGCCGTGGGTTGGAGCCGTTGAAGGGATGGCTGGATGAGGGAACTCTACCGTAGAGATTTCCTCAAAATAATCACGCCATCGCTTCAATGCCTTCTTGCGATCCTTAAGAAGACGGCCGTTCTCATCATTGATGCCGAAGAACTTCTCGATGTCCTTGGTCTGGCGATGGCGATTCTTTGCAAGTCGGTGCAGATACCGCTCACCATCGCGAGACTCGAGCTTCTCGTTGACATCTCCATAATGAGTGGCTTTCGCAACAGCCACGGTCTTCTTTGCAGCTTTCTTCGCTTCTTGATACTTCCGCCAGTTATCGGCTGTCTTTTCGCCGAGAAACATGTGATAGAGCGACTTCTTCTCTCGCACTTTTGCTTTCACGTCGTTTGTCCACAGCCATGCCTGCTTGTCAACCTTCCGTCGCCCAGGCTTTGTAATGCCGAGTTCTGACTGTGAAGCTTGACGAATCGCGTCGGTCGCCTTCTTCCAAGTTTCGTCGACGGTCGTGACTGTCGGTAACCGCACGCGAGAAATCACAGCTGCTTCCTTCTTTTTTATTCGCCACCACTTGATTCTAGCTGCACCGCATCGCTCAACCTGTTTCAGCCTTGGAGGGGCGATCTTCAAAGTGCAGATCAGCGGTCGATGCTGTGGGGCGATCATCTCATACGGCACGATCTTCGCGTCTGTGACAAGATTCCGGTCGCGATCTCTCACAAGGACAAAGTGTATCTGAGTCTTGGTGCTCCCACTGTATAGTTGTGCTCTCGCAAAATTTTCGAATATTCGAATGGTTTCGAATACCCGCAATTTTCGACCATTCGAATTCAAATACATTCGAAAAACGCGATTTTTTGAACATTCGAATTCGAATACATCCGAAAAACGCGCTTTTTTGAACATTCGAATTCGAATACATTCGAAAAATTCGATTTTTTGAACATTCGAATTCGAATACTGATTCAAATATTCTATTCGAATATTCGAATATTTTCGAATGGAACATTGGGTTACAGAAAGGAAAAAACATGGCTGGTGCTTTGGTGGCAATGACCAATAGACGGCTTACCCTAACGTAGTAGGAAATTTACATTCGTTTGCAAAGCGTTTAACAAAGTTTTAATGGAGTGATCTTTCCACCGAATTCTTCTATGCCTGAAAGGATGAAATATGTTACGGGTCATCAAACCAAATAACACGTCCTTAAAAAAATTTAGTTCTGTTTCCTGGTTGACTGATAAATAGATTCCAAAGGCCATACCTTACCTTAGCCCAATAAAGGGCCAGGTGAAATCGCATGGGATATAGCAGGTGTGTGGTGAAGCGCTTACCTTTAGTTAGAATTACAGGGGTTGCACACGGGCATCCAGCTTTTCGGCTTACCATGAGATCCCTTATCATGGAATCCCGGAAACTCTCAATTAAACTATATGCTTCATCGGAGACCAAGGTCATCATGATGGAGATCTTCGAAACCGGAAGGCGTCATGTGCTTCACCTTTTTAATCACATTACCTAAGAAACATGAAGTGTACATAAGAAGGAGCTTAGAGTTATGCGTATTCCTGAGAAGTTCTTGAGTGTTGCTTGTGCATTATTTTTGATGGCATTGGAATGTGCAGAAACTTTATAGGTCTAAATGATTTCCGTAATTGAGAAAAGAGGCGTCGAATAGATGTGTATAATATAATAGCTGCCTTCTCTATAGTGTTTTCCTAACGATTGTTCAAGCCGAAAACTCGGTCGCAGTTGACCCCACTCCCAACAAAGTCAGACTCGTAGTCAACTCGGGCGTACGTTCCGACGAATAAAATAGCATGGCCTGTTTCTTTTAAGTTTCTTTTAAGTTTCCTCAATGAGCGACTCCGCGCAATACATTTCGGCACCACCCTTTTCATGGAACCGCCTACTTTAGTGCTCTTTGCGCCGCGTTTCGAAGTTTCAATACTTTACAATAGGAGCCATTTTCTTGCTCTACAGTCTGCACCATGCAACAGATTGGGTTTTGTACAGCTGTTAGATCCCAGGAGTGCATATGCTGCGCAAAAAGGGAAAGTTTGTTATAATTACCATACTATACAACAAAGCGCTAAGAGCTATTGATCGACACGCACAGAAATTAGTCATAGAATAGGTAAGAAATCGGAGAAATTAGTCATAAAATAGCGAAAAATACCCAAAGGTCTTCTACGTGCTTGGGGATTCAGGAGACGTGCCGAAGGCGTCGTCCAACGTGCATGTGGATTCAGAAGACGTACCGAGGTCGTCGTTCAACGTGACTGGGGACTCAGGTATCGCCGACCGTCGCTTAACTGTCCGAAGATGATGCCGATGTTGAGAAGAGTAGTGGCGGTGGGGATGGAGGTCCTGGATGGCTTCATACCGCAAAACTACTCATGTGATCTTAAGGAAGGTATAGCAAGGTTGGAACATAGCAAGGTTCTTAAATATTGCCTTTTGTACTGCTAGGGAGGAAAGAAAGCAGAATGAGCAGAGCAACTGGCTTGATGTGATTGTCCTTACCATTACCTTAGTGATACTGCAACATCGCGCGAAGCGCGCAAGTGCGGGGCACGCCGATAGGCGTGACGGATATATATTACAGGCAGCAATATTTTTGCCATTACTTTACATCAAGGACTGAAGAACAGTGGCGTCGCTTTTTTTGATGTCCTGCCGATATTTGAACAACAACATATTCTATGTGCGACATAAGGTGAAATGGACAAGTACTTCGGATTATAGACAGCCAATCCAGGACCAAGAAGAGCATAACCGAGAAACATTAAGTGATCTGACTTCTTCTTGTCGATGCCTAAGACCACCTGAACGAAGCAAGTGTGTTATTAAGTGATAATCAAAACCCAACAAACAGAAGCAGCGTTTCTAAGGAAAACTTCGCGGTTAGATGTTTTTATGCTTTTGCACCTTATAGGATTGCAAGGAGGATCAATGAGCAGCCTATCCTCTCACCCTCCTTGTATTGGAAGTCCCAATAAGTCCCCCAAGAGTGTGTAGATCAGCGATTGAACTACTTGTTAGTAGATTCAGGTTTCTAGTTACGAATCTGACCAATAGCCGAAAGCTCTAACCTATTAGGTGCTTAATGGATTAGATGGCAACGTCCGAATCGTTGAGTAATTTTGGTGTGCAACAACGATGATGGTCGGAATGTTAGGAAACTCAGTAAAGACTGATCAACGTTACGACCTCGTTGGGCACAGAAGCATATAAATGAAACTACATCCTTTCCACAAACATTCGCTCCATCCAAATTGGCAGAAAGGCAGACCTAAGAAACAGTTTGCATGGGCGTGTACACGGAAGGAAAACGCAATGCCTCACGGAAATGGTCCCGAGATAGTTGCTCTTAATGATCACGCTGTCCATAAGTGTTCAGCTGGATGCAAAGGAGAGCGGTTCGAAAAGGAAGGCCTACCCTTGTTTCGAAAAACCCCTTCATAGCGTCCTTTGCCTCTTATGAAGTTAACACCTCTGATCGGAGGTGTTTGAGCAGTTGTAAAATCCGCTTGCTGTAATTGATCTATCACCTAGAAATCTTATACCCAGTAGCCCGCCTATATTATCGTCCCTACTGCACCCCAATTGTATGGTTTACTGCTCAGCTAGTAGTGAATGCAACTGCATCGCATAATGATCCTGATCCGCCAACCCTCGGGCGGCGAACATACCATGTAAACAAGGCGGCCTCTGCACTTTAGGATTGAAAAGCAACTTGATGTGAAAAGAAAGCTTAGAAAGGCTACAATAGAATCACTGGACCTCGCAGTGAAGGTAGGAAATTTGGAGCGCGAAGGTCAATATTTGGTGCACAAAACCCTTAGACCTATGTTATACTTCGGCGACGCTATTGTCGGCAGCAGTGTTGAGTGCACTGCGTAGCACCCGCTCAACACTGCCACTGACGTCGCCGACAACAGCGTCGCCGAAGTATAACATAGCCCTTAATGTTTTCGGATCTATACTAGAGGTTCCCTATAGAGAACAAGAGATCAAGCAAAGTTCAATGGTGCAAAGACGAGGACGAAAAACAAGGTTAGTCGTAGGCAGCGTCAAACAGAAAACTGGCTCCTGAGTTCCAATACGAAAAACGAAAACTGGTTCCTGAACTCCAATAGGAAAAGTTCGCATACGAATGAAAGTGTAAGCCCTTCTGTGAATAAAGCTGAAGGTTCAGCTTCTGATTCAGCCGTGCTTCTTGTTTCCTGCGTGATGTTGTGGAAGAAGACGACGTGCTTACAATTCAATGCAAAATATCCATGCATCGACTGTGCAAAACAATGCAGATCCTAACTTCTCTATTCGAATGGCATCCATTGAACATTCGAATAATTGTGTGTTTCTGGAAATTTTCGAATATTCGAATGGTTTCGAATACCCGCAATTTTCGAGCATTCGAATTTCGAATATATTCGAAAAACGCGATTTTCTGAACATTCGAATTCGAGTACATTCGAAAAACCCGATTTTTTGAACACTCGAATTCGAATATTGAAATTCGAATGAGAATCATTCGAATACCTATTCGAATAGGTCATTCGAGCACAACTATATCCCACTGTAGTATGAGATAAGGTGCGAGTCGCGTTTTCGGAAGACGGTGTTCACTGTGGTGAGGTTATGCGATTCCGCGTAATCAAGAATGCGCTCACCATCGGCGTTACGTGATCCGTATCCGAAGCCAATGACAGCTGTACCCGTCTTTCGTAGCACCTACGTGCCCATTAAGGTCACCAGCGACTATGATGACATCTTTCGACGGTACCACTGCTGTCTTCTCATCAAGCAGGCTCCAAAACTCTTCCTTGGCTTGATCCGAAGCCAGTCTGCGGAGCATACACAGAGAAGAAATGATAGAGTCGTTCCTTAGCGGCGACAACGATCTTCATCAATCGATCGTCAAAGCGCTCGACGCTTACAATCGAGTCACGAAATCGTTCGGAGACGATTATTCCGACACCACTAGTGGTCCTGGGACTTCCACATAGAACGACCTTAAAGCCTCGTCCTATGTCCCTTGACTTGCGGCAAGACCACCTTGTCTCCTGCACCGCACAGTGATCAACTCTTCTACGCTCCAGTGCTTCAACCAACTCGCACGAGCGGCCCGTCAACGTACCCACATTCAGCGTTGCCACGCGGGTCCTGCTTACGTTACGAGACTTTCGGATTAGCTCAATTGCCCCGATGCCGTCCTCGCATCAGGGACCCTCGCATACTTCTCATACTCGCCGGGCTCTGCGAGTGCAGGTCGGCTCCCGCGGACGCCGTAGCACTATCTCGAAACACTCGAGCTGTCATACACCATGTGATGTGACATGGGTCTTCGTAAGCCGGCCTGTCACAAGGGCCTGTCGCCTGCAATCGAGTGTCCGTGTTCGGCTTAACTCGCAGAGCGAGTAGTTTCCAGTGGCACCACGTGGAGGAACGGACATCGCCACCACCCGCCCAACCATTACTAACATAAAAATTATAATGTCGAGACTTCAAGAAGAGAGAAGTTGGAAGCTATGTCTCAACTATGCTACTGAGCCTTGAACTACTTTAATGTCAGGTAATATGCAAGTGTAATAGCACAAAGCAACAGGTAGAATATATGCGGAGCTACTTCACAAGGGAACATCACGGTGGAATCCTAAGGGGCAAAATTACCTGCCGTTCGGTCGAGGAGCAAAAGGAAAACGAAGGAAAGCGTGAAAAGAGACCAGATATTTGAAGCTGCAGGAACTGATTATCCTCGACCGCTGTGGTCTACATCCACTGAAGGTGATCTCGCACAGTTGAACTGGCTGGTCGGCCCAACATTTTTGTCCGCCACGGGTAGCTCGACGTTTCGCACTGGGTTGCGCAGGCTTCAGCATCGCTCTGGCATCCCCTTAACGACCCGCGCGTTCATCCGATGGTGTGAGGCGCGTTGTTGTCGCATCGAATAACTCCGCTCGGTCCACAGTCAGCTTCGTAGCTCATAATTAAGGCGTCCGCGGCCTCGGACGTCACTATCTGATCGGACGATGTCTGGCGGACACGTCCGTGGCCTCTGCTACTCCCCGTTCACTAGTCATGTCCTGCCTGTAGTGACCGCTCATCAACACAGATCGTTGTACTGATTTCCGTCTTTCGAAGCAGATCGCTGGTTTCCGCGCTCTGGATACGACAAAGGCGGCTGCGACGTCCTGGGTGGTTTTGAACTTCCACTGAAACCTACTTAGTTCTTCAAATTCGCTCACGCCGGATTTGCTTGTGAGGTCATCAAAACTTTTGCGCTGGCCGGACTCAAACCCACAACCCTTGCTTTCATTGAATTGAATGTTACAGTGAATACCATAACATGGAAGGCAACTCATGCGGGCTTGAGCTCGATCCTGCTGCGATAGCCTTTATCGCAGCCCAGCATCCTAACGCCAAATAACAGCTGTACTTCACTATAAGTGAAAACTGTCGGTAGAATTTATGGATGAGGACAAGGATAAAAGTCGGCGTTAGTAATAGGAGCTCGCGACAGCACCTTCCCTCCTCCGGCGCGCTCCATGTGCCCTGATAAAACCTATGGTTGGATCCAAATAACTGCAAGTCACCTTTTATCAACAAAAAAAAAATCGGTCGCCGGGCAGGAGCTTCGTATATGACACGAGCGTTTGTCAGGTCCCGCTTACAAGGACGATAGCTGATATAGGAAACAAGGCTTTCGCGCAGAGATCGTTCGTACTAGACAACGAATCCGATCGAAATTTTTCGGGTAATTGGATGATTCGGACACGGGCGATTCTGCCTGCCACCGATTCTTGAATGAATCGGATCCTAATCGGATATCCGAAAACGATTCATTCGGATCCAGTGTATAGTTCATAGCGAGCATCCCAATTTTTGCTTTGTAATCCACGACCCCGTCTATCTTTCAGCTCGATTTCCAGTGGTTGGCTTTTGCCTTACGTTTACAGACGTCGTTGAAGTGAAGTGAATTGACTTGCCTTCAAATCGCCAATGCGGAGCTAAACAAGTCTTCTCACTCACACATCACCTTACCCAACTATCATCATTCGCGCTCTTAGTTTCAGTTCACTGGTCACAGATTCAGCTACTAGCTGATTTGACACATTTATCATTTTCAAATGACGAAGAATGCAGGATTGCACCAACAACAGAATGCTGCAGGGAAAGCAACGCATTCTTGTTAAGAACGATGTCGCGGGAATTTCGAGTGTGGAGGTGGCTCATACGTTCGCATCTAGTAACCAATAGATGGAAAATTGTTTCTCCGTTGCCCGATGAGTAGGGTGTCAATTTTACGAGGGAGGGTCTGAAGCGTATTTCTGAACGGGGGGAGCGAGTCATATAGGGAGAATCGTCATTCCTCAATTGGTTTGAAAATGTTTATTTTTGCCAAGTCGTTAAACCCAAGAGTGGCGGGTCACAATGGGATACGGCACAGCACGCGTTTGGGGTCTTGTGCGCCTGCGATGCTTTTGCAGCTGGTGGGTCGGAGCGCAGGTGGGTAGAGGGTTAACCTATGGGAGAGAGGTCAGGGGTTTGGGTTCTCTGCTTTGCTGCACTTTTGCATTTCAACTAATTGGTAGAGATTTGGGGGTTCTGACGTCTATACCATTTTCAGACGTTTTCTGCGCTGTTTCCAGCGGTTCGTTGTGGTATTCAACAGGATGATGTAGAAATGTGCAACACCAGTGATACACGGGTACAAAGTGCATGGAGCACCACTGGGCACCTTACGGGTGGCGGATAAAGACAACAGGCTCCTCATATTCTGCTTCCATACATGGACCAGAGGCCTCAGGAAAACTATCCTGCTCGGATTTTCAAAGGAGACCACGTTGTGTCGTCGGAGGTGGTTCAAATGAGAAACGAGGTGTGCGGATCCCGCAAATTAAGCGAAATGGCATCGATATACTCCTTCTCCCATGTCTGCCTGTCACCTGGAAATCAGAGGTCTGCTGAAGGTTTTCTAGAGCCTAACACCAACAATGTCCGCCGACGATCGAGTGGTCCACCTTTAGACAAGGATCCACCTGCTCACGCCGAAATGTGGCCCACCTTTAGACAAGGAATCTTCGAGGGAAGAAATCAAGCTGGCCGAACGGATGACCAGCATACTCAAGGACTTCGAAGCACGTCAACTTGAAGTTGACGAAGACGAATAGCTGGAAGTGGTGGAAGAAGAAGAGGAAGATTGGCATCCGCAAGATGAACTGATGGAGAGGCAAGCAAGCAGTGGGTATATGATAACGTTTTCGGGTGGAACTCTTGTTTCGGAGGGAAGGGTGCGTCTTCAATTGGATCTCGGTTGCGTGCTCATAACCATGGAGGAACACACCGCGATTCACTACACAGGCACTTTATACCTGTGTGTCACTGGTGCTGAACATTTATCACCATGTTGAGTACCACAGCGTACAGCTGGAAAATGCGCAGAAAACGTCTGGAAATGGTATAGACGTCAGAATCCTCCCAAATCTCAGCCAATCAGTTGAAATGCAAAAGTGCAGCAGCGCAGAGGATCCAAACCTCTGACCTCCCTCGCTCGAGTCAACCCTCTACCCACCTGCGCTCCAAGCCACTGGCTGCAGAAGCATCGCGGGCGTACAAGGCCCCCAAACACGTGCTGCCTCTTTCCAATTGTGACCCCTACTCCTTGGGTTTAGCCACTTGGCAAACAATAAACACATTTTTAAACCAATTGAGGGGTGAGTCTCTATATGACTCGCTCCCCCGTTCAGGCATATGATTCAGACCCTTCCCTTACTAGATAAGTGGAAGGTGCTCTAAAATCTTTACTAAACGTTAGATAAACATAAATTGGTGTGCTCCATAGCTATGCAGCTAAATTAAGCCTGCTGCTAGAACAGTTGCTTTCGTACGCCTACTGTTCTCCTTTTGAATGGATCCGTCCGTTTGAGTGAGTAATTGGATCCGTACATTCTTTTAGACGGCCCTTTTCTCAACGGCCTTACTGCCAGTCGCAAAACACATGATTCTCAGCTTCACTTTTCTTTTTTCAGGGATTTAGGTATACCTGCAACCAGACGACTGAAAGAGGAAGGGACAGGTTGGTTTGAACACGAGTCGCAAATAACATCGACTTTAGGGGACGAGCACAATATGACCGGCTCCTCACATCGGCTGCGCCATAGGTGTATTTATAAATTGCACCAGAGAAGTCCTGTTGCATAGATGTTGGGACAAGTAATGCTGAAAATACAAGTTTGTAAGTTCATTCATTCATTCATTCATTCATTCATTCATTCATTCATTCATTACTGCACACGAGGAGCGCCATTGAAAAAAAAACACAACAAGAATAACGTGACAATCAAGTAAGTCATCATCATTTTTATAAGGGTCTGTCCCGCTTGACAGCGGCATCCGCTCTTCTGGTGTGGTGACGCCAATTCTCCTGTTCTAACAGCAGGCATAATTTAGCTGCCCAGCTATGGAGCACACCAGTTTATGTTTATCTAACGTTTAGTAAAGATTTGAGAGCACCTTCCACTTATCTAACAAGGGAAGGGTCTGAAGCATATGTCTGAACGGGGGAGCGAGTCATATAGGGAGAATCAATAACTAACGAACATTATCGAAATAACTGGTATAGTGACAGTATCGCAGTAGTGAGTATAGTGTGTCGAGCCCTGTTGAAATGGTGGCGGTCCGGCTCTGGAAGCAAAATGTGAACCAACAAGTGAAACTAGCTGAATATCGAATTCAACAAGAAACGTTCCTGAGATGCCGATAGATGTCATGGGAGTGCATAACCCGTTCTGTGATATTGCATCGCGGCATGGGTATGGGTATGCACTCCCATGCTCCGCTGATGATCCCCACGGAATTCTGAAGCCACAAATACGGACCTCATGTACTAAAGCTGATGGCAGTAACTCTATAACATCAACAATTGCTAACAAAAATGATCAACCATAGGCAAATGTGAGAGATCTAAACTTACTATTTCGTTTTTAAAGCTTTTTGAAGGCGATGCATTGAAAAGTCCAGCAGGCAGCTTGCTCATCCATCTTGCACAACGGGCAAAGAAGGAATTGAAAATTCTTGAAAAATCCTTTCTTTTCGTCCTATTGTAGTGTGTTGATAGTTCCTATTCTAGGGCTAGGTGGTCTAAAAATCCAATATCTGCTAATAGGTAAGTTTACTTCACACTTTAGAAGGCGAAAGCAAAAAACCAAATCAGCGGTTAATCTCCTACACACCAGGCAGCTTAAAGAAAACATCTTTAGTCGATCGTTATAGCCAGGTAAGCCTAGTGGATCATAGCAGCCAGATATTCTGTATCAAAGCGGTCGTGTAAATAACTGCTGAACCCTTTCAACTTTTCACATCTCTTTTTTGAGATAAGATTCCAAACGTGCGTGCACTACTCTAGATGGGGCGAGACATATGCCTTGTAAAGGCGTAACAGTATTGCCCCATCTAAGCATAGTAAGGTGAGGGGTGGAAACGCGGGATTCAGAATAAGGTTTATCCATAGTAGCGCGGACGGAATACTGATGGTAGAGTCGATCACAGAGCCTCGGGATGAGGTGTCGGTCGTGCTGCCGCCAGAGTCGTCCTTCAGCTTGTCGTCCTTCGGGTCCTCGTCGTCGCCGTCGTCGCCCCCTTGCCTTCACCGATCGCTCAGCGCCTCCGCTCGCTGGAATCAATCGGATCAAAGGAGGCGTGAAAGTCCCAGAATGCTCAGCTTCCTTCGGTTACAGTATTTAATGTTGCGGAAAATCATAAATAACACAGTATATGCATTTTTAACCGGTGGCGATGTCCGTTCCTTCACATGGTGCCACTGGCAACTGCTCGCTTTGTGAGCTAAACTAAGCACGGACACTCGAATGCAGGCGACAGGCCCTTGTGACAGGCCGGCCTACGAACAGCTCATGTCACATCACATGGTGTATGATGAGTCACGTTTTTCGAGATTGTGCTATGGCGTCCGCGGGAGCCGACGCGCACTCGCAGAGCTCGACAAGTGTGGAAAGTATGCGAGGGTCCCTGATGCGAGGACGGCATCGAGGGGGGGGGGGGGGGCAACTGAATTAGTCCGAAAGTCCCGCAATGTAAGCGGGACCCGCGTAGCAACACTGAATGTGGGTACGTTGACGGGCAGCCCGTGCGAGTTGGTTGAAGCACTGGAGCGGAGAGTTGATCTCTGTGCGGTGCAGGAGACGAGGTGTTCCTGCAGCAAGTCAAGGGACATACGACGTGGCTTCAAGGCCGTTCTATGTGGAAGTTCCAGGACCACCAGTGGTGTCGGAATAATCGTCTCCGAACGATTTCGTGACTCGATTGTGTCGAGCGCTTTAACGATCGGTTGATGAAGATCGTTGTCGCCGCTAAGGAGCGACTCTATGGCTTCTTCTCTGCGTATGCTCCGCAGACTGGCTGCTCCGATCAAGCCAAGGATGAGTTTTGGAGCCTGCTTGATGAGAAGACAGCAGAGGTACCGCCGAAAGATGTCATCATAGTCGCTGTTGACCTTAATGGGAACGTAGATGCTGCGGAGGACGGGTACAGCTGTCATGTTGGTTTCGGATACGGGTCTCGTCACGCCGATGGTGAGCGCATTCTTGAGTATGCATAATAATCTCACCATTGTAAACACCGTTTTCCGAAAACGCGACTCCCACCTCATCTCATACTATAGTGGGAGCTTCAAGTCTCGGACAGGCATTGTCCTTGTCAAGGATCGCAACCGAAGCATTGTCACAGACGCGAAGATCATGCCGTATGAGACGGTCGCCCCACTGCATCGACCGCTGGTCTGCACCTTTAAGATCACCCCTCCGAGTGTGCAGGTTGAGCGATGCGGTGCTGCGAGAATCAAGTGTGGCAAATGAAAGAGAAGAATGAAAGAGGATGTTATTTCTCGCGTACGGTTACCGGCAGTCACAACTGTCGATGAAACTTGGAAGAAAGCAACCGACGCGATACGCCAAGCTGCAAGATTGGAACTCGGCACTACGAGCCTGAACGACGCAAAGTCGACAAGCAGACATGGCTGTGGACAGATGACGTGAAAGCGAAGGTTCGAGAGAAGAAGTCGCTGTATCATGTGTCTCTCGGCGACAGAACAGCCGACAACTGGCAGAAATATCAAAGGCGAGGAAGGCTGCAAAGAAAGCCGTGGCTATTGCGAAAGCCACTCATTATGGTGATGTCTACCGAAAGCGCGAGTCGCGCGATGGTGAGCGGTATCTATACCGACTTGCTAGGAGCCGCCATCGCCAAACCTAGGATATTGAAAAGTTCTTTGGCATCAATGATGAGAGCGGCCATCTTCTGACAGACCGCAAAGACGCACTGGAGCGACGGCGTGATTACTTTGAGGAAATTTCCACTGTGGAATCTCCTTTCTCGGCCATCCCTTCTGTGGGCTCTGTTCACGGTCCCGTTCACAAGATCACCGTGGAGGAAACAGAAGAGGCTCTGAAGAAGATGAAGCCATGCAAGGCGACAGACGTTGTTTGGAAGTCGAAGCTCTGGTATCCTGCTGAGTGGTTGGCTGAGTTCTTCAACCAGGTAGTACAGGAGAAGAAAGTACCGGAGTGTTGGCACAACAGTACGACGATTCCCCTTTGGAAGAAGAAAGGCAGTCCTGCAGACTGCTCCAGTTATCGTCCGATTCGTTTGCTTTCGCACAGCAGGAAGATCTTCGAGCGAATCTTCGATAGACGAATTCGTGAAATCGTCAGGCTCTCCGACAACCAGTGCGATTTTGTGTCTGGTTGTGGAACCATTGATGCTATACACACCGCCCGTCTTTTGGTGGAGAAGCACCACGAGAAACAGAAGCCGGTACATGCAGATGCTATGCACTTGTCCAAAGAGTAGAGTGCAAGCAGCAACTGGAACCTCAATGGAGTTTCCCATCTCTGTTGGGGTGCACCAATGTTCTGCGCTTTCTCCACTCCTCTTTGTTGTCGTCATGGATGCCATTACGATAGATCTTCAGTAGTCTGTTCCATGGGCATTGCTCGCTTGCGAAGATAAAGATGATCTTGAGCGGCAGGTGCAAGCTTGATGCGACCGCCTGGCGATGAAGAAGACCGAGTACCTAACGACTGACGTAAACGAGTCCGGCTCCATTAAGATTAACGGCACTGAGCTTGCACGCACTTCGGTGTTTAAATACCTGGGATCAGCAATAGCGTCTGACGGCGGTATAATGGTTGAAGTGAACACACGCGTGACTACAAGTGGCGTTCGCTGACTGGCGTGCTCTGCGATAGGAAGATACCAGAGCACCTGAAGTCGAAGATCTACAGAACAGTCGTGCGGCCGGTAGCAATGCACGGCGCTGAGTGTTGGCCTGCGACTAAGGAAGTTGAAACGCGCCTCAACGTCATGGAGACGAAGATGCTGCACTGGACGGCTGGAGTCACCCGTATGGACCGCATCAGAAATGATGCTATTTGGCAGAAGCTCGGTGTCACGCCGATAAGATGCGCGAAGCTCGCTTGTCATGGTACGGCCACGTTCTGCGTGGAAAGGAAGAGAGCGTCCGCAAGATAAGCCTTGAGTTGAAAAGTGTCAGGAAAGTGGCCTAGAGGATGCCCGAAGCAGCGTTGGTCGGATACGTTACACATGGACATGAAAGTAATTGACGTCCACCCTGATCAAGCGCAGGACCGGGAAAGGTGTCGTTATGACACCAGGGCCCGGATTCATGAACGGTTTACCGGCGGGTAAGTGCAAAATTTACCCCACTCCCCACTTACGCGAGATTAACGAACGCGCGGCGGGAAAAATCCGAGGTAAGTGTCGAGGTAAATGCTATCCCGTCAGCGCGTCGGGGAACATTTACCTCCAAGGCGAGGGTTTTGCTCCGCGGCCAACTTCTGACCCAATGCATGCCTCCGCTGGCCCTTATCCAGCTCTGAGCTGGCCACTAGCAGCAAATTCAATGCCTGGCAGAGGCGCCTAGTTGCCCTCGCCATGCGCACGTCTTTCGCCGCAATTCGGTGAGTTGTTTTACCTTTTGTTTTTCTCTATTAGGCTTGAATTCCATGATTTTTTGGATGGCACCCATTATTAGTCATGTAGGCCCACATTTACCATTGTTTCTGTACTTCCTGCTATGCTACTAGTTTCCACCCTCTCTCTCCCTCCTTCCCTCGTCCAACCCCACATTTCCCATTTCATTTCCCCTAAATACGATGCTGCTAGTGTCGGTGCCAGCGACGTCCCAGCAGCAAGTGTGACTGCTTGGTTTCGCTGTTAGCTGATGCCAGCGGGCCAGCGGAGGCATGCAATTGGGTCAGAAATTGGCCGTGGAGCAAACCCTCGCCTTGGCCGTCATGAAACAGAAAACGGATGTAAGTTCGGGGAAAGTGGCGGGTAAATGGCCGTCGAGGTAGGTGGGGTAGAATTTACCTCCGGCAGCGTTCATGAATCTGGCCCCAGAAGAGTGGACCCCGCGACGAAGCGGGACAAACGCTGAAGAAGAAGAAGATGCTTTTTTCACCAAGTCATCAATATGTTTTGAAAATCTGAGTTCCGAGGCAAAAACTATTCCGAGGTCTCTAGTTGAGTTGGAATTTGAGAAAGGAACCCCATTGATAAAGGAACCAGCAGGTTTGGAGGTACCAAGATGCATTACCAAACATTTGTGTTAGTTGAGAGGTATACTCCATTGTAAACCCTATTCATCCATTTTTTCAATTGAGAGGGTAAGAGCTGAACACACCTCTACAGCGTCTGTGTAATTGTATTCTCCGTAGATTTTAATATCATCCGCATAGGCTTTTACGTGAACCTCATGGTGCGTTCTAGGGATGGTAGGCAACTCATGTGTGCATATCAAAAATGAAGCGGAGCGGCTCCTGGAGGTGTGCCGCTAGAGCAAATAACTTGGAGAGTAAGCATGTCCTATTTTAACTGTCATGGACCTGTCCTTGAGGTATGATTCTAGCCATTCTAATGATTTACTATGAATACCGACAGGTCAGAGCTTCGTAATTAATTTACTATGAGAGACCTTATCAAAAGCCTTAGAAAAGTCGAAATATATAATATCTACTGATTTTCCATTGAGATGAATTTCCATTTTTCCATTAGTGGTTCACACCGGTCATAAACTGAGTCAAGTAGGTTCGTGGTAGAGGAGGCACCAGGAAGAAAACGGTGTTGTTCCTAAGGGATAAGAGCGCTCGTTTTCAATAGGGATGTACGAAAAGTTTTCTGGAAAAAGCGGAAGGCGAAAGGCGGAATGGAAACGCTCAAAAATGACCGGAAGCCGGAATACGAAACGCGGAAACGGAAATGACTCATATTCGCCATTTTTTCAAAAGCGCATCTGAAACTGCGTCAGAGGCGGCTTCTATTTCACTTTTTCTTGCTAAGAACTTTGCGTGCAGCAGAATCTTCCCCAGATAAATGCTCATCGTCATCATAGCATATCATTACATAACGAAGCATGAATTCATAATACTGTTATGATAACCTTTTAGCTATGGCTAAAACAATAAACAAAAACAAATTCAGGGTTATGTCTCACTATTTCAGCATGCAGTCTCTCCGCTGTTTCCATGTCTAGTTCCTGCGACGGCTTTTCGCTGGCTTTTTTTGCTGTAATTTTTTGAACTGTAGACTTAACCGACTTAACCACTTTAGGTTACTAACAGGCCAGCATTTAAAAACTCATTCGGGTGAATTCTAAAACTGGAGCAGTCACCTAGATCATTTTCCGCCCAGGGAAGACATTCCTCTCAACATTTTTAGAAGCCTGTGGCATCATGGACGACGTGATGACTGCACAGATATCTGCACACTCAAGATTAGCAGCCACATTGTAATCACCAAAACGGTAATAGTACCCAGAATTCATCCTAGGATCAAAGATGATAACTAACCATGACTGACAAGTCATAGTAAGTCCACACTTTCGAGTAATATTCAATCTGTGCCAGCCTAGAAGCTCACTGATACAAATGTGACACAGCGGGAGAGTTCTTAGATGGTTCTCGAAGTAGCAGATTTGTTTCAGAATTCAGTAAGTCACCCTAGTCAATCAAAATAACAGCTCATGGTAGATATTCGTAATGCGTCATTAAAAAATGAATTGCATAGCTCTACAGTACCGGACATATCTTTTGGTCATTGGCCGAAAAAGCCGCGCCGGCCAACATAGGCCGCTTTGGAGCGTTCTAAAGCGGCCTTTTTTAATAACTTCTTAAGAAATCGAGTACTTTGAAAATAAACATATATTTGAACTCAACAGCTCAAGCTCTATCTTCTGGTATATAAATCTCAGTAGAGTTGAACAATGCATATAGGCCTGACAGAATCAATCGAGTGGGCGCGACAGCTTGTAGAGTGGGCGTTTAGGAAATTTTTTTCAGAAATTCTCAGCCATCATACTGAGGAATTGTTCTAAGACTGTCCAGGTTGCCTTTGGAGTCCGTGAACAATGCATATAGAATCGGACCTATCAATCGAGGAGGGGGGGACAGTTTGTAGAGTGAGCATTTAGGGAGTTTTATGAGAAATTCTCAGCCGCCCTACTCAGGAATTGCTGTATACTCTGTTCTGGCGAGACTTTGGAGTACGCTGTGCACAATGTATATAGAGTCGAACCTATCAATCGACTGGGAGAGTCAGCTCGCAAATTGCACCGCGGGGGTGTTCTGAGCGCAATAACTCTGTCAATTTCGAGTCTTTCCGGCTGCAGGTTGTGGATTTTGTAGGCAGTAGAAAGTTCAAGAAGCGCGCTGAAAAATAGCGACCTAGCTTAAGACTGGACAAGTACGAAAATGCAGGCAAACCTTGTGTCACACGATTTCTTCCGAGTTCAGTCGACTACTACAGGAAGACGAGACGAGCCAATGGCATCCAAATGCACGGACGAGCGCAAGACTGAAAGCACTTTACGATGACATGCTCGCAGCTGTGGCGAGAACTGTCATCTGGGCGAGTAATAGCTCGGACAACATAGACCGTTGTTGTGCTAAATTGCACCCGCGGGCGTGTTCGGAGCACGATAACACTGTCAGCTTCCAATCTTTCTGGCTGGAACGAGTGGATTCCGTAGGCGGTAATATTCCCTAGTAAAGCGTTATAGCACAGTAAATTATCTTACGAATTGGCAAGGTTACGGTGGTGCGAAAATGCAGGTTGGGCATGTGTGACACGATTTTTTCAGATTTCGGTCGACCGCTGCGCGTGCACGAGGCGAGCTAACGGCATGCAAACTCGCGGACGAGCAAAACACCGAAGGCACTTTATGATGATCTGCTCCTAACTCTCCAGCTGCCTATACTGCCTTAGCCCCATCTGCCATTTTAGAGCGGCGGACGGCAGCGGTGAAGATTCTTCCGCACTTACTCGCCCATGTTCGAGTTTTCGAGCCCCAGCCAGGATACCATTCTGTTCAGCTAGAAAAGCCCTATCGAATGGTGTCAATCTCGACCAATTCTGGGAATATCGGTTTTTTGACAATTTCGCATCAAAGGCGAGGCGGCTCAAGGCCGCGGCAGAAGGACAATGACGTCATCGAAAATCGATGATTTGGAGCCGGCCGGGCCAAATCTTATACCGTTCGATAGAGTTTTTGGTGGTGAATTGAATGGTTTTACTGCGAGCAGCAAGAACTGTAATCTGAGCGATTAAGAGCGCGGAGAACATCGACCGTTGTTGTGTTAAATTGGACGCACGGGCGTATTCTGAGCGCAATAACTCTATCACGTTTAAATCTTTCCGGCTGCTACTTGTGGATTTTGTAAGCAGTAGAACGCTCAATAGGTGCGCTGAAACACAGCAACGTAGCTTATGACTGGACAAGGTTACAGCGGGGCGAATATGCAGTTTAGCCTTGTGTGACACGATTTTTTCCGAATTCAGTCGACCACTGTAGGAACACGCGATCAGCTAGCGGCCTACGAATGCGTAGGCTAGCAAATCAGCTAAGGTACTTTACGATGATCTGCTCCTAACTCTCCAGCTGCCTATACTGCCTTAGTCCCAGCTGCTATGTTAGAGCTGCGGAGGGCAGAGGTGAAGATTCTTCCGCCCCTACTCGCCCAAATTTGAGTTTTTGACCAACAAGACGATATTGTTCTGTTTAGCTCAAAAAGCTCTATCGAACGGTATTAATCGCGGCTAATTCCGGGAAAATTGGTTTTTTGACAATTTCCTTCGAGGATGAGGGCTCTTCGCCGAGCCTGCCCGGACAGTGACGTCATCGAAAGTTAGGAGCAGATCGTCGTAAAGTGCCTTCGGTATTTTGCTCGTTCGCGAGTTTGCATGTCTTTAACTCGCCTCATGTACTCGCAACGGTCGACCGAAATCTGAAAAAATCATGTCACACATGCCCAACCTGCATTTTCGCACCGCCGTAACCTTGTCAATTCGTAAGGTAATTTGCTGTGCTTTGGTGCTTTACTAGAGCATACTATTGCCTACGGAATCCACACGTCCCAGCCAGAAAGATTGGAAGCTGACAGAGTTATCGTGCTCCGAACACGCCCGCGCGTGCAATTTAGTACAACAACGGTCGATTTTCTCCGCGCTCTTACTCGCTCAGATTACAGTTTTTGTTGCTCGCAGTAACATCTTGCAATTTACTACGAAAGGCTCTATCGAAATTGAATGGTATCAAACTTGGCCCGGTTCAAAAATATCGTTTTTGGATAACGTCATTGTCCTTCTGCCG
>OX377203.1:63864161-63967239 GCA_947396885.1 Heligmosomoides polygyrus polygyrus
TTTTTTGTTTCTTCTGGAAGCGCAACATAGCTCTGCGGAGGGCTCCCCTCGTAAGGCAGCCAAATACGACATCTTTTACGTAGCGCTGGTGTGTTCCACTCCATTGGTGAAATAAGCTAGGCCAGATATAATGTAACTGGGCAATCATGTGCCTTGCTAGCAGGGCATATAAACACTTAATTCAAGGTGAGGCGCTCCAAGCTGCTTTGCGCGCTCGTGGCTTCAATTGGTCAAGGAAATAGTTGCGGAGTTACTGATGTGTTCCGTTTTTAAGAGGTTGCCTGCCCCTATTATATCACTTATCCGGTTGTATCCGAATCGGATATCCGAAATCCGGCTCGGCCGAAAATGGCGTTATCTGAATCATCCGAAGATCCGGGGTTTCTAAAATTGCCCTCATCTGAATCATCCGAAGATCCGGGGTTTCTATAAATTGCCCTCATCTGAATCATCCGAAGATTCGGGGCTTGAAAAAATGGCGTATCCGAATCATCCGATTATCCGGAAAAATCGGTGTCGGATCCAATGTCTAGAGCACAACAAGCTGGTGCTCGAGTTGGTGTCTCATCCTTCCCGAATAGTATCGCTGGATCACTCGAACGCCGGCTTGTTTTTGTTGTGATCCGAACCTATGATCGAGCCACTGATCAACCTTTTGCTCACTGCAGCACCGCGGATAGGCACCTTTTACCTCTCCATATCTCTCAGAAGTCTTGGAAGAGAAGGCCGACTCACACTGCTTCATCGTCAGAAATCTTTGTTCATTCGCAGCAGCAGTATTTCAACGTAATAGCAGCACTCCGAACTATACCTAAATTCTAGTAGCTTCTAAAAGTGCATCTGCTCGAGTTCCAGAGCTGTAATGATGAACTGGTCTGAAATGTTAACCTTGACATCCCGTTCGTGCCTATGTAGTTTCTCGAAAAGCATTTCAGAAGGGTGTTCGACCATAGTTGAAACTTTGGTCACGAGCAAGATCCGAACTCCACAGTTGACCTCAAGACAGATAGCAGATTGGCGGAAACAACTGAGCCTCCTAGGAACCTTACGAACCGACGTTACGGAGCTATCCCCCCCCCCTTAGGAAGAAGAGCTGTTTAACGCTGTTAAGGTTAGGGAAGTAACCCTTGGGCTCGACATCCGCATAAACTGCTTGTTTTGCTAAAACCTTAACAATACCAAGTACTCGGGAGAAAATCGTGAGAAAATTTGAGGTGGAGTCACATTTTCGTCACAACCCAGCAGAAGTTTTTACTATTCAGATGTAGTAAGCGGTCTTCAGACCAGGAACTACTTGGTTTGAGGATTTACTCAGAAAGAGAAGCACGAAAATTGGTTATGTGAGACACGGTCTTCGCCGCGGGCCGCTGTTGCCGTTCCCGCTGTTGCAGGTGTTTCTGCAGTCGGTGGATCCGGTTCGTTCTGGTCTGCCAGGCGCGACGCCACTTCTCTTGCCCCCACCCTCGCCAGTTGGAGGAAAGTCCAAACGAGCGCCGAGGCTGGACGGCAGACTAAAAGCCGTCGAACTGGTTCACATTCCGAAATTTACTATTGCACCTGTACGGGCCTACCCCCCCCCCCCCGCCCAGAAAAAAAAAATCACCCCTTTCTGATTCTGTTCACTGCAAACTGCTCAACGGTAACAGCTTCAAGTCGCCTTTCGTCTGGAAGAGTCACCAATCTTCTTTTCTCGTATCGTCTGCCCATCCTTTAGAATTTCTCCAGCTACAGTTCCCTCTCGTTGTAATGTATTTGAAGGGATTGGAGAAAATCCGCGTTATAACGGGAGTCGCGTCCTAACTGCAGTTGAAGTTTTTACACCATTTTACGCACAGACTTATCTAAAATCATATATAATGTCCGAATATGGCTATAGTGATGAAATATGTGGTCATGAAAAGAGTGTGAAGGCAAAAAACAACTTTAAATGATTAAGGAGGCCCTGTCCTTACCATTAGAGACACTCTCTGTCATATGCATAAATACGCAAAACGAGTGTGAGGAATAACAGAGTGCCAGCGGTAGTTAGACGTGATCAATTGTGCAACCCACTGTTGCAGGATCTTTTGTTGTGATCAAGACTGTCGCGCCAGGCGGGAATCGAACCAGCACTCCCAACCTGCGGGCAAGATTTTAGCCGACTACGCTGTTAAATCGCGCGCCATATCCGAGACATCCTTGCTGCAAATGGCTGATCAGCACTATCCCATGATTTCGGAATGTTGAGTGCGATCAAACAGCGCTGCAGCTGTAATCCTGGCCGAAAAGCAGAGGATGAAGGCGCTGGCCCCGCATGGTTCTGGTCGCAACAAAACATCCCATAGCGGTATGTAGCATCCATACTAGCAGCTTCAATCTTGAATCGTAAGTGTAGGAGATTGTTTTGAATAATCAGAGTTTGTTTCCACATCCTCTCTCGTTCCCGATAGAGGAAGTCTCCCAATGTTCGGAAGCTTCTAACGACTATCAGGAGCCTTCCACTGTGCTCGACATGTTACTGACTATGCACACTTTTGGTGACCGCGCATGCGAGGAACACTGATATGCATCTAATACGATGCCACCCGGGTGCTGGTCGTGACTATGAACGATGCAGATGCAGGGTAGGTCTGATCGCAGACGCTGTTAGCATCTTGCTCCTCTTCATTTTCTGTGTGGGACCGCAACTGAGCCCAGCTCCCGTTATAACGGGAGTCGTTTTGAACGCAGAGTTCCTCCTAAAACCTCGCTATAACGGGGGTAGCGTTGTATCCGACGCGTCTTAAGCGGAGTTGATTTGTATTGGCGTAAAGGCAAGCTGGCCGGGGCCGGAGAAATTCTTCGTTATATCGAGAGTCGCATCCTATCCGGAGGCGTTATAACGGGAGACGACCGCACTGTCCCTTCGAGGCGTCACAGGGTATGCCAGTCTCAATCTCCCCAACGACGTCATTAGAAGGACCAATAAGGCAAGTCCCATCGGCTAAGCGATAAGTCGTTGCCATAAATTAGGAGCTGCTATTGAGACGGCAATCGAATGGTAGTCCCCGAGTGGAGGTGGCCTTCGGCACGATCCGTCACCGTGGAGCAGTATGCTCGTCGAGATTGGCTGAGTGACGCATCTCACACCTGACCACCCCGCTGGCGACGCCATTGTCCGTGAGCACCGCTGCAGGCGCATCCAGCATTGTCACCCTTCGGGAACGCGACCTCGTGCTCGCTGAGCTGAGTCGGAGACATTTCAAAAAACGGCTGGCGCAGCGGACGGAGCTATTCTGCGTTGCATCAACTTGTTTGCCCCTACTGCTCTCGTGGAGCACGTCAGAAGTGAGAAATTAATCGAGAGACCGTGGACTCTTTTTAGCGTCCTAACAAGGGAAGCCCATGTATTCCCCTCCGAAGATTCTCACTGAGACCTTCTAGGGCATCGAACGAGGATCACAGAACTGTGTTTCGTTCTTGCTACGGGCCACTGGGTAGTCCGAAAATGGAAAAAATGGTATCACTTCAGAGCGGGCTGATAAAGCATAAGTGACACCTGAGATGGCCCTTTCGAGTTCAGAACTTTATCAACAAAAGGTTTTGAGCTCAAATTAAAATTTGATTATAGTAATACCAGACTTTCAGCGGCCTAACACCTGGTTGAGGGAGTCGTCCCCAAACCCCGAGAGTAAGAGAACTCCAATCTTCCTCCTTCTCCTTTAGGCCTTCTTACTTTTGTCAGGTAAAGAACCGGTTTTACTTTACTTTACTTTTACTAATATATAGATTAGTGCAGCGGGATGTGGCAGGGCAGAATCTTCACTGCTCCTATGAAGCTCATCCACTCTCTATCGCATGCACGCGATTTATTATCCGAAGAGCTCGTTCTCTATGTGGCGAGAAACAGATAATGAGAGTCCCAATCCGGAGTAAATCTGCAGACACATAATTAAAATTAAACGGAACTGGTCGAGGTCTACACCGTTTACGGTCCCACGGCAACAAAAGTCCTTCCAATTCCATAGTCACTCTCTCTCTACCTCTCTCCCCTCTTCCCGCTAACACTTCCTTGCCTATGTTCTGGCAGAGAAACGGAGTGGGAGCCAAGCACGCACATGTGACACTGAGACCTGACTCACGTATCACCACGTTGCCGCGACGTCTATGACACTTCTGCACCGCCGACATACGTGCCACGACATCTGTTACCCGTCTTCAGAAGTGGTCAACTTCAGGACTGGTCATCCCTTATTCCCCCTCCCTGTAGTGGTCCTCCTTTGCTGATCCCCGCATCACTGGTCCCCCTCCTACTGCTTCCCTTACTCGGAATCCCTACGCCGGCACGTTTTCTGAATCCCTACGCTCCGCACTTGGTCCCCATTCATACCCTGACGCGTTGCCCACTGAATATATCGTGAACTTGAACGATCCTCCGCCAACGATATAGTTCGCCAACAAGCGTTCATGGTTAAGCTCAATGAAACCCCGGCTGGCATGCGCCGCACTGTCGTGGACCACTTTTGGCTTCAGTCCCCTCTTACAAAGTTTCCTAGACGAAGCTGCAGGGTACATTCACGTGATCATTCGCATCTATGGTGACAGCGACCGGATGGCCGAGTGGATTGCTATGCGGACTTCCGGACTCTTCTGATTGCGGGAGGGGGTAGGGGGTTCGATTCTGGAGGTAGGCTAGGGGATTTGCTAGGTGATCTATTGCCATTTCTACAAAAGAAGAGTGCATTTTGGCTTAGGCTTAGGAGTGAGCGATTGGGGAGTTTTATCAGAAATTCCCGGTCGCCCTGCTCAGGAATTGCTCTATAACTGTCCAGCTTGTCTTTGGAGTGCGCGGTGAACAATGGACATAGAGTAGAACCTATCAGTCGAGTAGGCGCGAGAGCGTGCAAGTTGCAGGTACGGGCGAGTTCGAAGCGTGATATCTCTATTATGTGGCTCTTATAGCTCTTTTTCTGTCTACTTTTCTTTTCGTACTGCTGCCGCCATATTCATTTCGCCTCTCTCCAATTACTGACTACGAGTTTACTACGATCACAAACCTTTTAAAAGATTCCTAAACATTAGGATCAAAGGGTTGAAAACACTCAGACTGCAGCATATGTTCTTGTTCCCGCCTACTGTTGTTTGCTTAAGGCGCACAACTTGTGCAACAAATGAAAATGAACAAATCTTTTCGGCTTTGTAGGTAGCACAAGTTTCTAGAAGCACAATAAAACACAACGGCGTAGCTCATGAAGAGACTATGTTAGGCCTCGTGCATACTTCCCGTCGCCGCGATTGAATCGCGGCGATCAGTTTTGCAAAGCGATGCGAAAGAATTTGAATTTCTCTGTGCTCGTCGTATCGCCCATCGCTCTGCAAGGGAGCGCGACGGCGATCCGTCCAGGACCAACGATAAACACCGCGCGCGGCGCGAAAAAGTATGCCATGCCCGCGATGGGCGCGAGAAGCTATCGCGCATGCCCGACCGCCACTGTTGCGGCGGCCGCGGCGAAGTTTTCTTTGACTGCTCTTCCGCGTACGGTGGAATGGCCATGAACTGAGCGCCGCGATGGCATCGCGGCGATGGAAGTATGCCCCCGGCCTTACAGCGGTGCGAAAATGTAGGCGAGGCTTGTGCGACCCAATTTTTTCCCTATTTCGGTCGACCACTACGGGAAGACGCGGCGAGCTAACGGCCTACGGATGCTTAAGCCGCATGCCCACTATACTTGTGTCCTTCCAAAAATTTTTCGAATAAACGAATAATCGAATATATTCGGTTTCACGAAAAACCGAATATTCGAATAATGAATATATTCGAATTTTGGACCTTGTCGAATATTCGAATAATGAATATATTCGAATTTTGGACCTTGTCGAATATTCGAATAATGAACATATTCGAATTTTGGGCCTCGTCGAATATTCGAATAATGAATATTTTCGAATTTTGGGCCTCATCGAATACTCGAATAATGAATATTTTCGAATTTTGGGCCTCACCGAATATTCGAATAATGAACATTCGAATATTCGAATTTATTCGAATATTCGTTCGAAATTATTCGACTCGGTCTGAAGTATACGACAGAAGTATTTGAAATGAAAGTCAAATTGAGCCCAGGCTAAATGCCTTTTCTAAATTCTTCTGTAAGATCGTGTCTTCAATTTTCAAATCCAAACTCTTCTAATCTTAATGAATTCCGACCGTAACGCACAACTGACATAGTGCCACAAAATTTATCAATAGCGAATACTTTGGTTGAAATTGTAAACATTCTACGGCTTCTAGCCACAAAATTTATCAATAAAGAATAATTTGGTTGAAATAGTAGATATTCTACGGCTTCTGATGACCCTCGTAAAGCAAATACAGAAATAAACGTAATCTCAAACACGACATGTTATTTAAAGGCATTATGCTATTATGTATATGATGTTTTATGTTACAAACCCGGACAAGAAAAAACAACAATTGAGTGAGGAAACACCTCGCCGTTAAGCTGAGAAATAAAGTCTCCTACAAGTGAATCACAGAAAAGGACTTTGAGAAGGATGAATGATGCTGTGGCAATTTGGGGTGAGATCGCAGCCAGTCTATACCCTTCCGACTGAGAAAATGAATGTCGAATAGTCTGCCCGTGCGACACTTCTCGAACGGCACGACTGGAAGATGGTCTCCCAAAAACATATTACTATTAACCAGAAGACCGCTCCTTGGCACTCAGCGTGACATACTTCCGATTGGTATTGGTGGCCGGTGATTGCGGTCGAAGAAAGCCTCAACCAAAGAACCAGGATGTGTTCCTAAGCCACACCAACGGTAGACCAAACAAACCGACGATGAAGTACTTTCGACAGAGGTCGACCTTGGCCGCATCGTTCATGTTTCTCAAGTCCATTGGTCGGCCTTCGCTTGGGTAATTAAACATGTTTCCCATTTCGAACATTTTCATGGCTCCATATGAAATATGTATACCAAACGATAGAGCTCGAGCTGCTGAGCTCAAACCTTGGCTTTTCATATACTTGACTTTAGGCGAGTTATATCCAGAATGCGCAAAAACTGACACCCAGTAGTCTATCTCAGTATCAAATGTATCACCTGTCGTCCCGTTGATCATCGACTTGCTCGAGCTGGCGCCAGCAGCGTCTCCATTCGTCCCTGTCGCGTGCCAGAGTGGTCCAATGGATCCTCCTCGCTCGAGGGACACGAAGAGCGTCATATCGGGCGTTCAGGGCTTTCACGAAGAAGTCCGACCAACGCGTTGGTGGGCGTCCCGGTGTTCTCTTGACATCTCGCGGAATCCAGTCGGTAACGACTCTCGTCCCGCGGGTGTCTGCGAAGCGCATTACGTGGCCGGCCCACCTAATTTTCGACAACTTGGCTCACGCGACAGCGTCTCTTATCTTCGAACGTCGGTGAAGCTCGGAACTCCGGAGGCGTTCTCTCACTTGCGTGAGTCGTGTCACTCCGAGCATCATCCTCTAGATTCCACGCTGCGCGACGCTGATCGCGTGTTCATCCTGCTTTCGTATAGCCCAGGTCTCTGAGGCGTATGTTAGGGCAGGAAGAACGGTAGAGTCGAATAGGTGGGCACGGAGTCGGACGTTCTTCGTCTTCTTCGCGACTTCTTCGACGCTCTTGAAAGCTCCCCAAGCCGCTCGTTTCCTCCAGCTCAGCTTCGGCGCTAGGTCGTTGGCCATATTGACTTCGCGACCCAGATACACGTAGCTGGAGCAATCGGAGATGTTCGTTCCGCTGAGCGAGAATGGGGCACCAGAAACTTGTCCGTTCCTCATGAACTCGTCTTCGTAAGATTAAGCTGCAGTCCAACGTACCCACATACACGATCGAAGTCGGCAAGCATTCGCTCCGCCTGGCTTATGCTTGGTGTTATGAGCACGATGTCGTCAGCGAAACGAATATGGTGCAGCTGCTGGCCGTCGACCTTCACTCCCATGCCTTCCCATTCTAGTTCGCGCATGACGTTTTCGAGGGTGGCGCTGAAGAGCTTCGGGGATATGGTTTCCCCTTGCCGAACCCCTCTCCTTACGTCGATGACGACGTCGTTGTAGAATGGAGAGATCTTGGTCGTGAATCCACTGTACAGCTCTCGAAGGACTCTGATGTACTGAGTAGGAACGCCCTGAGTGAGCAGGGCGTCGAGGACCGCTTCAGTCTCGACGGAGTCGAATGCCTTCTTCAGGTCGATGAACGTAAGGCACAGCGGCAGCTTATACTCTCGCGGCACTTCGATGAGCTTCGTAATGGTGTGTATGTGGTCGATCGTGCTGAATCCTCTCCGAAATCCTGCTTGTTCGCGTGGCTGTCCTTCGTCCAGCGTTCTGCTGATCCTATTCAGGATCACTCGAGTGAATAGCTTGTAGACTACGGACAGCAGGCAGATCGGGCGATAGTTGCCAATGTCATGCACGTCTCCCTTCTTGTACAGCAAGACGGTCTTGCTGGTCTTCCACTGAGATGGAACCTTGCACTCCGACAGGTATCGTGTGAAGAGCCGCGCCAGGGTGTTGATGAGCGCTGGCGGGAGGTTCTTCAGGTGTTCGGGTCTGATCCTGTCAGGGCCGGGTGCTGTACGTTTCTTCACCGACGAGATGGCGTGTCGGATCTCGGAAGGGAGAACAGAGGAAACGACGTATCCATCCTGCGGAATATGGCATGGGGCAGGTGGACGTGGCTATCGAAGAGATCGGAGTAGAAGTCGTGGATGACCTTCTCCATGGTCCTTCTGGAAGAGGTGACGGTTCCGTCAGGACGTCGGAGAGCGGTCATCTTGGTCTTGAAGTTGGCGAAGTTTCGGCGGGCATTGCGGATGCTCAACCCTGCCTCTGCTGCTTCAGCCAACACTTCCGCCCTTCTCTCCTTGAGATCTTCCTTTATCGCCGCTCTGCATAGCTTCGCAAGCTCGGACGTCAGCTGATAGTTGCCTGACTCTCGTGCTGCTCCACGCTGGCGTATAAGCTCGAGAGTTTCCGGAGACAGGCGCCTCTTGGTGGTCTTCAAGCTCTCGGCTCCCTTAGCACTATCGTGGAGATGGTGCGCGAAGCGGTCGTATTCCTCATCAACGTTGTCCATGACGGCATCTTCCCAAAGGCCGGCAAGAGAGGTGTAAAGGTCCCAGTTGATGGTCGTTCTGGGACTCCTCTTCTTGAACTTCGCGGCCTTCTCTCCTTGACGCGAAAAGCGAAACCTCGCGCGAAGGAGGCGGTGGTCCGATCCCGTATAGAACTTGGGGACAACGGAGACGCCGGTCAGGCAATACTTGCGATTGAAGATGATGTGGTCGATCCCGTTGTGGAACTGGCCACCGGGAGATTCCCAGGTCCATCCTAGGGAGGGAGGCTTCTGGAACTGCGAGTTTCCATGGATGGTCTTGGTCGACATGATAAACTCAGACAGCCTTTCACCTTGCTCGTTCCACTCCAAACCGTGGGTTCCGATGCGAAGTTCTTCTGGCGACCTTCGCGGTCCGATCTTGGCGTTGAAGTCGCCGACGATCACCTTGTAGAAGGTGTGATCTTCATTATAGAACTTCTCCAGCTCCACGTAGAAGGCTTCGACCTCTTCGTCGTCGTAGTGGGATGTTGGGGCATACGCGACGAATACGGTCAAAGCTGGCACGGAGTCACATTGCTTCAGTCGCAGACGTCCGATTCGGGTTGTCAGAGACTCGTACGAGTCGATGTTCATGGCCAAGTGCGTGTTGACGAGGACACCAACGCCGCCTACTCCCCTGCTGTCGCATGTTCCGAGGAACAGTTCTTCTCCGGAGTCGTAGGCGGCGTGTAGGGGGTGGTATCTTCTCGTCTCGTTCAGTCCGATGACGTCGTACTTGATCTTCTTCTTGCATCATCAGGTCCTCGACGGATGCTTCCGATGCAAGTGTGCGGGCGTTGTAAGTACAGATCGTCATCCTAGTCCTTCTCAGTTTGCGCAGCCTGGTTAGGCCCTGAGATTTTAGCAGCCTCTCCGTACTCGTCCTTCCCATCGCTGCAGAAATGGGGGCTCTTTCGGGGTCAGGGGAATGAGGCCCTTTAGTGCTGCTGTGTTTGACTTCCATGCAACACGCGTAGCTAGTCAGGCTCTGTCGTGCGGGCGAAGAACTCCGGGCAGCCAGCCAGACTGCACGAAGGGACGGGGCGAGACTTTTGAGGCGGCCCCGAATCGCCTTACATGTACTCCCAGTCTACCGAGTGCAAGCTTTTGGCCGAGCCGATACAGTTACAATCCGCACAGTCACGGACACATCCGCGCACACTGTGCACGAACATGCCGCTCCCACGCACAAGGAACGCGTCGACCCGACACAGCAGGAGCAAGGAGTCCATCCCCTGCATCCCACCTGCGTCTCTGGGCAGTACACGGTCGCATTTGGTTCGCGTTTAATTCCCCTATCCACCACCCGGGGACGTGCCACGTGGCCCTGCGACAAGCGGCCCGAGATCCCTCTTAACAAGAGAGCCCGAAGGCTCTCTATCGAGGGAGATCCGTGGCTATCTCAGTAGCGTCGAATATATTCGAATATATTCGAATTTTGGGGCACGTCGAATAGTCGAATAACGAATATATTCGAATTTTGGGCCTCAGCGAATATTCGAATAATGAATATTTTCGAATTTTTGGCCTCATCGAATATTCGAATAATGAATATATTCGAATTTTGGACCTCACCGAATAGTCGAATAACGAATATATTCGAATTTTGGGCCTCAGCGAATATTCGAATAATGAATATTTTCGAATTTTTGGCCTAATCGAATATTCGAATAATGAATATATTCGAATTTTGGACCTCACCGAATAGTCGAATAACGAATATATTCGAATTTTGGGCCTCAGCGAATATTCGAATAATGAATATTTTCGAATTTTTGGCCTCATCGAATATTCGAATAATGAATATATTCGAATTTTGGACCTCACCGAATATTCGAATAATGAATATTCGAATATTCGAATTTATTCGAATATTCATTCGAAATTATTCGATTCGGTCCGAAGTATAATGCCCACTCGGCAGCGGCAACAGTGGCAGCTGTGATTAAGCATAGGGGCATCGATTCCCGCCAGATCGATGCTCCTATGCTTAATCACGGCTGCCGCTGCCGCCGCTGCCGAGTCGGCATGCGGCTTTAGGCAAGCAAATCAGTTAAAGTACCTTACTGTGAACTGCTCACAGGTCTCCAGCTGCATAAACTGCTTTAGCCACATCTGCCATTTTAGAGCTGCGGATGGCGGCAGTGAAGTTTCTTCCGCCCTTGCTCGCCCTATTTCAGTTTTCGACATTCGCAATAACACCACTCTGTTCAGCACGAAAAGCTTTTTCGAATGGCGTCATTCTGGACCAATTTCAGAAGAACCGATTTTGGACAATTTCCCATCGAAGACATGTGGTACCTAGACCATGCTAGCGCGTACGATGGCGTCATCGAAAATCGATATTTTCGAACTTGGCCAAATTCACCCGTCCAAAATTATCTAGGGGTTATTTGGTGAGCTGATTGCGAAATCGACGCCCGTTTTTGAAAACTCCGGTAGGTTTTCAGTAGGCTTTCGATTTTGTTCTGAATAATCGAGTGTGGTCGGGTCAGGATCACCGATTTTGCTCAAACTTCGTCTAAGGGCAGGGGCTATTCGAAGTGCCGAACACGATGCCGAAGTCCATTCGGCCGATTATGCCAGGAGATCATCCATACCGATAACTGAGGGTGATCGGTGATCCTGACCCGACAACCCTCAAACGGCAGGTAACTGGTGGAGTTTTCAAAAACGGACGTCGGATTCGCAATCAGTGCACAAAATAACCTTCTAGATGATTTTGGACGCGGAAATTTAGTCAATTTCGAAAATATCGATTTTCGATGACCCATGGCCCGCACAGACTCGCCGCGTCTTCCCGTACTGGTTGACCGAAATCGGAAAAAATTGAGTCGCACAAGCCTCACCTGTATTTTCTCCCCTCTGTAACATAGCCTTTTTATGAGCTACGCCGTTGTGCTTTAATGCGCTTTAAGAGACTTGTGCTATCTACAAAATCCTCGAGTTGGAGCCGGAAAGATTCGCATTTGACAGAGTAATGGCGCTCCCAACACTCCAGCGCAATTTGCTGGCGGTCGCTTCCACTCGACTAATAGATTTAATTTTATGTGCATTGTTCACGGCGCACTCCAAAGGCAAGCTGGAAGTCTTAGAACAATTTTCTAAGTAGGGCGGCCGTGAATTTCTGACAAAGCTCCCCAAGCGCTCACTCTACAAGCTATCGCGCCCACTCGATTGATAGGTTCGATTCTACATGCATTGTTCACGGCGCACTCCGAAGGCAAGCTGGACATTCTTAATAGGGAAGTGCTTCGATGTCCCATGGAACTTCTAGTTGAGACCAGGATCATTAGAAAGAGCTCGGAATGCTGATTACGAATATGGGTGTCAAAATTGCAAAATGAAACTCCTGAGCGAGTTATCGCCTGCCGAAATCGGGGGCCTCATCACAGGTGACCAGCACCACGCACCGGGCGCTAGAGTGGTGAGTCATCGGGGCTCCGTAAAGGCCCCCGCAGACTTCTGCGGCGAGCGGCGGGCGAAATCGCCGAGCGGCGCCGCTCAGCGGCTTGACTCATCATCAGTGGGAGCGGTGACGGCGAGGTACTGTACTGTTTCTAGTCGGGACCGACTGGTGCTTAACAATAACGCGCCCCGATGACGATCGCGCGCCCGCATCGACCGTCTCCGCTCTGGATCCCGCCGCGAAAGGGCAGAGCGCAGAGCGCAGACAGACAGACGCTGGAGCGGCGCCGCCGGGTGGAATGATTCAAGTCATTTCCGCCAGCGACGCCGCTGGTGCCGCTGGGCGACGCCGCCGGTGCCGCCGGTGCCGCCGGCCGGCCAGCGGCGCCGCTGGCGGCGAGCTCTGCGTCCCTGCCCTATGGTTAAGCATAGGGCAGCGGCGACGACGCAAAAGTCTGCGGGGGCCTTAAGAAGGGCCCGCCAGCTGCGGCGGTGGCGCAGGGATAGCGCCAACGGTCGTCGGGTGCGACGTCGTTGGTTCGGTCACCGTTGCCGCCCTTTTTTTGCAAATCATGATTCATCTTCGAAATTACCTTTTGTTCTGAATTATGGCACGTGTCTGATTAAATAGCCGGGAAAACTGCCATACACGTTTGCAGAAATGCTTTAAGGCAAAAACTGCTATGGTGACATTTTTATTTACTCTGGTACCCCAAATTCAGCGAAAAGAATGGACACAATCTTTACTGGTGAAAAGGACACAGTGAGTGAAGAAAAGGCAGTAGAACAACGACATCTTCCTTTTCATACATTCTACTTACTGTTTTACTTCACACATTTTTTATGCTTTGTTCCATGAATGCCATGGTTGTTAGAAACTCCTCTAATTATTCAATATATGATTTAGAATCTATTTGTGCAAAATAGTAGATAAAAATGTCTCCATACTAGTTTTTTGCCTTAAAGCATTTTTACAAACGTGTATGGCAGTTTTTCCGGCTATTTAATCCGACACGTGTCACAGTTCAGAACAAAGGGTCATTTCGAAGATGAATTATGATTTGCAAAAAAACGGGCAGCAACGGGAACCGAACCAACAACCTCGCACCCGACGACCGTGAGCGCTACCCCTGCGCCACCGCCGGGCCCTTCTTACGGAGCCCCGATGACTCACCACTCTCGCGCCCGGTGCGTCGTACAGCCAACCTGAGGTGAGGCCCCCGATTTCGGCAGGCAATAACTCGCTCTGAGTTTCATTTTGCAACTTTGACACCAATATTCGTAATCAGCATTCCGAGCTCTTTCTAATGATCCTGGTCTCAACTTGAAGTTCCATGGGAGGTCGAAACCCTTCCCTAGTTAGAGCAATGCCTGAATAGGGCGGCTAGAAATTTCTGATAAAACTCCCCAAACGCTCACTCTACAGCTCGAGCTGCAGACTCTACAGCTCGAGCTACAGCGATAGAGCTCGAGCTGCTGAGCTCAAATGCATGTTGCTTTTCACAAGTATATGATTTCAAAAAAAAGTTCTTTAAAAAAGTCGCTTTGGAACGCTCCAAAGCGTTCTTTTCGGCAATTGACCAAAGCATATGCGCGGTACTGCAGAATCGCTTTCTTCTCCAATGCTATTTTCCAACCTTCGACTTTGAAATGCAAAGTGGTGCAAGAGAAGTGAACATTTTGGAAAGGATGGCAGATTCGTGGTCAGCGGCTTAAGTAATTCCTATATAAGAAGTCAGGGCGAAATCGGTGGTCGTGACCTCGTCACCCTTATTCACCGCTACCCAATAATACGGTGTTCTACCAAAGCCATAATGCACTCTTCTGTTGTAAAAATGGGAACAGGCTACCGAGCAAATCCCGCAACCCCCTCCGGAATCGTACCTTCGACCCCTCTCCCGTAAGTCACCATGGCTATCCACTCAGCCATTCAGTGGCTGCCATCATCGATGCGAGTGAATCACTTGAATGTACCCTGCAGCTTCGTCTAGGAAACGTCATTAATTATCATATCACTGTAATCAAACTTTAATTTGAGCTCCAAACCTTTCGCAGGTCAAGTTCTGAGCACGACAGAACAATTCCAGGTGTCCCTCATGCCTTATCGTCCCGCTCTGAGGTGACACCATTTTTTCCATTTTTGGACCACCCAGTGGCCCGTAGTGAAAAAGAAACACAGTTCTGTGTCCCACGTCCGATGCCCTAGAAGACCATATAGGTCTCGTTGAGAATCTTTAGGGAAAGTTAATGGGCTTCCCTTGTAAGGATGTAGGTGCATAACGAGTTAGCGGCTTACATTCCTTTTTAGGTGTAGATGTCTCCGATTCAGAGCCTATGGCAGGTGAACACGCTGCGTTCTCCTAATAGTGGTGTCCAGCTCTAGTATTGCTCCGGAATAGTGGTCACCAGTGGTAAGAAGTTGGAGAAAATTCATCGTCATAAGACTACGTTCTCTATCCATATTGCGCTCTTCAAGCTCCCGAATCACTTTTCCCAAAGACTGCTTTCCAAAGGAAAGGCAGACGGAGACGATTGTATTGCTGCCACAGCGGTTGCCTTCTGTTCTTTAGTGCTACTTGCAACAGCGTGTTTGTGGCAGTGTAAGCATTGTAAAGGATAACGGATTCCACTTTTGGTTTTAAATGGTCATAACGTCGTCCGTAGTTACCTGCTTCAATTAAACTAGCAACAGTAACATTCGGCATATCTCTACAAGTGAAGACCACTGGAGGGGATAAAACAACGACTCCGTATAGGTTTTAAAGACAGCAAAAATTTGGCAAATTGCCTCCACAGTATCCGATGGAAGTCAAATATCGCATCCCAAGCAGGGATTCACTACCGCCTTCCTTTATGCTCCTTCACATGTTTTCGATTACATAGCGCTGACCCCAATCCTGGGATCTGGCTTTTCCACCTATCGAACTCCCAATGAATAGAGCCTGCTGCTGGGGAAGTATGAGGATTTAGAGAGGACTTCTTTTCAAACCTTCAGAAGATTTGGAGCTCATTTGAAAAAAGATGACTGTAAACTTCGTTGTATATTGTTTACATTGCTAGTGGTTAGTTCACACTTTATTTCCCTTCATATTCTCTCACACTCTATGCTAGACGTTCGTCGTTGTCTTGAGTAGGTAAGCGAACAAACGAATAAGAAAATATTCCTGAAGTGATGGTAGGTCGCGTAGTCGAAAACAAACTTCAAGCGACTACAGAGGAGAGCGAACTCGAGTATACTGAGCAACTCATCAAACAACTGTGTCTGTTTTTCCTTTGAAGTTCGTCTAAAAAGCTGTTGAAATCGAACTGAATTCACACTTTTGGGAATACAGGTCTCACCCTGCCTCTACTAGATCTCGTTGAGGCGTTTGAGCAAGTGTTGCCAGCTTGATGGACATCCGTCATCCGGCTCGCGCGTTCGTAAGAAAGTTCTTAGAGGCGCATATTTCCCAGGCCTTTCGTTCACCACTTGTTCCTATTCATTTCGGCTGCCTTAGTGACGAATTTGGCCATCCTTTTCCCGGCCCCTTCGCAATCACAATGGTAAACTAGAGGTCAGAGCTAAGCCATGTTAAAAGGCTGAAGCTGAAGTTGCTCTGCGAAACACATGGCGAAAGGCGGCGTGTTCCCCGCTTGTGGGGTGTATTTCGTCGACCGAGAACGGAAGGAAGACGAGCGCCAGCTCCGCGACGGGCATCTTCGGGATGCCGCCACGGTCTCCCGTGCACCCGGGCCGACCGCCCAGCCTGTCCACGGACATGATGATTTGAATTTCTACATGTCTCATCGACAGCGGTCGATGCATTCGGCCCCGAATGCAGGTGCCGGTACCAGCGATACGGTACCGGCCCCTGCAGAGTCACGAGGCAGCGCCTCGCGCTTGCTGAGGTCAGCAAGCGCCAGCGCTGACGAAAGAGGGAGGGCCCCGGCTAAACCCATTCCGGCTTTTTCTCGTCTAGCGACTGGTTGTCGCGCTATGTCCTCTACTAACAGTCAGGACACCGTCACGTCAGATATTGCTATCCCTAAAGCTGTCTTCGACGAGCTCTGCTGTAGAGCAAGCGTCCAAGCCGAAGCCGCCGCTGCTTTGGTCCTATGGTCAGCAATTGGAGAGTCCGCATCTGTCGCACAAGCCGCACATGTCGCCAAGGAGATCGATCTCCTTTCAACGATGATGCCCACTTCGACCGTGAGTAAACCTGTCTTCAAGAGACCAGGTCTCGAGAAGCATTACGAGTTCTAACAGTAATGTGCTGGCTTCAATTAGCCCTTTGCTGCCGATGGCTCCCGAGGTCTATCGTATTAAAGCAACGATCACGAAAGCGTTTCAGTTGCTTTCTCAACGTGGCTGGGAACATCCACACTACCCAGGAGTTTTGGTCTGGATTGGGACTTTCCAAGTTATTCCGATCGGTTATTTTGCACGGCTTCATCCCGTCTTGGGTGGTAGTTCCTTCACTAAATTTCAGAAAGGAAATTTCGGTTTCAGATTTCATAAATGCTGCATTTATTAATTCACAAATTGATCGCCTATTGATTCCAAAGGCTATCGAGGAGGTCAGAGACGGTTCTTTCATTCGCGTCAACCAACTTTCCGTTCCGAAGGTGAGAAGTTGAGACTGTTACTAGATCTCCCTGTTCTGAACAGATGTTTCCCAAGAGTAGGGATTAAATATAAAGACATGAGTAAGATTGCAACTCTGCTCCCGAAGGGAGGATTCATAGCGTCTTTCGACCTAAAGTCAGGTTTCCATCATGTGAGTATGCATAAGGACTTCTCGAAGTTTCTGGGTTTCAAATGGAGAAATAGGTTTTTAAAGTTTGTCGTTCTTCCATCTGGGATGCCGCTAGCTCCATTTATTTTTACCAAGCTTTTAAAACCTCTCCTAAAAAAGTGGAGAGCATTTGTGTGGCCATATATCTTGATGATGGCCTAATCTGGAGCGCATCCGCACACAGGTGCGAAGAGTCGGTGAAGACTATACGTGCAGATCTCGACTCGGGCTTCTCGATAGCCGAAGGCAACAGCTGCTGGGTCCCTACCCAGAAGCTAACATGGCGAGGCCATATGATAGATTTGATAGATTTCGTACTGGACCTCACTGGTGAAAGAAGAGCCAGAACTAGAGAGTTTGGTTTGAGGTTACTGAAGAACCGCAGCTCCTCTTTGCTGCGGTTGATGGTCTAATCTGGAGCGCATCCGCACACTGGTGCGAAGAGTCGGTGAAGACTATACGTGCAGATCTCGACTCTGCTGGCTTCTCGATAGCCGAAGGCAAGGAGCTGCTGGGTCCCTATCCAGAAGCTAACATGGCGAGGCCATATGATAGATTTGATAGATTTCGCACTAGACCTCACTAGTGAAAGAAGATCCAGAACTAGAGAGTTTGGTTTGAGGTTACTGAAGAACCGCAGCTCCTCTTTGCTGCGGTTGATGGTCTAATCTGGAGCGCATCCGCACACTGGTGCGAAGAGTCGGTGAAGACTATACGTGCAGATCTCGACTCGGGCTTCTCGATAGCCGAAGGCAACAGCTGCTGGGTCCCTACCCAGAAGCTAACATGGCGAGGCCATATGATAGATTCGATAGATTTCGTACTGGACCTCACTGGTGAAAGAAGAGCAAAAACTAGAGAGTTTAGTTTCAGGTTACTAAAGAACCGCAGCTCCTCTTTGCTGCGGTTGATGGTCTAATCTGGAGCGCATCCGCACACTGGTGCGAAGAGTCGGTGAAGACTATACGTGCAGATCTCGACTCGGGCTTCTCGATAGCCGAAGGCAACAGCTGCTGGGTCCCTACCCAGAAGCTAACATGGCGAGGCCATATGATAGATTCGATAGATTTCGTACTGGACCTCACTGGTGAAAGAAGAGCAAAAACTAGAGAGTTTAGTTTCAGGTTACTAAAGAACCGCAGCTCCTCTTTGCTGCGGTTGATGGTCTAATCTGGAGCGCATCCGCACACTGGTGCGAAGAGTCGGTGAAGACTATACGTGCAGATCTCGACTCGGGCTTCTCGATAGCCGAAGGCAACAGCTGCTGGGTCCCTACCCAGAAGCTAACATGGCGAGGCCATATGATAGATTCGATAGATTTCGTACTGGACCTCACTGGTGAAAGAAGAGCAAAAACTAGAGAGTTTAGTTTCAGGTTACTAAAGAACCGCAGCTCCTCTTTGCTGCGGTTGATGGTCTAATCTGGAGCGCATCCGCACACTGGTGCGAAGAGTCGGTGAAGACTATACGTGCAGATCTCGACTCTGCTGGCTTCTCGATAGCCGAAGGCAAGGAGCTGCTGGGTCCCTATCCAGAAGCTAACATGGCGAGGCCATATGATAGATTTGATAGATTTCGTACTGGACCTCACTGGTGAAAGAAGAGCAAAAACTAGAGAGTTTAGTTTCAGGTTACTAAAGAACCGCAGCCCCTCTTTGCTGCAACGACTCAAATGGCAAGGCTTTATCTCCTCCATGCATCTTGTCATCCCTCTACATGTGAAGAGGTGGAGAGCCACGATTGGGGAGGTAGCTGACAAGCAGTGTCCAGACTGCTCGAACCTTCTGGTGAAATTTAAGCAAGCAGCTGCAAGAGTTAGCAGTGAGCATCTGGGACCTTGCGAAGCTTTGGCATAGAATTTATCTGGATCCCAAGATCCTTGAATTCGGAAGCAGATTCAGCCTCCAGAATCGTCGACCTAGATGCCTGTGCAGCGGCAGACGCGATTTACTTTGAACATAGACACTCATGGGGTAGTTGTTCAGTGGACATGTTCGCAAGTAATCGTACAGCCAAATGTCCGATTTTCGTTTCTAGATGGGCCTCCGAAGGCGCATACGCAGTGGCACGAAGCTGGAGCGCTGTGGAACCAAGGACTCATTTAGTTGGTTCCTCCTCCCTATTTAATACCCAAAATACCAAGGGTTTGCTGGGCAAAGTCCCATCGCCGTAAAGGAAGTCTAGGATTTTCCATATGGTAATCAAACCTGTTTTCCCCTTGTTAGGACCGGTGCTCCAAGCATGTGCTCTATCCTTTACATTTCGTGGTCCCACCCTTAACTTCGACTTCGCTTTTGCTTTAATTGCATTCAAACCCCCTCCGGGCTTTAATAGTTCCGTTCTATGTGTAGAAACTTCAAAGCGAAAGTTTCGCCGGAGTATATCGGAGGCGAAAATGATGATTTGAATTTCTACATGTCTCATCGACAGCGGTCGATGCATTCGGCCCCGAATGCAGGTGCCGGTACCAGCGATACGGTACCGGCCCCTGCAGAGTCACGAGGCAGCGCCTCGCGCTTGCTGAGGTCAGCAAGCGCCAGCGCTGACGAAAGAGGGAGGGCCCCGGCTAAACCCATTCCGGCTTTTTCTCGTCTAGCGACCCCACCCGCCCTCCCATTTGAGTTGGAAAAGGCTGAAGAAGAAGAAAAAATCCAATTACAGATGCGATCCGCGGCCTACGCCATACAGGAGCCGTTGACACAGGTCACATGGCGTCAGCAGTGGGTCTGCAGCAAGTAGCCACCATTATCGAGGCTTGTATCGATCTCGTTGTAGCGCAGGGACGCTCAAGATTTACCAGCGAGGAAGACCCAGTTCTTGGATTTTATTTCCAAGTTTCGGGTCCCATATCAGGCCTCCCTGAATTGAAGAACGTTTCTGTGGCTCATCTAATCCACATCAGCGCCCTCACACTTTTCTTCGGTCCGCTGCCTTCATAGGATGCAGATGTCTCACGTTCCGAAGGCGCTGCTTAGGACAGCAATAAGTCCGCCCACGTGCTAAACACCATCCCAAGGCTTCCAGGCCCACATAGATACATAGTTAAAACAATCCACGAAAGCTCGGACCAAGCCGTCGTAGGAGACACCATGGTCCTCATCGCTTTCCGGGGTCCGTTGAGGAACAGTGAGCTTTGCATGCTCCACTTCCAACACTTTTCTTATGAAGGTGAGAGCGTATGGTGATTCTGATCGCTAGGTCCAAGACCGATCAGGCTGCAGTAGGGTCTAACGTGGCAAGTCGTCCGAGACATTTGGATGCTCCACGCAACCTTCACCACTGTCATACTAGGGAGCCCAACTGGCCTTCCCCTTGGGGAATTTAGTTCTACCTTCAGGATGCCGTCAACTCGTACCTCCACTTCTCCACAGTGCCGATAGCATCTCGACTGACATGGCCGTCGCACGACAGCCTTCTCAACTTTCCGCCGATAAGTCCTTTGAGACAATTGGATGCTCCATGAAACCGTCCTCACTGGCATACTAGGGTGACCGCATTCTCAACTGGCCATCCCCTCGGGGAATTTAGTTCTACCTTCAGGATACGGTCAGCTCGTACCTCCACAGGGCCGGCAGCGTCTCAACTGACATGGCCGTCGACACTACAGCCTTCTCAGCTTTCCGCCGACGCTCACGGACGCACTACGGCGTATATGTTGTTACTAGATTCAGAACATCTAATCTTCTCATGCCTTGCATGTATAATCCATTCGACACTAGCGATGTTACGTTCAGAGTTAGTATATCATCTTGTGACGCCTTAGTACGCGTATGATCCGACAATTTCACATGTATGTATGTATCCTTTACGCGAAACGACGCGTACGTGTCTACCACACCATATGGATGTATGTAAACGTATAACATGCATAACGAGAACGTATATTGCACGACGACGAGAGATAAAGCCTTCTCCCCCCGTTCTATGTGTAGAAACTTCAAAGCGAAAGTTTCGCCGGAGTATATCGGAGGCGAAACACCCATACTGTCGTCCGCCGACGCTGCGTCCCTGCAGGTCCGCCCCGACCGGGCTCTCGTCACCCGGCGTCTGACCGGCTAGCGGTCGACCCCGCCGGTTCCCGACCCTCCTCGGCGGCCACGCTCTTCGCCCGGTGCCTGGCCGACGCCGATTCAAATTCGCCTCCGATTCAAATGCCCCCCCCCATGCAGCCTGTGGGGCTGACCCCGGCTGCGAGAGGAATGAGCCTTCCGACCCGTTCGCCGTCGTTTGCGCTCGAGCGCCCAGTTTCCGTGAATTTCGTTGCTTTGACACGTTCTCGTTTCTTGAGACAATTGCCCTCAATCGTCGCTGATTCGTCTTGAAAGGCAACACCCTTCCTTTCTTGAGCTGGTCGTCCATATGCCCAACAGACCTCGTGCTCTTACGGTTCTCCTTGCGCCGCCAGGGTCACTCGTGATGTTCTGTGTCTGGAGCTGGCCGGCAGCTTTCTGTAGGGTTGTTCTATGCCACAAGCTGCCCCTCAACATTTCCGAGAGGCGCTTCGGTCATTCAGGGAATGGGAAAGGATAGTGGCCGCCGTCGACCACTACATTCGAGCGAGTTAGGGTGTGATATCCACATCGTCTCAGTCCTCTTCTGACCTCTTTGCCCTTGCCCACTGGTGATGCAGTTTCGCTCCCAACATGCCTACGCGCTTTTCCAAACATTAGCTGTAGAGCTCAGAAAGTTAATAAGATGTCTTGCTGCTCCCGTTTCGTTTCGTTCGTTCTCTCCAGCCATGGGACTTGGTGTCGTCGACGAGAGGCTTGTTCGCTCCCAACTGAAATGCCAGTTAATCAGCCCTGCAATCGCCCACCTTGCTGACGGTCTCCCAAGAGAGCGCTTCCCGTTCCTCGGAGTCAACTCCTGTGCTCTTTTCATCCTTTTCATTTTTCATTTCTTTCGGTCGACTTTCATACTCACCATGTGCATTTGCATTTGGCATGACTTCGCTGAAGAAACCCGGGCGCAAATCGGGTCGGGGGGGGGGGGGGGGTCACCTCCTAAAAAGTGTTACCAACACGAAAACAAAGCGACAAAACATACTGATAGTAAAGAATAGGACAAACAAAGCTATAGCTCTGTTCTGTGCTCTCCTCCGCGTTAGCGGGAGAGAGCCCAGAACAGAACTGCCGAGCTCCAACCTCGCAGCTTGGCGTATCGCGTCGGTCGCTTTCTTCCAAGTTTCGTCGACAGTCGTGACTGTCGGCAACCGTACGGAAATCACAGCTGCTTCCTTCTCTTTCATTCGCCACCACTTGATTCTTGCAGCACCCCCTCGCTCGATCTGCTTCAGCCTCGGAGGGGCGATCTTTAGGGTGCAGGTTAGCGGTCGATGCTGTGGGGCGACCGTCTCATATGCCACGATCTTCGCGTCTGTTACAATGCTCCGGTCGCGTTCCTTCACAAGGACAATGTCTATCTGAGACTTGGAGCTCTAGATGAGGTGGGATTCGCGTTTCGGAAGATGGTGTTCACAATGGTGAGGCTATGCGATTCCTCATACTCAAGAATACGCTCACCATCGGCGTTGTGAGACCCGTATCCAAAACCACCATGACAGCTGTACCTGTCCTTCGCAGCACCTTCGTGCCCAATAAGGTCACCAGCGACTATGATGAAATCTTTCGGCGGTACCTCTGCTGTCTTCTCATCAAGCAGGCTCCAAAACTCATCCTTGGCTTGATCGGAGCAGCCGGTCTGCGGAGCATACGCAGAGAAGAAGTTATAGAGTCGCTCCTTAGCGGCAACAACGATCTTCATCAACCGATCGTCAAAGCGCTCAACGCTTACAATAGAGTCACGAAATCGTTCGGAGACGATTATTCCGACACCACTGGTGGTCCTGGAACTTCCACATAGAACGGCCTTGAAGCAACGTCGTATGTCCCTTGACTTGCTGCAGGAACACCTCGTCTCCTGCACCGCACAGAGATCAACTCTCCTACGCTCCAGTGCTTCAACCAACTCGCACGGGCGGCCCGTCAACGTACCCACATTCAGCGTTGCTACGCGGGTCCTGCTTACGTTACGGGACTTTCGGACTGGCTCAGTTGCCCCTCCCCCCGAGCAGTTTCCAGTGGCACCACGAGAAGGAACGGACATCGCCACCCTACACGTAAGAACTACTCAGCGTAAAACTCGATGCCACAACAATCGTAGCCAAACTACAATGACAACCAAAACAGTGGCAACTAACAACAACAACAACAATAAACATGTTTTGTTAGCCCTTCTATCTGAACACTTTTTGCAACCCGCGCTGAACGGGACCTTTGATTGATGTTTTAGGAAAAGAGCTCAAATCGGACGCGTTCAATTATCTCCGCTAATAGGTCAGTTGTTAAGCCCTCATAAAGACTGGTAAAATCTGCATGTTTTGCTGGCTGTCGGAATGCGGTTTATATTTGTTGATCAGTCTGCGTGGTTATTGCGCCTATTCCGGACATCTACATGAACTCGTCTTGAATCCGGACTGTCCTACCTAAAGAACGTTGATAGCAGCAGAAAGCAAAGTGTTAGGGAGGAGACGGAGTTGCCCACTCGCTCCCTGCTGTAGCTAGTCTGTCACCGTCGTGGTAATAAGATGTTTCAAGCACCTATTCGGCGCGCGCTCTCCTCTGCTTGAGAGCACTGCATCACCTGATGTCGCGGTGGTTTGCTTCCCGTGGCTCGCGACGTCACCTTTGTACGCTTGCGCCCTGCCAGCGAGCGCATGGCGCCATCCTCCAGCTTCAGCTACTCGGAGCGCCCTCCAGTCTGCCACGCAGCACACCGGTGAGGCCCCACCAGCACCACCCGGAGTCGACGGGAACGGTGCAGCGGCCGCGATCCTTCACGTTTAGATAGGGGATGCAGTACGGGGAGTTCGTGAGTGGCACTGCGCGGATTCGTGCACGATGCCGCGCACTCGCGCCCGACGTCACGCCTTCCTTCGGCTTTTTCTGTCCATCCGCTATCGGATGTCTGGTGGCAAGAATCCCTTACCTCTCCCATACGTTCTGCATCCTTTACTGAGCCCATCGGGGTAATTCGCGGCTGATCTGGGCATACTAGGTTATTGGAAAAGTCCTGCAGCAAAATGTTCAGACATTTTTCACGATTTAACAAAAACTGTTACGTTCTGTTTAGTGCCACTAGCTTATTGCTCAAACATTCTAGTATGTTATGCGCACCTTGCTTCGTAGTTATCCATTTATTTATTTATTGCCCTTGTTTGTGCGCTTTACAAAGAACGAACATAATGAAGGAAGAATATAACATTTAATGGGCTTAAGTGCTTCTCCATTTCGTCCTCATCTCTGATGTTAGAATTATTGAACAGTAACACCGCAGCAAAAACAAGCTCCTATTGGCAAATATATAAGAGAATACAGTGACTTTGGTATGAAGGAGAAATGCTCACTTAACTCACGACAGTGTTCGGCCACATGTATGTAAAAGTTGCAGGGACTTGGGTGGGAGGTACTACCCCACCCACCGTATTCGCCAGACCTTGCGCCATCTGAGCACTACCTCCTGGATCTTAATCGACATCTGAAGGATAGACACTTCGATGATCAGGCGCAACTGGAATGCGAGGTTTTATTTTCGGAATATGAGAGAACCCTTATCAGCAACAAATAAAACGAAATAAAAGGAAGTAACACGTGGATTGCGTGTAGCGTAGTCGGAGGAGGTGCCGGCTATCGCGTGCACCCGATGCCAGGTTCCTGGTTTGAACTTCTTGCCAGGGCCAACCAAACCTTCCATCCCTCCTGGGTCGGTGAATTACTATCAGACTTGTCTGGGAAAGATAAAGCGCTGAATTGTCCATCGGCTCGCCACCGCGAGTCAGAGTATTGCCAATTACGCATTCAAGTCGTTTCCACTACATCCCGTAGAAGTAGAATTGGTGGCGAATCACAAAAGGAATTGAGTAGCGCCGTTCTTTGTCCTTTATTTTTTATCCTACGAACACAGTACTTCTACATATAAATCAAGCATGGCGAGGAAGGATAACATCAGACCCTCGCATGACGATTTTATGTAGTGCAGTAGGAAAGACACGAAAGATCTACGTATGAGGATCAAATTTGCTTTCTGCGGGATTAACACCATGCATGTAATTTATCGTGTGTTCTATTGTACAGCCTTTCTTGAAGTTTAAAAGTGGCGGAATCTATCAATATTTGCCTGCGATGGCAAGAAGATGAATTTGCCATTTGCCGTCTCCCAATTACATAGCTCTCATCCTTTATCCCTTCGAGCCTACCAGTCCTTGCTGTCTGTCCAAAGCGAGATAGTGCTCCTCTCACAGTCGGGAGTGGAAGGGCTAACTGCGTAATGGGAGACCCAACTGACATTGTGGATAGCGATATTACGCGATGTCGGGAATCGGTCAATCACCAATCACCGCCAAGTGGCTATCTTTTAGTCAGGTCAACCTGTTGAGGTTAAGTGTTGTTTATTAACGACGACAGTGACATCGATGAAGTAATTGGTTCTAGTGAATGGCGTGGTTGGAGACCCCTGTAAAGAGCTTCCTTCTGCTGGAGAGGTTGTATTGTGTGGCATGCCCATCTTTGGGTTGCTTTCGAAACCGTATGTTGTCCTCTAAACGCCGCTTCTAGTTCAGCCGAATTGTGCTTGTGTTCGCTTTTGTAACCATCTGATGCTTTTCTCGCATTCTAGTCTGGAGTTATGAATTCTACTGATTCTCTACGTGTAGCGACAGCTTTACGACTGTCAGGCTCGGCCACCTATGGGAAGAAGCTTTGCTTACTTGGCGCAGAGCTTTTCCATGTTGAAGAGGTAATGGCTGGTCATTAGGACGCATGGTGGCACAGTCTGAGGAGGCGGAGCCTGTCGCGTGTACCCTGAGTCGAGGTTCTTAGTTCGGTTTTCCCCCTTATGGCAACCAAGTCCTCCATCCTACCGAATTCGATGAATTGCTTTAGGACTTGTCTGGAAAGGATGAAACACTGACCTTTTCATCAACTGGCCACCGCCAGTCGTTGCATAGGTCGATCACGAATTCAAACTGCCAGCGCGATGGTTGGTCCATTTCCTTGGTGGAAGCAACGAGCGAGAGGGCATACTTAGTCCATACGGTTACTTGCGCTATGCGACCAATCGATGGGCTAGTTGTGGGAGCAGATTGAGTGCTTGTGTGCCACACAGATTTTGCGTTACCTTTATTTCGGCCTCACGTTTCGACGAAATCATCATGTTCCAAGGAGACCGGATCCCTGATTCTCCAGATTGGACACTGCGTCACAAGCACGCCTCCATTTTCAGTTGCAGAGAGCTCTCATGCCAGCGATCATGAACTTTAATTGCCCGAAACGCGGCGACACAAACCCTGATCTTGCGCGGCTCCGAGGATCAGTCACAGATTCATTTTGCACCCGCGCGGTCCAAGCTCTCTGCCGTTCGTCACCGGTGAATTACTGCTGGAAATGTCTGAGAAGAGGGCAACACTGACGTCTGTATCGACTCACCACAGGAATCGCTCTTCAGGTCAGGGCGAACGCGCTATCAAACCGTGGCATCCTCATATCACCTGAGAACAGGATATGCGGTGGATGCAACCCAAAGAGGTACTGGTGATCGCTCACCTTTCGAAAGAAGACGGGTGCTCTCAGGTCCATCTAGCGATGTGCTGGCGCATTCGAACTTCTTCTAGACCTTCACCTGTTTACCGACTCCCTGTTGCCTCCTAAGCCAGGCTGTCTAACAACTCTTCGCAGAACCCAGTAAGACGTGTGCTGCGGTCTCCTGCTTTCCGCGGCATCGCAACCTGCCGTCCCCAGTCCTCGACTGTAATTGTTCGTGCGTGTTTGCACAGATGGTTACTGCCCAGTGATCGCTTATCTGTGCGGCGGAGTAATTGGCGTGAGCCGGCCCGCTTCCCAGGTAGCCATGTGGCCAACCCTCCCCCCCCCCCTCGCGCCCAGCCCCGCCGTCTCGTCGCCCTTCGTACGGTCATTAAGCCTGTCCCCGCTATGTTTTTGATGTTATCTGCCGCGCCACCACCTTAGCCCCCCCCCCCCCCCCGCACGTTTCACTCGCCTCCCCCCCCCCCCCCCCACATCGCGCAACGGCGGCAGTCCTTCAAAGAGGCCCTCAAAACACCCAGGGCCTATTTGTCCAGTTCAGGGGTGTGCGTTTAACGATTAACAATTTACCGATTGACCGGCATTTTTCGGTAAATGTTTAACGAAGTTTAACGACGGAAATTTCCTTTAAACTGCATTAACGACATTTTATGCACCATCATTGCAGTTTTACTTCTTCTTCATATAAGGGCATTCCGCACGAATTTTTTGGACGAGCTTTCGCGGTACAAGAGAACACTTTACTTACTTGAATCAGTGAAAATAGGCAGTCGATATCGTTCTCATATTTCGAGAACTGTTGGCATTTTCTGCTCCTTGAACATTTTATTTGCTTGCTCCCCCACTTTTCTATACAGTCGCTTCGTATTTTTTGGAGTTCCTATGCCATTTCTCGAGCTTGATTCACCTGTATCACCTGTCGTCCCGTTGATCATCGACTTGCTCGAGCGGGCGCCAGCAGCGTCTCCATTCGTCCCTGTCGCGTGCCAGAGTGGTCCAATGAATCCTCCTCGCTCGAGGGACACGAAGAGCGTCATATCGGTCGTTCAGGGCTTTCACGAAGAAGTCCGACCAACGCGTTGGTGGGCGTCCTGGTGTTCTTTTGACATCCCGTGGAATCCAATCTGTGACGGCTCTCGTCCAGCGGGTGTCTGCGAATCGCATTACGTGGCCGGCCCACCTAATTTTCGACGACTTGGCCCACGCGACAGCGTCTCTGATCTTCGAACGTCGGCGAAGCTCGGAACTCCGGAGGCCTTCTCTCACTTGCGTGAGTCGTGTCATTCCGAGCATCGTCCTCTCGATTCCACGCTGCGCGACGCTGATCGCGTGTTCATCCTGCTTTCGTATAGCCCAGGTCTCTGAGGCGTATGTTAGGGCAGGAAGTACAGTGGAGTCGAATAGGTGGGCACGGAGTCGGACGTTCTTCGTTTTCTTCACGACTTCTTCGACGCTCTTGAAAGCTCCCCAAGCCGCTCGTTTCCTTCTGCTCAGCTCTGGTGCTAGGTCGTTGGTCATATTGACTTCGCGACCCAGATACTCATAGCTGGAGCATTCGGAGATGTTCGTTCCGTTGAGCGAGAATGGGGCATCAGAAACCCATCCGTTCTCATGAACATCGTCTTCGTAAGATTCAGCTGCAGTCCAACGCTTCCACATACACGATCGAAGTCGGCCAGCTTTCGCTCCGCCTGACTGATGCTCGGGGTTATGAGCACGATGTCGTCAGCGAAGCGAAGATGGTGCAGTTGCCGGCCGTCGACCTTCACTCCCATGTCTTCCCATTCTAGTTCGCGCATGACGTTTTCGAGAGTGGCGCTGAAGAGCTTCGGGGATATGGTATCCCCTTGCCGAACCCCTCTCTTCACGTCGACGACGACGTCGTTGTAGAATGGTGAGATCTTGGTCGTGAATCCACTGTACAGCTCTCGAAGGACTCTGATGTACTGAGTAGGAACGCCCTGGGTGAGTAGGGCTTCCATGACCGCTTCAGTCTCGACGGAGTCGAATGCCTTCTTCAGGTCAATGAACGTAAGGCACAGCGGCAGCTTGTACTCTCGCGACACTTCGATGAGCTTCGTAATGGTGTGTATATGGTCGATCGTGCTGAATCCTCTCCGAAATCCTGCTTGTTCGCATGGCTGTCCTTCGTCCAGCGTTCTACTAATCCTATTCAGGATGACTCGAGTGAACAGCTTGTAGACTACGGACAACAGGCAGATCGGGCGATAGTTGCAATGTCGTGCACGTCTCCCTTCTTGTACAGCAAAAACGGTCTTGCTGGTCTTCCACTGAAATGGAACCTTGCATTCGGACAGGTAGCGTGTGAAGAGCCGCGCAAGGGTGTTGATGAGCGCTGGCGGGAGGTTCTTCAGGTGTTCAGCTCTGATCCTGTCAGAACCGGGTGCTGTACGTTTCTTCACCGACGAGATGGCGTGTCGGATCTCGGAAGGGAGAACAGAGGGAACGACGTATCCATCCTGCGGAAGATGGCATGGGGGCAGGTGGACGTGGCTATCGAAGAGATCGGAGTAGAAGTCGTGGATGACTTTCTCCATGGTCCTTCTGGGAAGAGGTGATGGTTCCGTCAGGACGTCGGAGAGCGGTCATCTTGGTCTTGAAGTTGGCGAAGTTCCGGCGTGCATTGCGAATGCTCAGCCCTGCCTCTGCTGCTTCAGCCAACACTTCCGCCCTTCTCTCCTTGAGATCTTCCTTTATCGCCGCTCTGCATAGCTTTGCAAGCTCGGACGTCAGTTGGTAGTTGCCTGACGCTCGTGCTGCTCCACGCTGGCGTATCAGCTCGAGAGTTTCCGGAGACAGGCGTCTCTTGGTGGTCTTCAAGCTCTCGGCTCCCTTAGCACTATCGTGGAGATGGTGCACGAAGCGATCGTATTCCTCGTCGACGTTGTCCATGACGGCATCTTCCCAAAGGCCGACAAGAGAGGTGTAGAGATCCCAGTTGATGGTCGTTCTGGGATTCCTCTTCCTGAACTTCGCGGCCTTCTCTCCTTGACGCGAAAAGCGGAACCTCGCGCGAAGGAGGCGGTGGTCCGATCCCGTGTAGAACTTGGGGACAACGGAGACATCGGTCAGGCAATACTTGCGATTGAAGATGATGTGGTCGATCTCGTTGTGGAACTGGCCACCGGGGGATTCCCAGGTCCATCGTAGGGAGGGAGGCTTCTGGAACTGCGAGTTTCCATGGATGGTCTTGGTCGACATGATAAACTCAGACAGCCTTTCACCTTGCTCGTTCCACTCCAAACCGTGGGTTCCGATGTGAAGTTCTTCCGGCGACCTTCGTGGCCCGATCTTGGCGTTGAAGTCGCCGACGATCACCTTGTAGAAGGTGTGATCTTCCTTATAGAACTTCTCCAGCTCCACGTAGAAGGCCTCGACGTCTTCGTCGTCGTAGTCGGATGTTGGGGCATACGCGACGAACACAGTCAAGGCTGGCACGGAGCCACATCGCTTCAGTCGCAGACGTCCGATTCGGCTAGTCAGAGACTCGTACGAATCGATGTTCATGGCCAAGTGCGTGTTGACGAGGACACCAACGCCGCCTACTCCCCTGCTGTCGCATGTTCCGAGGAACAGTTCTTCTCCGGAGTCGTAGGCGGCGTGTAGGGGGTGGTGTCTTCTCGTCTCGGTCAGTCCGATGACGTCGTACTTGATCTTCCTGGCTTGCATCATCAGGTCCTCGACGGATGCTTCGGACGCAAGCGTGCGGGCGTTGTAAGTACAGATCGTCATCCTAGTCCTTCTCAGTTTGCGCAGCCTGGTTAGGCCCTGAGATTTTAGCAGCCTCTCCGTACTCGTCCTTCCCATCGCTGCAGAAATGGGGGCTCTTTCGGGGTCAGGGGAATGAGGTCCTTTAGTGCTGCTGTGTTTGACTGGAATACAACAAGGGTAGCTAGTCAGGCTCTGTCGTGCGGGCGGGGTACTCCGGGCAGCCAGCCAGACTGCCCGAAGGGACGGGGCGAGACTTAAGGCGGCCTCGAATCGCCTTACATGTACTCCCAGTCTACCGAGTGCAAGCTTTTGGCCGAGCCGACACAGTTACAATCCGCACAGTCACGGACACATCCACGCACACTGTGCACGAACATGCCGCTCCCACGCACAAGGAACGCATCGACCCGACACAGCAGGAGCAAGGAGTCCATCCCCTGCATCCCACCTGCGTCTCTGGGCAGTACACGGTCGCATTTGGTTCGCGTTTAATTCCCCTGCGAGCTTGATTGCTACACATTAATTTTTCATACTTTTGTGATATCTATTTCATAAGTGGGTTTGAAAAGGCATACAAGACGAAAAGAAGACGCTACGAACAGAAATGATGCGAGAAAATGAGTGCAAGAAGCGAAGCAGGGGAATTGAAAGGTTCTTTCCCTTTTCACCGCAAGTTTTCCGAAGCGTTGGGTGCACGTGCAGCAATGGCACCAACAAGAAGGCTCCTTTATGTCTGATTTTTTCGTCTAATTTGCGAATTTACTATAATGCCTTTCATCAATCTAGAAGGTGCTCTAGAAAAATGGGAAAAAATTCAGAAACCCAAAACATACTCGAACCTCAAGCGAATCTGCTGTACTGTATGGTTCCAGGTGCTTCAAGAAGAAGATTGGTGTGGTAAATTGCTGATACCTCGGAAAAGAGTGATGGACAATGGCGAATTTTATTTTGAGGAATTAGGAAGGATAGATGCATGATGAACCACTGCTAGTATAGGACGAGAAGCGGCCTTTTCAATACGTGTGTTTCTTGAGCACTTCCTTTAGAAGAGAACGGAGAAAGAGCTTAACATTTGAAATCTACGTTACTTGGGTGCCAAAAACGGAACTACTCAATGCAGTAGAACTCGAAAGGAACCATTTCCCCGAACAAGCAGATTTATGGACTTCGTACATATCTTCCGAAGACGAACTGTACTAAAGAAGGGATGGTGTGTGTGGTCACTGCCTGACCTGGACTCGTGATTAAAACATGCTGTGGTTTTCCGAAACAATTTTGGCAGTATAGAAGAATGTTGGCCTGTAAAGGTCTACTTAGCGAGACCGTGTTTTGAAAAGGTTTTATCAGAACAAATCAAAACGCTGAAAAACGTTCAACCGTGATATGGTGCATAATACTTTGGATTCTCTCAGAAGCTGGATGACTTTCCACAAGCTAAACGAACTACGCATAGTAAGAATGTTTTTACAATTCTTGTTGTTACTGTTCGGTTTTTGAATCTGAATGATTACTCTCATTTAGCAATTTTGTTGATGATAGAGGAACTGTTGTTATTCGTTATGGAAATGAAGACGTAGTCATATACAGTACCGTCGGTAAACGTTCGCCAAAACGCGGCCGGCGGCGGATTAATCCGCCGCCGGCCGCGTTTTGGCGAACGTTTACCGACGGTACTGTAGTTGTCATGTAGAGTCGAAATAAAATAAAAATAAGCAGATAGAACGATGCACATACTCATGGTCAGATAAAGCCAAACTGTCTAAGGGGAATTTCATTTAACGAGTTTACCGATTTTAGCGCAAAAATTTTTCATTAAAAAATGGTCGTTAAAAATTTGCCGAAAAAATTAACGCACACTGTTGTACTGGTCCTGTTCTTTCTGTTGTAGATAGGCAGCTGAATGTTGCTCTCGAACTGGATCTCGCTGACATTCAGCGACGTCAATTCATCGAGTACTTTCCGTTCTTCAGTACGCTTAAAAAGGGTAGGTGAAGTGAAGTGACTAGCCTGTTCCTACATGGCTCTGAATAGACTAGTTAGCATGAGTCCTCGTGACGCAGAGTAGGACGACCTATTTTTTCTCCTCGGGGGATTGGAACTTTCCAAAGGATGGCGGATTCACAGCTAAGAAGTTCGCAATATAAGTTTCCTTTTTATGAGGTCCAGCTTTTCCGAGAGTGCGAACTCATTACGGCGAAAGAGCGAGCTCTCTTCGTTTTCCGTCGTAGCTCATCCAGCATGCCTGGGGATCTGGCAGACTTATGTGTGAGATATGTGTCCCTGTTTCAAACGCCTTCTGTCGTTTAATTTCTGTCGCAGTATTCGGGCAGAGCATTCGTTTTGCGTTTCTAGCTTGGTGCCAACGTTTTACTGATATCCCATTCCATATATTCACGACGTATGTTGACCCTTTCTAGTTCGATTTTCACACAGGCTAACCAGCCTTTCCGTGCTTCCGGACCAGGGGTGCACACAAAATTCTGTGTGTTAAATATTTTAACGAATTTTTTAACGGACAATTTTGGTAAATCATTAAATTTCGTTAAAAAATACGTTTAGTTGCAAACCACCATTTCATACAGAAAAAAATCACGGTGAGACTTCTAGTGTCAATTTAAAGAGGTCAACAGCTAAAGTTCAAGGAATGAAGTGTAGCATTATAATGGGAAATAAACAATTCAACATCAAAAAACACAGAAAAATAAACAAGCCTTCAGAAGCAAATCACCTACAGGGTGTGGAATAAGAACGAGTATGGAACTATCATTCAAGATGATCTCCGAAAAGGCATCTTAAATCAGGCAATCAAGCCAAACCCGGAGTTTCCCCCTTTCCTAGTAAATACTTTGCGAAACCGCTTTGTGTGACTGTTCTACGAGCATATACAATCTCGATATGGGCATCAGCGAATGAAATGCAAAAAGATTTAATAAAAATACAACTAAAAGCCTATCAGTGGAATGTTAACACAATGTTAACACAACGCACGATTTTCGAGTGCCTGATGCTTGAGACCAATCCACTTTTTTTGCAACTTCGGGACCGTGGCACGACATCGTGTCACACGGTCCTGGACTGCCGAAAAGGTGTGACACGTCGTCAACGTATCAAGTTAGGAAAAGTAGCGTTCCTAATTTTTGTTATTAGCGTTTTTCTTGAATCGTTTAAAATACTTCCAGCGGCCAAAACATTCTCTCCGCCTCGACTATTTCAAGGGCCAGAGTCATCAACGACTTACACTAATTTAGCGGAGAAAATACAGCCGCAGTCCGTGATAGTGCGGCGAAATGTTTCACCATATCGCTTGATAAGCCGCGCTATGAGGGATTTTGGCTGTATGTTCTCGTTTAAATTGCTGTAAGTCATTGGTGAATCCGGTCTCCGGTGGCGAGCAAAAGTATTCTAGGATAAGCAGCGCCAGGATAGGCATATAATACGAGAGGATTAGACCATAATCTTTGTGGATTCGTTTATGTCCTTGCAGGTCGGCGAAGAAATTTCTAGCTCCAAAATGCATTAAATGATAAGGTTAAAGGATGACGTTACTCAATCCCTTTTGGGACGCGCCAGCGCATTTTACTTCTACAGGATATCGTGGAGGCGATTTGAATGCCATACAATGACTTGCTGTGGCCAGCCGATGAAGAAGTCAGCGCTTTATCCTTCCCAGACAAGTCTGGTACCAATTCTCCGGGGGGGGGGGGGGCAGTCGTTCGGTACACCGTGCTGTCCGCCGCCCACTTCCCGCCCTGTCCGCGCCGCCCTATTTGGACAAGTTTGCTGCGCTCGAAGCCGTCAATAATTGGCGTGACATCGTCCAAAAACCTATCAACTGATAGGGGACGATTGGATAGCGCATCTCGGGGAACTCTGAAGTCATTTTCCAGTCGGTTTGTTTATGGAGGCAGTTGAGTGAAGGAGGACGTCGCTCTTCTCTCTAGATTCCTTCCCATTTTCACCACAGTTCTTTAAATTTTCGCCTCAACTAGAGACTATGGGTGATTCCGGTCAGTTCTACATTGGCGGGATCTGAAGAAAGCTTTGGCGCTGCAGAAATTATTTTGAAAACTCCTTTGCTCCAAATATGGTGAACAAGGTTCTGACTCTTGTCTCAAGAACGAAATCAGTTCAGGATAGAGATGCAGTGCCAGGCTAAGTGATTAGAAATGCGATGCCTCCATGTGAAGGCAGGAACCCGGACATCTTGTCCTCGGCGCGCCCCTCGCCCCGCCCCTTTCTGAGGGCGGTGTATCCAACGACTCTCCGCCCAATTCTCCGACCCCGGAGGGATGGAAGGCTTGGTGACCTGGGCGGGAAATTCGAACCAGAAACCTGGTATCGGGTGCACAGGACAACCGACACATCCTCCGACTGCGCCACGCTCGCCCTCAAAATACCTTTTAAAAATTTCCAAAAATTCATAGAAAATTCATGAAAACATCTATTCCTGCTGATTTCAATAGTTTTCTTCAGGAATAGTCCCAATCGGGAGGATGAGACCTGAAACATTAGTTAAGAGTAAGGGTAAATGTGATAAACTCACTGAGAAAAAAGTCCGTTAAAAATCCCGTTAAATTTCTAAAAAAATTTCATCAAGTCCTTAAGTCAGATTTTAACGAAAAATGCCGTTAGGTCGTTAACCGTTAAATGTGCACCCCTGTTCCGGACTGAGAGAGGTAGTGCAGGGCGTGTCTTGGAAGGATGAAATGCAGACTTGCCCGTCCGCTGGCCGCCTTCGATAGTCAGCGTCAGAAGGTGTATAACCGTGTTCTGCACAGGATGGTCGAGAATACACATCACGGAGACGTCGGAAGGCGCTTGAGGTGGACATTCACTGCGGCCCCCCTTACTCGATCGAAGTTCACTTTTGTATGCTGCCAATTTCTTCTGTACCAGTATGTGAAAAGCTTTGCCGAGGGGGCTTACTACTTTGTCAGTTAGCCTGTCTCCATCAATTGGCACCCTTTGAGTATCGCTGCTGCACTACCATTCACTAGCTGAAAGGCCAAGGCACAGTTGAGGAGGACTTCACGGAAATTATTCTCTTCGAAAGTGTGTGATCTCTGGAGGGGGATTTGCTCTTGCTTCTACATCAAAGCGCGGGGAGCAATTACAATCAATCTTACAGTGATTAGGTCCAGTGGTCTTGAAAGGACACAATGGCGGAATCGCTTTCGGGCAGCAGGTGCGAGGCGTAGTGGTGTGTCTTCATCATGGCTGTCGATTGTCCAGATTAGACCAGCCTTCTATCGACCGTTGCGCCCTTCTGTCTGTTGCGCGTAAGTTCATCTAAGGTTCATACGTAGGCCTTGCTGGAAAGCTAACTCGCCCGAATATGTGCGTTGAATCCCAAATTTGGACTGCTCACAAATTCTACTCGCTCGGGGCCATGTCTCTTTTTAAAACTTCATATTACCTGTTACCGTAGTAGTGTCGACTTGCAGTTTGACCACGTGTTTATCCTAGCTGGGAGATGGACCACTTCAGGAACGGCATCAAAATTCAAAGTAAACCGTTGTACGACGAAATCTAACTCACCAGCGGTAAGTTAATCAAGGGGAGGCCAGTGCTTTACAATTTCCTGTTCGGGGAAGGCAGCTTACGGCTGTATTTGATTCGTTTTTTCATAGTGATCCCTCCCACTAGAATAGCTTCCTAGTTTTCCTTAGCGGCCTGGGTGAAGTTGGATTGAGGAACGGTTTGAGAAATTCACCTGATGGAGACCACTCACGAAGCATAATCGTTGCTGTAACTGGCTTTGGCACGCGTTAGAGCGATTTCCTTGCTGGAACTTTGGTAATTTAAATCAGTGAATCCCTTGTTCTCGCTCAGTACTGGCCTGTTCATTGTAAAGGGCTGTTTCCGAGGCGATTCTTCGGTGGCGAGCGCTTCTGCTGCTTCTGATTGCAGCGATTTCGACGAGCTTCCGATGTATTCCAGTCGCAGTTGCTCCTCAGAATTCGGTTAGCTGGCAAGCGGACTTTGGTCGACCGCGAAATCAGCGACCTCCATCGCGTCCTCCCTGCCTGCTGCGTCTCGGGGCGTTGTTGGGCGCCACGTGGCGTCCAGTATTTTGACAAATCCCGATTGCCATCGCTTATGGTCAAGGTCGCCGTTCAAACCACTTACTCTCCAGTCTTCATGGCGATTCATCGCGCCCGGATCCCTCCGAGGGCGCACTTCTCAAACCAGAAGCACCTGGGAACTGTCAGTGCTCGGCGCAATTAGGGAATTTGAAGAGTAGTTACTGCGCGGCCGCTCAGGGATCGTTTCCTTCTGCGATTAGATGCCGTGGCGATTATCCCACGGATGAGCGCGCTGTACGAGCGACTCGTCTCTCGGTCACGAGCTGTACTGCTTCCCTGGTTGGCAGCTAGGTGCTCTGGAGGACAATCATCGCTCTGAACGACTCCTACCTGTGCAAGTGAACAGAGAGGCCTCCGTAAGGACCTTCTCAGAAGCTGAACTGTGTTCAGACTGCGCCCTTATTGTACCCAAAGGTACAGGTAAGGGGCCTGGCGTAAACGTGCGCCTTGTTTTTGGATGAAGTTAATATTTTAGTTGTTTCGCACGATGCTTGAATACTTGACTTATTTGGTCATGTGTATCAAACACAAAGTTTGGGATTGAGAACATTAGAGGATTAGAGGAGTTGTAACCCGGTCATGAGAGTGAAGGTAACATTTCCGGCAAACGAACACCTCGACGTCTTCGCTGAGTTCTTCGACAAGCTTTTGCCAGGGCTAGGTTATGGACGGCACGCTACATGCTCTTGTCATATCCGCACCGGCATATTGGTTGCAGCATGCAACCGCAGTGGTTACTGCCTGTTTACTGTGCTGCTCGAAGGCTGCAAGGAAAGAGTTGCAGGTGTTGAGCTCATCGGAGATGGACTCTTTTTGCGGCTCGTTTTGTCTCGGGAGCTCCTAGGAGAGGGCTGTAGTCGTGTTTCGTCCTAGCACGCTACAGGGTGGGCCGTGCATCCGACGTCTGGTGCCCAGCTTCCGAGAGCCGTCTGGCTCTGCACTCCGCTGCGCAGCTCGTCGGCGCTGTGCTCGCCCCGGACCGCGGGTCGCGGGGTGCGTGTGTTCTGGCGTGCTGCCCCGCAGCGGCATTCCGGCCATCCCCGACGGCAGCAGACGCACCTAATTATATGTGGGAAACCTGAGGCTACGCCAGCAGCTCACACGTAATTTACGATCCGCGAGTGCGAGCGCAAGTTTGAAGGGCGCGCCAGGTGGCCGGCGACGTGGCGCGACCCGCTGGCCCACTCCGCTCAGCCGCGCGGCACCCAGCCGCTCCCCAGATCATCCTCCCCCTCTCAGTACTTTCCGCTTGACGGGGTCTGGAGTAGAACGTGGTCCCTGGCCCTCCCAGTCTGGCCATCGACACGGGCGCGTGTATCGATTGTTCTCGAACCGGTGAGGGCCACATCAGTGTCGCTGGTGAAGGTAAGGGAGTAGCGGTAACATGACGAAGCGCAGGGCGAGGCTGCTGTCGCCTTTTGTACTGCTCTCGATGCTTGTCCTCTCAGAGGTTTCCTGAACTGTGTTCTTGTGCCTGCAGGACTTGGAATGTGTGAATTGATGAGTTTGCTTCGATTCTTATTTACCACTGGATTTACCACTTCGTCGGAAACCTATATCTTCACCAATTCTGGAGATGAGGAAAAGGAAGAAAAAGGAGAAGAAAAAAGAAAGTGACTGTACATGTTATGAATGATGTTTCGATTCAACACGTCCGCTTTTGCTGTGAAGGGATATCTTTCTGGTCTGCCATAAACGAACAGTAACAGATATTTGAGGGCATACCAGTCTTCATATTCTGCTTTTGATTTCTTATACGTCACTCATTAAAATGCTCACTGGAAAAGCTTTCGATAAATAGATTTTATATGATAGACAAGTCAGGTGTGCGGATTATTTTTCCGACATGTTTGCAGCAATTTCGGAAATGTGAATTAAAATTGAGCTCGCCGACAATAAAGGATAGAAGGATGAAGGACGACGTTACTCAATTCGTTTTGCGATGCGCCACGCATTCTACTTATACGGGATATCGTGGAGGCGAATTGAATGCGTATTTGGCCATACAACCGATGAACAAGTCAGCTCGTTATCCTACCCAGACGTATCTGATAGTAATTCAACGACCTCGGAGGAGTGGAAGGCATGGTTGGCCTCGGCGGCAAATCCGAACCAGGAACCTACTGTCGGGTGCGCGCGACAGCCAGCACCTCCCCAGACTCGCTACACGCTCCCCTCACCGAAGGTAAAGTGGAAAGTGTGGCCGTGATTTATTGCGCCGATGTCCGTTTGCTTGCATCGGTCTGCAATCGCACTCATATTCTGCTGTTCATGGCCGATGCTACTCATCTCGTTAAATTGCGTTCCACGATGTTTCTACGGATACCTCTCAGAAGGTTGTTGAAGGAAGTGAGGATAGTTAGACTCCATCTCTACGAAGCTAGGGTCATTACGCTTCAAGATGGCGTGGGGTGCCTTCCTGCAACCTTCGCCGTTTTAGTGCTCAAAATAGGAGTTCGCGTCGTCCAGTTGTTGTGCGTCTGCAGTGGATACTTCTGGATTGCTTTCATCCTATTCTTCTATTCTCTAAATAATCCCGTCCTGTATTTTTTATGCGCTTTTGATACGACTTCTTCATCCGATTTAGAAACTGTCAAGTTATGAGGGATAGTCCACAAGAGCATCCAGATTTTTTTTTGAAAGATAGCAAGCAAGTCGAGGATCGTAGAACGCAGATAGCGGGTTGGATAACGGACGGGAGGCATTCAACTGCAGTGTTTCCACTTGTATGGTTTCGTCCAAAGGTTTGTTCAGAACTTCAAAATGGAGCTAATGTTATCGTGGAGTATAGGTCGCTTCTGAACCTGATCGTGAGGATCATGTGAATCTGTTCATAAAATCAGACGTGTCTCGACAGTGCTAGCCGCTGTTTGCCTGTCAACTTACAACCGATTAGTGGCAGCTTTCCGCTTGAGCAGTAGAGCATTTCAGTTCTTGGCAGGTTTATGGCTTGCGAAATACGGGCTATAAAGGCTTGGCCCGTCGCCTTTAATGACGTTTTTTGAGCGCCGAAACTGAATCGAGCGGCGACGTAGGAGTTGTGATCGAGGTAGATTAGCGGAGAGACATTCTGATGGTGTACTTCCGATTTTTACGGTATCGCGTGTCGCAATGAACAATTCAACACTGTGAGCGAACGACTTCGGCTATGGTATCTCTCGGTTCCTGAGCAGTCTTTAGTCGCCTGAATTCAGCAGGAGCGATGCAGATTTCGACGCCTTGGTCTCCCAGGTTCAATATAGAACAATAGGCAATATAGGAACAAGAAAAGGTAGAAATTGAAAGAATTAAGGAAGGTTGTAAAATGCTAGTATTTCAAATTATAAAGAGTCGAACAATGTTGTATGTGTATGTGCAATATGAATGTACAATGTAAGGAATTCAAAAATATAAAAAGGTTCGTTTCGCCACTGCCTTCAGACGAACCTTTGTGCTACGCTCCTCCAGTTCTTCCTTTTAGTCTCATTCTAGACTGTGACAGACGTGAAAAGAATTTACGAATGTACGAACAGTCATGAATTTCGCTGGCTAGGGACGGGAGTTAGAGCTCCGTTTTCGTCGATCGGTTGGCTTTCATCACTCTTTGTCCCAATCAATATTCATTGACAAGTGCGAATTAATAAGGAGCTTTGGACTGACGAATCTCAGGCTCAGGACACCTACGTTGCCAAGTCTGCCCACGCTGTTTTTGCTAATGCGAAGGCAGACGTTGGCGAACACTCCACTGGTAGACATGACAGCTCATACGTCAGGCAGATGTCCCACCATCCCAAGATTTCTTTCACTCTCACTCAAAAGGATGTCGTTACTCACGATTCTCGAATCCTCCTTGGTCTCATTGTAGGCTAGATGGCAGCGTTTCCGCTTATCCTTTCTGTTAACTGAGCGCCGAGAAGGCTGCTTAAAAAGGAGGCGGGCTAAAACTAGAGCTAGTGCTGTGCAGTGCCGAAATTTTTTAGAGTAGTTGTAGAAATGCTGAGGATAGTAGTAAATATGAAACTAGGATAGGTTTATCTGGTCTAGTATAAATGCATCAGCTCAGGTTGCCCTGTTCTCTGCCCTGTCTATCGCTTTCGATCTTCTCCGACAGCAGAATGTGCTAGACTAACAAGTGAGCCTCATCGTCGAAGCGGATGATCTTCATCAGCTCCATTCAGAAGGCCCAATTAGCACGTGTTTATGTGTGCGTAATGATGAGACCTCGTCACCAGTGACCGAATACTGCGGTGATTTATAATTTATGCTTGGCCGAGTGTGTCAAACGGCAGATGTTCTTCGCACTCGCGCCCGTCGTGGCGCGTCTGTTGGCGCTCTTATTTCTTCCGGATGACGACTGTTTCCGCTTCCGCCTTGTTGGACCTGACCGCTTCACCTAGTCGCCAGCATCCGCCGTTGCACTCGTCTCTTTTCCGTTCTTACTCGACTCCCCGTTCCTTCTTTCGTTGCGCATTCTCTCACAGACGTAAAAACCCCGCTTCATTCATTCATACATTCGACCGCGCTAGTATGGCCATTCGGCTGTCTGTTCGGTCCGCTCCCAAATGGGAAACCAACGATCCCGAACCGCACGACATGATTTCGGCGCTTTGAATCTGCACCAGTCTGTGCGTCACGCACAACGAGGTCGTGCCTGTACCTTCCGTGGTCAGTGATCGATGCCAATGATTATTCGAGCGCACTCCACTCATTTGCACGCTGTCGACCTTCTGGAGGGGCGGGTTGGCTTCCTCCTGAGTTGTCGAGTCCTTGTGTTGCGGTCCAAGTCGGGTGTTCTGCTCGTCGCAACAGGGCCTGTTCAAATGTTTGGCTTCGTTTCTTCTGCGCCTTGTGCTTCTTGCTTTCGTTTCGTTCGAATTAGTTTTGCTTAGAACTGTTTGGATGTACTTGCCCCTCTATACGCATATATCTCCGTTTCTCTGTCGCTTGTGACATATTTCTGTATTTTTCTAGTTTATGCACTACCTGACTGGAATGATGTGACTTTAATATTGGAGCGGGTTCTAGGTTTACTTAAGCTCTAGAAGCTTCTAACCAGTGGAATATTTGGTGCAAGCATAGAGCGGGGATCCACTCATCTCCTATGTAGCATCCATAGAATTTATATAAAAGCTTTTAGATCAATAATTAATCAAGGCGCGTATACAATACAACAGCGGAAGTAAGCTTAGGCTTGGTAGGGTAAAGCAACCAGTTAGGGAAAAAAACAGGCGTTGCACTCTTCTCTCTAGACATTATACCAAATGTATTGGTGATAAAATGGCTGTATTGCGACTTCATACAGTTTGTTGGCTCTTGGTTTCCTTCCCAATGATCCATCACCAAGGCCTCATTCCAAGAACGTCGGGGGTTCCTAGCAAACATCCACTGACACACTGGGGCGTCATCTGCCAACGCTGCCGTATTTGTGGAGTCCAGCAGGCAGCGCGAGAGCGTGGCGACCTCCTGCTCCCTTGGACCCCGCTGCGAGCTCCACCTGGGCATAACCATTCGATTACTGTGCGCTGTGTCGTAAATACTGGGCAGTCAGCGGGGTGGGAGAGCCCGATCTGGCGACCTGGTCATTAGCCTTCGGGATCGCTCTTTCTGTGAATGAAAGGGATTTGGTAAAGAACGAATGGTTATTATCGACTTGAGAGGAATTGGTGGAAGTTGCCGTTCAGTTATCGTTGCAGAGTATTCAAGTAGCCATCATATAAGTGGAGACGCATAAATATTTTTTGACTCAATGGATTTTATATGGATAAAATTAGGTAATCTAGGGGAACGGTCAGGAGGTACACCCGCCCTTCGCTGTGTGTGGGGCGTGCGATCTCTCATCTCCCTTGCTCACCCACCCCCAACCCCCTAGGCTTCACCGAGAGTCTCATGGCTGCCTTACGAAATCTTTGATACGCAAAGCAAAAGTTTTCGGTCCTCAGAACAGCGGCTGTATCGCCTGACGCGCAGCCAGTAATCTATGCTTGTATTTGCGATTTACATGACTGAGAAGAACAGCTCGAGGATCTGTCCTATGGCAGGGCACTTCAGCCTTTTCTGACAGCGACAGTAGAATTGGAACAAATGCACTATTTCGCAGAGTCTACACAATTAGCAAGCTTACGAGAGGACATTTCTGTGCTGTTTTTGAGAAAACTATTTCCCATCGAAAGAAGTTGTAGAGGTCTGGGATTTTTCCTAGTCCCAGGGGGCACAGAATTAAAAATTATGTAACAAATCGACTTGACAGTCACAGAGCGGCTTGGATAGAACGGAAGAGGGACTGAAAACAAAGAACGAAACGAATAAACAAGCAAAGAACAAACAAGTAACCGCGGTTCTAAGGACGTCTCCGCGGGCAAGGCGCATTCAAATACAGCTGACCGCCGCCTAACATGTTATGACCAGGATTCATCATAATGAGGGGGCGCATAACTTTGTCTGTTTACAACCGCGCTGAAACCGTATGTTAATTTTTCTTTTTTTCTTTGTGAAATTTGTCAGCTTAGGCCCTATTCTGTTCTCTTCAATCCGCTCTGTGAGTGTAAATTCAATTTGTTTCATAAATTTCAGTTCTGTGCCCCTCCCCCGGAGTTGGATAGATCCGAGGTCTCCCGTTATAGCTAGTTCTTATTCGTGCGTTCACATTTTTCGTTCGTGCAACCCAATCTGTTCGCTTTCACCCCTGAGCTTGTCACAGATAGTCAAATTTCGCTTGTTTCTAAACACGCCTTTCGATGTGACCTTCTAAAATCGTTTCTCCGCTTAGCGTTTCAGTCGCTCTCTAGACACTTAAGCGTTGGCTGCTTGTCCATACCAATGAGCGTTCCCTGTTTCGTACCAGGAGCTGACATTATTCCTCCGCCTCATGCCATTGATTTGGGGTCATTTGAGAGGTAACCCGCACTGTTCTCGGAAGCTCAGCTATCAGAGTGAGCCCGCATGGCTCTGCCTTTCTTGCAGTCTGTTTTTTGTTGTTGTTGAAATTGTGTGTAGGGATGAACGCTCATTTCTCCAATGTCGTCATGTCAGGAATGCGGTCTCCGGTTTCGTATTCCGTTCATTTGCATATGCATAGGCTTTTAGTTGTGTTGCAAAGTTCCGATGGAATCTGTTCATCGGAAGCGATGGTGTCACCCATCCAGTTACGTCTGCTCTACATTCCTCCTGGCTTATTTACTTGATACTTGGTTAATCCAGAAAAGTGCTTCTTTTGGTCTCAATATTCTGTTGACGTTAAGTGGTTTTCTGACCCTCATTTCTCCATGTCGGTGGTAATCGCTGCATTTTCAGGCCAATAGTTTTTATTCTTGTTTGAGGTGCACTTTTTGGATTCTTTCCGAAAAGCAGGTGACGACAGCAGACCGTTATTTTTGGGCTTCTATAGATTTCCTTATAATTGGCACAGTGTCCCACGGTTTCGGCATAGCAAGGCGACCGCTGACTTGCAACGGTCAGACCCTGAGTGTTGCTCGTTCCCAGTTTTGGGCACTGCACTGCATCGCCTGGCAACTGAGCGGAACGGCTCTCGTGAAGAGTGCTCATCAATCCGTCGAAGGTGATTGACGGATGTTCTGCTTCACCCGTGGGCTGGCCGCGGCTAATGTATGGGCGAAGGGAGTGCCCTTAGTGGAGAAAGCGTCTGATTTATAGCCGGCAATTCAATTTTAAGTAGCCGTCATGGATGACGAACGCGAACTGCAAGAAAGGGCGCCGCGGGCGTGACGGCGCGCGTAGCGACGGCCAGGTTCGCAGTTGTTCACCTGCACTGTTTGTCCTCGTGGTGTTCGGCTTCGATGGCAGGTGCGCAGCCAGCCGGCATCTCCTCGAGCTCAGTGCGGCCGGCTGCACTGGCTGGCTACCGGCGGGGTTTCTGCTGAATGGCCGAGCGCAGTTCGTCGCCGATTTGCCCGCTTTAACCGCGCGCTCTGTGCGTCGAACGAGCCAGGTGTACGATCTACTGGCGCGTGTACCTGCCCCAATTAGCCTTTAGTCTCAGCGTGCTCGCTGTCCAGTGTTCACTCAGCTTTCGTTAACCGGAGCTGATTCGGTGCCTTCCGCTCCAACCTCAGCTGCTAATTTCTTCTGCTTAGCAGAGCCCACTTTCATCTCCACTGAACTTCTGTGCTGAACGGCTTCAAAAAAGAGCGGACACTTGAGGCCGCGAGCCACGTCATGTGTCGTCCATAAGTGTCAGCATTACGTCCCCCAAGTGGAATCACAGAATGTCTTTGTGTCTTGTCTTTCCTCTCCGTATACTGTAACTCCAAGGCGAAGTCCGAACATCTACCAGATCAAAGCGGGCTTCCTCCGCATTAACTCGAGGACTCTCCGAAACGTTTGGAATATTTTCTTGTTCAAGAGAATGTAGTATGACAATCTCTAAAATTTTTTCACTCGCCTGCCCCAGTAAATGATCACTCTGTTCGAAATCTTATTAAAAATTATTTAGGGAAAAGAATGAACTAAGATTTGCTTCAAAGCGCAGGAAGCCAGTAATCAATTAGTGTATTACAAAAAAGATCGCGCCAGGAATTCGACTAGGTCGGATCATTTTTTATTTGATTGATTGTGCAAATGCTGCTTACTTGAAACAGCAATGTGAGGATCTTTCTCTTTTCTATAACTGTTCTTATTGTACCGCTAACATCGATGTTACTATACTTCAACAGTATTTTTGCTAACAAACTAAAAACTGCAACGATCTAATCGAGTGTACGGCGTGATGTCTTCTTTTAACCAATTGCATAATTGATGACTTCCTGCGCTTGAAGACGTATTAATTTAATATTTCCTTTAAAAAAATAAATTTTCATCAGATCTCAAATTTTTATTTTTTTCGATTTTATGTTGCGTTTACTTTCAGAACTGAATTGGAAAATTTCAAAAAGAAACTAAATTTAAACCCTTTCGGAAAACCTCTATTTTAATGTGTAATTTCGATTTGGGAGATGTTCAGCTTGATTTCAAGAGCATGAAACTTGCTTAGAATAGTGTCTAATGTGATGATCCGAAAAGTGTTAAAAGGAGCCGAAAAGAAGACGTGAGAATTGTATAAATTTGTCCACCATGTACATGGGCACGCCGCAGCGCAGCAGTGTGAGGCGCCTGCTGTCGCGTGCACCTCAAATCGAGGTTTTCTTCCCGTCCAGGGCAACCGAGCTTGCCATCTCTCCGGAGTCGGTGAATTGGTAGCAAGCTTGTCTGGGGAGCTTCGGCGTGTCCATCAGTTGGCTACTGCAAGTCATTGTGTTGACCGGAATTCACACCGCCTCTCCATCCCTAGAAGCATTTAGAGTGCGTGGCGTATTCCCAAAGGAGCTGGCTGGCGTCGATCTTTTTCCTTTTATTCTTTAAAAGGCTTCTCTGTTTTCCGACGTGTAAGCAGGATGAGTTGAAAAGAACACGGAAGAGAAATCGGCATGTGTGATGGAAACGACCCAAGCTATCCCGAATTTTCAAGATGTACTGATTTCTCAATCTAGCACATGCGCCGATCTCGCGCACATCCACGCGCACATCCAGGGACGATTTGCGAAGACTGTCTAGACCTCCACTTGCTATGAGATCACTGTGATAGTGGCGCATTCAACCAGCCCTCAGGAGACATTCAGTGCTTGGTTCATTCCGGAGGATTGGCCAACGTCAGCTCTCATCTTACCTATGGTGTTCAGCACGCCCTCTTCCACCTGGCATTGGTGTGTTTGTTCGATGTTGTTGTAGTCCAACGATCCTGTTCGATTCGAGCCTTCTTCTGTGTACGTATTCTTCTGTGTATTCCATCTTCCCATCTGGTAATATTCTTGAATTTTCCTTCCAGTTCTCCCTCAATCTATTTTCCGTGCTCCAGCTTGACTGGAGCGTAGATCTCTTCCAATTATTCGTTTTGCTGAACGATAAGTGACCGGTCTGGTCGTCATCCTTCGTGATCCCTCCGTTCTTCATTTCTTGAATGTCTGCCAGTTCACGCGATCGTCCGCTGTTCTGCCGTATCTCTCTTCGACACCCTACATTGAGTAGTTGCAGTGAATGCGTTCATGGATTCGATGAGTTCTGGGTACGCCGTTCCGTCACCGTACGACCAGCAGGTGCCGTCAACGTCGTCGGCCACATGTGCCATGGCCAGACCGAACACTCCCCAGACGCCGTACGGGTGTGTCCCTTCTTCGATTTCTGCACCTTGTGGAGCCAATTGTGATGCTCAAGTTGGGACAATAGGTTCCATCCACCGCGAAAAAAAGCTGAAAACACTTAGAGTTGAGACGGTGTGTAGCAAGCGTGTCGTAGGAAACGACCAGAGAGAAAACCTTTGAGGTGGATGACACAATCTCGAACATTTCCCATCCGAAAGGTTTCCATCCAGATTTAAAACACCAGCAGCAACTTTCTAGGAGGATATACTCTTGGGTGTGGTGGTAGCGTAGGGAGCAACAGCTGAAAGAAACGCATAGGCTTTAGGTTTTAGGCTTTTTAGGTTTCTGCATAGGTTTCCACTCATGTCAAGATCAGAAGTAGAAGAAGTGCGAGCCAAAAGGGCGACGGCATCTCTCCGCGAGTGTATCACTTGGAGCTGCTCCTGTTCGCTCCTTCAGCTTCCACTGTTTCAGACGCTATGGCTCGGCACACGCGTCGCCGTTCCGACCGGCGAACGCCGCCGATGCGGTGCGCTTGCGGGAGACGTGTGCGGCGCGGAACTTGCAGACGGCCCAGTGGATGGACAGCCAGTACCTGGCAGGAGTGTCCGGGTACCATGCGAGTGGGGTGAGTTCGCGGCCCCCGACTTCATTGCTGCCGCTCCAGATTTGTACTCAAGCGTTTTTCTCAGGCGCAGTCGGGACCGTGCTCCGTGATGTCGGCAGCGAGTGGCGGCGGAATGTCGGTGATGTCCGGCATGTCTCAGATGTCGCTCGGCAACATGAGTCAGCTCAGCATCTGCACTCAGCTCACCGAGGCGCACTATACGCAGGTGAGGACCAGCCGGCCGACGAGCTGCGGAAAACGAGAGGCAAACTGTGAATGAGAAACAGACTAGGCGTGGATAGCAGCTAGGGGCCACTCATTTAGAATTGTTATCCCACTCTCCGATGAAGGTTTGGCCACATTTTTCTCACTCAGTTGTTGACACTCAACCGGTCTGTAACCCCTTGTTACATCTGTTTGAGCTTCAAAGGGACGGTCATGAGCATGCATTTTCTGCTGGGCTCGTTCCTCTGCGAGCTCAAGAGTTAAGGTTACATGCTTAGGGCGCAGTCTATCAGCCGACGTCTGGAGCATCAAGTGTGGAGAACATCGATCCGAGCAACATCTTTGAGATCAACCGACAAGTGAACACTCTCATCCTGAGTCTAAGGCATGAGGACCCTGTGAGTTAGACTCTGTTATTTTCGGGCCCAGCCGACCTGATCACCTGCCTATTCCTTATTTCCGTCCCTTGCCTTCCTCGCAGCAGTTTCTGTAATTTAGGTCCGTTTGCCGTTTCCTCTCGGTGTTCGTTTCTTCCTGTGAGCTTCTACCTTCCCTTCACTTTGATCACAGTTCCTGCACTATGCTCTCTTCTGTAGGTTTATGCTTCCCATATTACTCGCCATAGTACTTCCCGTTACCTCTTTCTTCCTCTGCCCTCTGAGACCCCCACTACCAATTCCCTTTTCAGCTATTTTTCCCACACCTGTTCGCCTTTTCCTGTATGTCTTACTTGTGCTCACACTGCTTTCAAGTCTCTTCTTCCTCTTCTTGATCTACATATCTTTCTCTCTTGTTTCTCTCTATAGTTGTGCTCTCGCAAAAGTCTTGAATCTTCGAATGGTTTCGAATGACCGCATTTTTCTATTCGAATATACTCGAAAAGTGTGTGTTTTTATGAATATTCGACTTCGAATACATTTGAAAACCCCGATTTTTTGAATATTCGAATTCGAGTATTTAAATTCGGATGAAAATCATTCGAATACCTATTCAAATGGGTCATTCGAGCACAACTATACTCCTCTCATCTTCTCAATCAGCTCCGGATGTTTCCGCCTGCAGCGTACAATGGCGGGTGAATGCCTCTTGTAGGAAGTCCGGCGGAAGGCGGCGAACTCGGTGCAGAGCATGGCTCGGCAACGGCTGCTGGCGATGGTGTCGAACCACACGACCCTCAGGGAGCTCATCTGCCACTTTCTGCAGTTCGTATTGGAGCACACCATCGAGCAGGTACGGACATGCACACTCATAGCTCGGTGCCGGCGCTATGAGGTGACTGTGGCTACAGGCTACCGTAGGCTCTGACAGTCCTTTCTGGTGGTTTCAGAACATCACCCAATTGATGCAGTCAATTTTCAACATCCTCAACTGTCGGACGTGTTTCGTCGTCATGCAGGATCGCTACATTCAGCAGATCCTTGTGCACATCATCGCGAAGTACCTTATGTGAGTCCTTTGAGCTCAATGATAATGCTAGCTCTAACGTTTTCGGGGATCATCTTCCGAGTTTTCAGGCCTGACCACCCGTTCACCGCGTGGACGGTGATTGCGTTCACGGCGGTGCTCAGGAAAAAGGACTTACGAGCTTTTCGACGGATGTGTCGGTGCGTTCAGTTTGCAAGCGTCCGAACTGTGTGCATCGGTCTGAGCCGATAACTTCTCGAGCGATTTCGTTTAGCTAAGGATCCTTTCCAGGAATGAGTACTTTGTTCGACAACTGATGATCATTCTGGGCTCCACTTCCTCCTCCCACAAGTCCCTCATCATCGACTCGATCCGGATGCTCATCACTCGCAATTTGCCGCTGAAGGTAGGGCCCTTTCTGAAAATTTTCAAATCCTCTGCTGAGTTTAGAATTAACCTTTCTCACGTGGCTGCTTCCAGGAGTTCTTTGTTCGCAGCAAAGGGATGGAGAAGCTGCTGGAATTCATGTCGTGTGAGCACGAGGAGAAGGTGCTTAGATCGAGCGCCACCACTCTGCTTACGCTCATTTCCACGGAGTCGGCCAAGTACGGCATCGAATTCGTTCGACTAGAAGGGGTCCAGGCACGTCTAGTTCACCACTACTCCCGCTTAGCGCTGCCCACAGATATTCTCAGACGTTCATTTTTAGATTTTGGGGAGCCTTCTCTCACATGGCTCTACGATGCTGCTGCATGAGATACTGCACTGCTTGGCTGCAGTCGGAGACCTCAAGGAGGCGCTCGAAGCTCAGGTGAGGACATGTGCTACTAGAGGACACTCTGCTAGGGTGGCGGACTGTTCCGAGACAAAAGTGATTTAGCACGTACACAGGCCGACCTTCTTCTCGCTTCGTAACGATCGGGTTTCAGTAGGGGACCGATTTACTTGTTCGGCAAATGCTGTGTGGCGTAAGCGCGGCAATAATGTAGGAGTCCGACAAGCTGCCGGAGCTCCGAATAGAGCACATTCCTGCGCATTTCTTCGTATCCAGACCTTGTAGCAGAGCGCGGTTCATAAGGATCCTGGCATTTGTTTTGATTTGTCAGTGTAAGAGATGTGTTAGGACGTTTTGGTTTCTTGGTGATGCCCTCACAATTTCTTCGACCTGTTTTCGTGCGCTTGCTCCTAGTTGATGGTTTGTCGGTGTTTTGCTCCTTTTGAAACCTTGGTGTTGTAGAGCTTATTTGGCCTATGCTGATCTTGCTTCAAGTAAAGCATAAGGAGGAATTGGCAATTGTCTGCTAGGGCTTCGAGTCTGACCCGTTTTCACCGAGCCAAGGAGTGTTGAGCTGGTAACACTTTGGGATAGTAAAGTTTTTTTGTTCCTAAGGTTTCTTTTAGTTGAAGCAATCAGATTTTTATTTCGGGTGGTGTATTGTGGTCTAGTTGGTCGACTCTACCACACTACGCTGTGTTCGATGGCGAATGTGCATCTCGATTTCTTTTCAGGACATCAGCAGTACGATCGTGTCTGTGCTGCAGTTGATGGGCGCTCACGATCCTGTTGTCGTCAACCATGGCACGGCCTTCCTCCTCAACGTTTCGGCGAACAGTGCACGAAATAAGGTACGCTCAGAATTGAGAAAACCGGCTGCGGAGTAACAAGCTAAGGCTTCCTCCACTCTGATGGGAAATCTTCACGATTCCTTACCAAAATGACAGGGCCTCCCGCACCAGTGTCCCTGTAGCAGTTTCCATGATCCACTCCCTAAAGATGTGCTCATCGCGAGGCCTTGATAGGATGCCAGTAACCGGCGTTTGCATAAGGGGACTGTCATTTTGGTTGACCGCGACGTTCTGGTAAACGGTAGCAGTCGTTTGGACTCCGTTGTGAAACCAGAGCTAGCGTTGGGAAAGAGTTCGTCACAAAGGATATTCCGGAGTCCAAAATCTCCCACACGAGCCTCTTCATCTGTCATTGCAGGCTTCGATGGTGGCTGCGCAAGCACCGGACACGCTGCTCAGTGTGCTCAATCATCGCAATAACTACCTGACGATTCCACTAGCGAACGTCCGTCAGCTGATAGCGTCGATCACCGACAACGTGCTCATCTGCCTGGCCAACCTCACGAGAAATCAAGACGAGTCCGGTCGAAGTGCATGCGTACAGGTGAGAAGCGCCTCTGCCCAAGTGAGAGCCATCAGTTCTCTGGGAGGATACACTGGCACCGACGTTGTGCAGGAAGTTCTCTGGCGTGCATAGGATTTGGCCGATAATGCAGGCGTTCAGATCGCTCGGAAGCCAGATTCGTCGAAGACGCTGCTGAACGTGTTGGCAAGTGGCAGCGTGGAGTGCCAGAACCGTACCCTCATGGTCATCTACAGGTATGCTCGTCCGAACTCTCCGTTATCTTCTTTTCGATTAACTCCAGCCTCCGAGTGCAGGCATGAGCCGCACCTTCGCCTATGACACCCCTGTTCGCAAGGCCAACAGCCCAGGTTTTTGTCCTGCTTGGACCCTGAGTTTGAGTTTGTTCAAACCTTTCTTTCTTAAATTCGAATTAAAAGTTGCTGGCACCACTCCCTTTTTCTTCAGAAGTGCCTCTTGTGTCGAGCTCGATCATGCTGTTTACTGTTGTGAAATTGTTCTCATTGCTAAGTTTTGCTCACGGCTAAGCTCCACATTCAGCACGTGCCTCTGCGTAGCGGACTACAAGCTGTTCTTCCTGGATACTGTCGACGACTACAACCAGTCGAATCTGATCACGTTCATCCTTCGACTTCTGTGGAACGACTTCGTGCAGTTTGTGAGTTTTATCACAAGATGCAGGCTCTAGCCATTTGAGTAAGCGTAGGAGATGTCGAGTTGGTCGGATCCAACAGAGCAGTTGTGCCCTTCGGGCGGTCTTCAGCCGTAGTTCATTAGTTCTCTGTCGTGATGGAGATCGTTTCTCATTGACGGCCTATAATGAAAAGCTCTGTGATGATAAGCTGGTCTAGGTGTAGAGAAAAATCCGCCTAATTCTGCGGAAATGAGGAGGGTATAGGGGAGCGCGCGAGCGGTGCGCCGCAAAGGTAACAGCTCCTGTGAAATCCACGTAAATGTAACATTTTTGTGCTCTGTTGTATTGTATTAATATCCATATATTTGCTCTTGTATTCAGTTTTTGGCTCACCCTTAATTTCGTTTAGCACGTTATGTACGGTATTCGTTTGCCCTGGTACGGGCGACTAAATTTTGTTGGCACTCTTAAAGCAATCCTCCTAGATGCCGAAGAATTTTGTCTAACCATAAGCTGCTGTTTGTAACGAAGCCTGTTGTTGCGTATGCGTAGTAGATTTTGAGGCTAGGAACGTTACATTATTTCAGAACAATTTTCCTGAGCCTGAACGAATTCATCGTCGGAAACAGATAGATCGTGTCTTCCGATTGCTGGCCACTCTGTCGAAGAGCGAGGAGCTCCTGGAGCAGGTCACCGCAATATTCAGGTTCGTTGGATGGCCTGGAAGGTCATCGTTGAGACGGAGCGTGAGACTCAAGACATCCCACTCAGCCGCCACCACTTTAGGGAGCACAATCCGCTGCCGTTGCTGCGGCCGTTCCGCACTAACGACTTCGGCGCTCATCGTGACTTCTTAGAATTCCTCGATGTGCTCTCCAGTGATCCGAAGAGGTGATTTTGCTCATCCTTGGCATCGTGCAAGTATTGCGTAGTTAAGTGGCTAGAGCGGTTGTATAATTAACAGTCTGATAAAGTCCTGGATTGTCTTTGTTTTCAGATTTGACCTGGTGCAGAAGTGGCTTTCTTCACCGGAATCACAGCAGATTTTGCATTACTACTGCCAGTTCCAGGCCGATCCTAAGCTTTGTGAGTTTCTTATTTGACCCATGTATTGCAACACTGAGAACCGAAAGTTGACGAAAGCATTCCAAGGTTTGCAGTCTAAACACAGTTGAAGGTGATTGGTCGCGCACCATACAGTTGTAAGGAAGATATTCTGCTTCGGCGTCTTCCTTCAACTTTGGAAGACTTCCATTTTTTTCATCCGCTCTATAGTTCCCGATGTGCTTGAAATGTTTGAGAAAATTCACAGGTCCTGATTTTGTGGGGTCTTTCTGAAAATTTGACCCGGTGAACAGTGTGCACTGGCTCCTCTACCTGGGACAACGAAGATTCTCTTTGATTTCAGTGAGTCACGCTCGGAACATCGGCAGTCGGTTGCAGCAGGCGAAGGTGGAGAGCATGCAGACCTAGCCGGCAGCGATCTTCCCAAAGTCCTTTAGTCTAGTTGTTGCAAGCCCATGGCGTTCCGTCGTCGGCACGCCTTCACCTCCCGACGTCTGTGCATGACCACGTCTTCTTTCCACGGGTTTCTTCGAAATTTGCGTATCATTTTCTCTCTTTCTGTACATAGAGGCTCACCGCCGCTTTAGACTGTTGAGCCTTTTTCCGTGTCAGGTTTGCCTCGCTCAGAGAACCTCTGTACCCGCCAAGGGTCATCGGGTGTTTACCATTCTATAGATTCCTTTTCTCAGTTGTTGCATAATCACCATGTCAAATATCTGTGATCTTCCTCAGTGTGTTGTTCTTCCTTAGGAACCATTAAACTGCTATATGTGCACCACTGTTGCTTACGAAACGAAGCCTTCATGAAGCGTTAGCACTCCAAAGATCGCATCTGTGATGGTGTCAATGAGAGGAAACCATGTCTAGCTGTTCTTGGGCTCTAGAAGATCTGAAGAAATACTTGCTCGCTATTGGCCAGAAGGGCTGCTGGTGGACGCTGAAAGCATCGATGCGGAACCAGCTGCAAAAACTGAGCTGACAGGTTCCGGATAGGGCTAAGCGGGAGGGGTTACGATGAAATCCGGTGAATCATCCCCTGTGAGTTTGTCTGGCATTTGTCACCATGTTCCTACGTACGTAAATGTGTGCAACCGGGTAGCATTTGTTAGAAGGGATCCAAATTGTAGCAAACTGAGCGTATCACTGGACCCAAGTACACGACGGAACGCTGTTGTTGAGCAGAACTCGTGCGTGCTGCAGATCCCCCACCCGCACTTGACACCTGAAGCATTTCTCGAAAAAGAGTAACGGGAGGGGTATAGATGGAGGGAGGCAAGCATGTCATTAGCATGAAATAAGACCGGACACGTGCAAGGTTTCGTATTTTTTCTATAAAATGCTCAACAGCCTACTTACTGGGTAGATACGCGGACTTTCTCGGTCGCATGGCTTGGACTTCTTAACCAGGAATCCTTCAACAAAATCTGTAAACAGTAATCAGAACGGACACGATGAGTGCTATAGTAAGGATGTATGATCATTCTGCACCCCTGTGAATCCAGCTTAAATTGGCGAATTCTGCGGTGAGGGAAGTGGCGCTTTCACGAACGTCTTCGGTTCCCGGACCGGAAGAGGCTCCCGCCGTCCACTGTACGTGGACGGAACAGGTCGCCTTGGCCAGGAGATAGCGGCGTACGCCAAACTTATCCTATGCGGTTGTGACGAATAGTCCTATCTCCCTTTCCTGCCTATTACATACATATAAATGAATAACACTGAACCATCTTGAACTGTGTACAGAAGTAGAATCGCGTTACTCCTCTAACATTTCGCTATCTCTACCGCTCCCGCTATCCGTACAACGGCAGTACATGTGGACATATGCCGCATCTCCATACGGCAGTTTCTGGTTCATCACTGTTTTCAACCCCAAAAATGGCAGCAGTTTTGAACGTGGGGATCCCGATTTTGGTTCTTTGGGCTGTTCTACTTCTCACGACACCCAGATAGCACCGCGTATGCTTTGATTTACAGTATAGGCTTAACGCTTCTGTGCCACGCAGGATTCCTATAGTGGAACAACTTTATTCGGCCTGACTTTTCGACAACTTCATAGTTTTCAAAGGCCTGAAAGAAGCTGGAAATCTAAGACCAGATACGCATCTCGGCAAAGACGTCCTTCTCCAGCCCCGTCAGCTCTACGAGTGTCAAGCGGAATCTCACTGAAGCAAGATGTTAAGCGTATAGATTGCACGGTCTCAGAGCTCGCACAGCGGGATGAACGGCAAAACTCGCTGGTGATCGAGATGCACTCACTTCAGTTATTCATTGCTGGATTACGTTCGTGGATCCAGAAGGCCTCTAGGGCCTTTCTGGGACCGATCTCACTTTCACATAGCAACACAGTGCATTTAATATCAAAAGCGTCTCCGCGGTGGACCCCCACTCGATGTTTATCGAGTGGGGTTAACACCCTACGCTTTTGCTTACCAGCAAGATGTTCCCTGATGCGAACACTTAGTGCCCTCCATGTTTCACCGATTTATTTGTTTATTTATACGTCATATAGACGTACATATAACGCTAAAAAATATCGAAACAAGCCATGCAATAAAAAAGGCAACACCAAAACGGCGAGAACAACAAATCGCCCGACAGTGGCGACCCTTTGGCAACCAATTTTGAACTAGGGGAACAAGTGGCACAACTTGCAACTGAGCCGGAAGAAACGACCATGCCCCTCTAAATGTGTGAATTTGTTGCATACTCTTGTTCAGGTTCACACCAATGCTACCTGTCCACATCAGCCAGCTATTATTTATTTAATTAATTGAATTTAATTTTTTGTTGAAATTTGTAGACTGCTGCTTTAAGTCAATCGGATAAACCATCCTTTACGGGCAGTCGGCGAGGATACAGGACAATTTAACTCCATACGAAAACTGATATAATAGCTTACAACAGATAACAGAATTTCGGCACATGCATCGCTGGCTGCCCCACAGGACTGGCAACTAGGACAGGTAGCCAAGAAAAATAGAAGAATTAGGTGCGCTAGTTAAGAGGAAATAATAGCTCTAGTAAACATGCTCAGCCCTAAAAGCCTAGTCGCAGTACGCCACCATCTCTATGTAGGACCAAAAATTAGGAGGATCTACCAAAGAGTGCAGCTGGCCGGTAAGTCGCAAATAAAGCGACTTATATAAGTCATTTTAATGCTAAAAATACCTGTGAGAAACCACTGGCTTGTATGAGAGCCACTGTCGCGGTGGACATAATACTCTATGACCTAAAACAAAACATAGTGCAAACAATTACAGCTCGCAAAACCCGAAATCATTTGAATGCCTCGTCTTTCCAATGCATTTGTGCAAAATCGGAGATTCGTAAGGCCTGAAAAACATCGGTTTATTCAACCGTTCCTTGAAAACTGCTGTTCTCAGTGTTCAAAATCTCACCTGGTAGGTGTCTAATCCATCTTGCGCCTCGATAGAAAACGAAATTAAATAATTGTGCGTAATTTTTCTTCTCGATTACTGGGTAGTGTAGATTAAATCCACTAGACCTTAGGCCATAGGGCCTAAAGATCCAGTAGTTACTAGCCCGAAGTTTGAGTTCTCCTCGCAGTACTTTGGTACAGAATACTAAATCAGAAACAGTTCTCCTATATGGCAAGGATCTTAGGAGTAATAGCTTTAGAAGTTCATCATAACTTGAAAAATTTCTCTGGGAAACGCCTTGGTGAAGCTGAAGGAATACCAGACGAGTAAAGGCTTTCTGGACGCTTTCATGTTTTCCTATAAGTTTCTTAGCAGTGGGATTCCACAGAGCAGTATTCCAAGTGTGGGAGAATATATGTCTTACATAGTTTCACTAGAATGTCTGGTACATCACTGCACACTTACGAAAAACGAAGTCAAGCGTAAGCTTTCCTAGTGGCATGTTCAATATGGTTGGAAAAATCTAGTTTAGAATCTACAACAACACCAAAATTTTTCAACGTTTCACTCTTAGGAAGAACTGCATCGTAGATGGTGTAGACAGCAGGATGTTCTTCACAAAAGTGTAACACAAAACATTTTTCAGGATTAATAGCCAGCCCTAGTTCAGAAGCCCACCTGCACAGATCTTGCAATGCAGTATTAAGGGTAAAGCATCTTTTAGCCTGGTCCTCTCACGTATATCCCCCATAAATTTTTACATCATCAGCATAGATTTGGAGCTTGATGTTTTACGGTTTCGGTTTTATGACATCCGATGTGCCAGCTGTGTACAGGAGGAAAAGTAGAGGTGACAGAACGCCACCCCGCTAATGCATAGGTACTTGTCCGAAAACTCAAACCCCACTTCGAAGAACTCCTGATCCTCTGAATAGCGTTTACAACGAAACAATCTGCAGTAATATTGACCATCATCTTAAAACATTTTGGGCCTATCGTGAGCGTAAGCAAGGAAAACGGGCGCCCATGAAGCAATTGCGCCTGCACTTACGTCGAAAAATGAAATCGGCAGCTGTTTTCCCTAATATTGTAGGTATTGACGGTAAAAATTGCTATTGCGACAACAGTAAAGCTGCTGCCTTTGGTCGATATTTTGTCAGTGTTTTCTTGAAAACAATCTTTCCATACATGAAGGAGCAACTGCGGTCGAGAATGCAAGTGAAAAAATGCGTTCGTTCATTAGCATCTTCTTTCATCGTTCCGACGTTTCGCGTACTCTCAAAAACATGAAGTCTTATACCACAGAGCCTTGCCATGGAATCCCGCCTATTGTTAAAAAATGTGCCAATGAAATATACAGACAACTCACGGACATTTGCAACATCTCTATGATGCTAGGGGAGGTACCCTCGGCTTGGAAGCATGCCCTGGTGACAGCCATACCCAAAGTAGCAGTTGCCCGTACGATTACTCAACTTCTCCCCATTAGCATAACGCCTGCTCCTGTTAAGATTATGGAAAATATTATAAGGGAGAAACTTCTAACCTGGCTGCTCCGGTTTGGCTCATTTCAAGATGGGCAGCATGCTTCCTACCTGAACTCTCAACAGCCACGAATCTCGTAGACAGCTTATTCGCTTGGAGAGTTGCACTTAATCAAGGAAAAATGGTAGATGTCATTTACATGGATTTATCCAAAGCTTTTGATAAAGTGCGTTACTAAAAGGTACTTTGTTAATTAAAATCTTTAGGTATCTCATTAATATGTATAATATCATAATAATGTAATGTAATATTCTACACAAGGAATTTCAACGTCAAACTTCCCACACTTGAGCAGCGACGAAAGAAGTTCGACCTCATTCAACTCCACAAAATTATTGTTGGTGAGTGTGGGATCATGCCGAGTGAGCTTCTCACGATCAAACCGTCTCTGACCAGGGGGGCGACTTCGAAGCTCATTGTACCTAAAGCCAAACTCAGTTGTAGAACAAACTTCTTTGTTAACAGAGCTGTGAGTAGTTACGTCAAATTCTCTAAAAACAAAATCATGCCCTCATCTATCAATGCGTTCAGAAACATGGTTAACAGATACCTCGGTCCCTGATGCACGCCCTCTCCCATCACAATTCTGCCATAGACCTATTTGTTTTTATTTAACGCCGTCTGTTTCTTGTTTGAACTTTTCTCTTTTTTTGCTATGATTTAGTCACTCACTTATTTGATGGAATGTGACCAATGTGTTGTTCTCTCTTTTGCGTTTGACTAGGTTTTTATCTTCGCATGAGCTTATTCTCGTGCAATAAATATATATATATATGTATATAGCTCGCCACAGTTCAAACACTGATTTTGGTAAACCACACCCTTCTGCGCGCAGTCTCCAATTCTTCCGTAACGCAGATCACGCAGTCTCTCGTTATACACGAGCGATCGTAAAGCCTATTACGAACTAGAAGTCGTTTTATGTTGTGTCCTGGCATGTTGACCAGAACAACATCGTCGTCCAAATGTCCAATGTCCGATGGACGAAAAGAGCACTGGAGCGGATCCAGGAGGAAGCCTAGCGTTCCAACAGGATAGTTCTGACAAGATGGGCCAATACCTTCCTCGTACGGCTGACCCAGTTGGCATCTCAAATGGCAAAGAATCAAGCTCGTCGTCGACGGTGAGACAACAAAACGAATGGAAGCGATGCTGGTGCCCACCGACTACAACGACTACGCTGCAGTGAAGTCTGTTCATCTAAACAGCAACTATTATATTTAACCAACTATTTAAAATCAAACCTTTCCCAACCCCATAACATACCAACTGACATGGATTGAGGAGTTGTGCTATTTCTGCGTTACAAGTTCATAAAGCGATTTTGTTCAGTGGAGCGAATAGTTATCGTAGTTTACCACAGTCTGGAGTGTACAGATCACGGCTTGAATCGCCGGATTGTCTAGACCCTAAAAACGCGACTCGCTGCATGTCTATAAAGTGTCTTCGCTGACATGGGTGTCAGCGTAACGATCAAAGCTCTAAAACGTATTTTTTGTTAGGCTTCTCTTCCACTGAACGTGTATTAAGGATTTCGATTAGCTCGTCTTCTATTCGCGAGTTTGGTTGCTCCTCGCAGCTTTCAGCTTGTTTAGGCATGCATAGAGTGAGAGGACATCAGTTAAAAGGTTGTAAGCTTTTGGTTGGTTTTCACTTGCTGTCGTGACATCTTCAGAGGAAGCAATGATCTCAAAGCTCTTAATGACCGCTTCTGTGGAGGAGCGCCAACAGCTAAGAAATTGTTCATCTATCTTATAGCATGGATCCTGTTCCATCCTGCTACCACCGTTCCTCGAAGGAAGATCAACTTCGAGAAGGGGACCCTCTAACGACCAAAGTACGTCGAAACGGTATGTGAGTTTTGTCTTTTACAGATGTTTGCTCTCGCCAGGTGCTCGAGGAACTTGGAGAATGACTGTCTTACACCATGCATCTCCTTGAAAATTTGCGAAGAAATATTTCGGTCATGTTGGTGTAGCTACACTATAGTTTACTATCTATGCATTCTGCGTCGGGAAAAATCACGATTAATCCTGCTAATAGGCTACTAGATTAAGAGATGAACCCCGTAATTAAGCAATGCGGGAACAAGAAGTGACAAGAAAAGAGTACTGTGAGCCGCTTGTGCAAAACTTTGCCTCTTGACGGCCAAGCGACTAAGGAACGCAAAGCGAGAGACCCCATGACATCTGCACTCCTTAGTGGATGGTCGTCTATTTAGAACGATGTCACCTCGTCCCAAGCTCGGCAGTGCGCGATCCGACGCCTTCTGGCGGCTTGCGCGGTCATCCGTCGCCTTGAGCGTGGAAGCTCGCTCACGCCCTTCACGGCGAAAATCCAGGAAAAGACGGCGGTCGACCAGTTCCCGGGGACGCGAGAAGTGTGACGAGTTGTCGGTGTGTGTCGTCAAACCACTGTTTTCCGATGCGGAGCGCTGTGTTGCGATCTCGGCTATGAGACATATCCCGCTCTACAACGCTGCCGCTCCATCCAGCTCTTTGACCGCGAACGCCTTGTTTCAGCAGCAGTTGCTGACAGCCCATGTGCCCCATACGTTGTTTCAGAAAGGGGAAGATTCGTAGCTGACGCACAAATATTTGCTCTCCTGCTTTCTGTTTCTTGGGCTGTTCGAAAGATTTGGAGCATCTTGATCCTTCATTGGAGGTAGCCCTGAGGAATCACCTCGAGGGTTTGTACAAGTCGTGGAGCAAACCTTTTCAATGGTTTCCTTGTTAAAATCTCCACCGTAAGAAACGCAACATTCGGTAATAAAACAGTCTTCAACTTAGCCTTTCCCTAAATCTTGTCACATTTGAGTCTGCTAGTTTGGTGCTGTCCAGCAGCTGCTAACAAGCATGATCGGCGTTGTCCTTTCGTCAGAATATTAAATGATGGAACTCCCGGTAGTCTAACATTCAGGGTTATGGTTATGGCGAGAAGCAGGAGTCTATCAATTATCAATCATAAAACAAGGAACAATCTCATTTAACAGCTATGGGACAAGATTCCAGAGTGGGATACGGATTTGACATGATAAGAGACTCTTGTTCTTTGAGCAACCTACTGATGCTCCATGCCGAAGTACTGAAATTCTGTCGGATGATGTCGTGATTACCCAACTTGCGCCTACATCTAAAAGTATGCAGTAGTAGTACAATATAGGGCAGATAGGAAAGAATGATAAGACTCGACGTACTGGGGCGAAACTTTAAGACAAGTATCATTGAGTAACTCCCACAGGCATGACTTAGGGGTATCGCAAGTAGGTAATAGAGTGAAGTAGTCCACTCTAGAAAGAGAGGTCAATGAAGCTCCCGTGGAGATTTTCAAAACGACCTGCTGTTTCTTATAGAGGACTGTCTGAGACGAGCCGCGGTGGTTTTCAAATTTCCTGCGGCCATCTGGGTGAGTCAAAAACTACAAAAAACTGTGGCAGTTCACTGCGGCCTGATAAGGCGAAAGCGACGTCTGGAATGGCATTGTCGTGTTCAAAAATTAACCTGCAAAGGTTTGGAGCTTGCTTCAAGTGCAGTTAGGTTTAGAAATATGGCAGTTTGTTGGATTTTCTGAGGGGAGCTGCAGAGTACATTGTGGTGAATTGTTCACTGTAAGGCGACTGGGTGGCAGAGTGGAAAGCGGTGCTGACTCCCGGGAGAACGGTCAAAGGTTCGAATGTATAAGTGGGGTTTGCGGATCACTGAGCGTTCTTGTAAAATGCAGAATACGTTGTGACATCTTTCTAACTCTGTTTTCAACCTTTTGTCAGACAAAAGTCCGGTTTTCATGGCGCATAATTACGCGTGTCTCTGCTAAACCAGGCTTTGCCCGCAGGGGAAGCTATTGTGAGTTCCTGTACCTACATTATTCGTTTGCAATTCTCTCTACTTGTTTTGAAATTGTTTCTCATTGTAACCTCATCTACAAAGATGATCGAATTGTTTGCTTTGTTCCATCACTAGAATGTGGTGATCAGTCTTCGGATTTCTGCAGGGAGCCCTTTTCTTGTAGCTTATACTAATTCTACCAATTCTTATGAACTATGGCATCGATCCACTCCGCAGTATTAGTCGTATTGCAGCTTATTTTTCCCGCGGACTCTCTCTTACTTGTATTTGATGGAAGCGTGGGCACTTTTGCAATCAGCCTCACGAAAACAAAGTTTCTTCCAACCTTCGTTACGAGGGTTAGTTGGGGTGCTGATCACGGATCTGGCGACCATTTTCGGTGTTACGTTCCGACCAATGTAGTAGACGGTGAGTGCGTGCAAGTGAAGGGGCGAATTGTACTATCATGATTCCGGAAGTCGGCGAAAGGTCGAAAACAATTTTTGCCCAAACATTGCCCAGTGCGGCCATTCCGGATGTTGAGCACGAATATGATATCCGTTTTTGAAAATTCAGCCGGTATTTCAAAATAGGTGGTCGCGAGGGAGGATGACGGGGTCATGACCGCCGACTTCGTCCTGTCCTTGCCTTTGGAAATAGTTTAAGCTGCTGACGACGAACTTGTCATTCCTTTTATAAGATATCAGTTGTTATTCACCATCTTTCATTTCAAAGTGGAAGATTGGAAAGGAAGTCTGATCACATTGACGAAGAAGACGATTCTTTGTACTGGCATTGATAGCTATGTATGTCTGCCATAAACTACCGTAGTCCGCCGAGTTTTCAAAAATGGACATCATATTCGTGATTAGCACACAAAATAACCGTACTGGACGATGTATGGGCGAAATTTTTTCGGTCTCTTCCCGACTTCTGGAGTTGTGATAGTACGTACAATAGCGCCGGTTGTCCTGTATCCATCCCTTCACTTATACATATTCGCCATCACTTATTGTGTAACATCGCGTTTGCTAGATTTGTAATCAGCAGCTCAATTAGCTTTCTAGACGAAGTTTTGGCCATGCTTTTTTCGATCCTCGGAGTCGTGGGAGTACAAGTCCCCTGTCCTCTACCCCTATGATTAGTGGAGAATGGTCCGGGGAAATGGGCAGTAAGGTGACCAATACAGAGAAATGGATCGAAAATGCCACAGCTGCTGTGTTAGTAGAATTAGTAAGTTATTATAAAAGAAGAGCGTTCCCTATAGAAATCCGAAGATTGATTTGCATATTCTGGAGGGGGATTAATGCAGCACAAGTCAATCAGTTCTTAACTGAATTCGCAATGAAGAAGCAAAAACGGAGTTTCGCCGAGGTCAACGATGTACTCCAAAGTGAAGAAAACGGGAGGGCGCTACCTCGCAATCCCGTCTCCAGAACTGAACCTCCGGCCTCTCTTCCGCGAGGCTGTGTCCACTCGCCATTGCGGTCGCTCTGCAGCTGCTACAGTTGAATGATTTAGCTAAATGTGCCCCGTGGCTTCCTCGAGGGTCTCTAGAAACTTATCAGTTTGCTATGATCTGACCAAAAATTAAAGCTCCAAAGCTTTTGCAGGTTGATGATTTTTGAGCATTACAAGGCCATTTAATGCGTCACTTTTCCCTTGTCAGCTGAAGTGGTGCCATTTTCGCAATTTTTGACCTACCCAGTAGCCCGCTGGAAATTCAAGAACCACCAGGATGCTTCCCAGACAATCCCCTACAACCCTCAATAGGTCACTTTCGAAATCTCCGCAGGAGTTTCATTGGACTGGGTGGCACCTTGTAGGTGCGGTGCCCATTTCCGGACCGGAGGTAGTTGGCCCCATTGGCTGCTATCGGTGATATTTGTAGCTCCGCCTATGCACTATTCTCTATAGAACCTGCTGTGATGTGATACTCCTGCTCTGAAGGTTATCCACGTGATAAACTATTATTCCAAGCTTAGCTGCAGACGCATCCAGTGGTGACCACCAAAGACAGCGCTGCTTCAGTAATATTATAAAAGCATTAGAACAGGATTTCCTGCTAGGTGGAACCATGCGTTTGTGACTCCACTCTCTACAAGGCTCCACAAAATGATCCTAGGAACTAGCGGGTCGGCAGTATCACCTCGTTAATGCAAAAGCTTCCTTAAAGATCCTTAAGAGGTATATCTTAATGCATCTCCAAGGGTCTTCTTATTCTCCTGAGCGTTTAGTCCCGCGCAGTCGCAGGGTACGCTGTTCTTGTGATCTGTCGCCACCTCGCCCCTATCAAGGGCGTCATCTGCCGTGGCGCCGACTTCGGCGAGATCTCTCTTGATGACGTCCTTCCATCTTTTCCTAGGGGCTCCTCTCGGACGCTTTCCGGGTGCCTCGAAATCTAGGGCCAAACTTATGAGGTGATCCTCTGGTCTTCTGAGGAGTGTCCATACCACCACAGACGCTGCTCCCTCATCTTCAGCTGGATCGGGGCTGTCTTCATCACTATCCTAACATCCTCGTTTCGCACTCTGTCCCGACGGGTCCATCCACATGCCCACCACAACATCCTCATCTCCGCAGCGTACAGTTGCCGCTCCTGCGCCTTACCCAGGGCCCAGCACTCACTGCCGTAGAGGAGGTCAGGTCTCACAACTATTCTATAGAGCTTGCCTTTGAGCGTCCTGGAGCGTCTACGGTCGCTGAGGATTCCTGTAGACACAATCATGATTTTGCCATACGGGCATAAAATCTACACCGTAACCTTATCGCTTATCGTAACCTTATCGGCTTCATAAATACGGATATTGGTGTTCGCAAAGTCATCAGGAACCCATTCTCCCCGTCGGCACTGCCCTGGGCGGTTGCGTTAGCCATTAATTCGGTATCACTCTTTGCCTGGTTCCAGGTGTTCAGAGCACATTTATGGTGAAGTGATACCCGAACAACGAAAAAAATCAACAGTTGTAGGTATTGGGGAAGTGACCTTCCAGTCAAGGCAGAGAAGAACACATAAGAGCCTAAGAGGAGCATCGATCGCGACGGAGCGTACGAAGGAATGCCTAAAAAGATTAGGGCGTAGAAATTGTGCCCGTATGATAGAATCATTTCTATCCACCGGACTCCCTCCACTTGAGCCAGGCTGCGTTTATTCACCATCTGACCGGCTGTCCTTTCTCGGATAGGTCACTTCCGAGGTAGCGGAATTCTTCCACCCTCTCGATCGTTTCCCCTTGACAGTCTAGGATCGATCGAGCGCGCTGCTCAGAGCTGATGAACTTCGTCTTCTTCACGATCAGCCGTAGGCCGTTGTCTGCTAGGGCTCTCTGCCAGAGCTGCACCTTCTCCTCCAGCTCCTCCTGATCGTTCGATCAAACGGCGCCGGTGGTGTAATGGCGTAGAGCATTCCCGCCCGGTCAGATGGAGGTGCGGGTTCGAGTCCCGCCTGGCGCTAGAAGTTTTGACCGCAACAAAGCATAGTTGTGACAGCTTATTAGGGCTATGTTGTCCGCGTAGAGGATCGTCCTGATAGGGCCTTCCTCAAGGTGGTTCACTATAGAGTCAACAGGAAGAGGAACAGACTCATAGCCGACCCTTGGTGTATCCCCACTGTGATGTCCACTTTTCTTGTCACCCCGTATGGAGTTCGTATCGCCGCTTTCGAGCCTTCGTACATGTCCTTTATGACCGTGACCAGACGTTCCGGGACACCCCTCCCTCGAAGGGCTTTCCAGATTACAGGGCGTTTGACCGAGACTCGGTTGAGGAATTAGCCGTCCATATGGAGGCCGCGGGAGTTCTTGGGTCCGCCGAAGAGTCAAGGATTCTTCAGACGGCGATCGAGGTTATGATTTCTTAGGCAAAAAATGCGAATTTCTTCTTCAAGTTGAGAATATGCATCATCGAGTGATTGAGCCTAAAAATCGCAGTCAAGCACCAACGCGTAGGATCATTGGTCACGACTTGGAAAGGTCGACAAAGTTCGAGATCTGGGCTTCGTTATGGCGAGTGATCCACGTTCTTCAGAGCACCACAGACTCTTCGTGAAAAATGCCAGTTTTCGCATCTATAGCCCTGTCAGAGTTCTGAAATCAGGTCATCCAGAGATATACATAAGGGGCTTTAAAACCCACGTGCGCCCTATTATTGAAACTGGCACAACAATGATCAACCCAGCTTGGCAGAGGGATATTGACCTTCTGGAAGGCAACCAAAACAGCCTTACCAAGAAGCTTATGATGGGATCTTTTTCAGTGGATTACGAATCAGTTCCTAACGATTCTCAGTGGTCCGCGCTTCTTGCTCCACCATCACTAAAGAAGAATCACAGAAGAAAAACAGCCGATGTTACCATGATGTACAAAGTGCGCGTCATGGAGCTGGCAAACAAGGCAGGGGGATTTCTTTGATTTGGCGTTGAGGAACTCTGAGAGAGAAAGCTTATGCTTCAGATTTCTGCCGCTAAATCAACAGTTAGATCAAACTTTTAAACGTGTGCGATTCTCAGGGAATTTGCTGACGCTGTATGCGCAGGAGAAGGCTTTTTGCAGATGTTCTGGGAGTGTCTCGATAAGCGGATATTATCGGTGTTTGCATTGCTTAATTTATGGGACGACTGTATAACATTTTTGTGTCACTCATCGTTTGTAGCTTAATTTATATCACTTTTTATGCTAGGCTTTCGTCCGCATCTTAATTAATATTATAAAAAATACGTTCGAGAAAGGAAACCAAGCGGGCTTGCTCAAAAGGTGGAGCACTTTAGAATTTACTAGTTGCCATACTATCAAGGATTGTAAAAATGGTGGGAAATACACTTAGATGAAGTTTTCCGCGGCTCCATTTAGTCGGCAAAGTACTTCGGAGAAATTATAGGCACTAGGATGACTATTCCACTTTCCGTCAGCTTAGGGTTTAACAGAAGACATTGTTTCAGGTATTGCCTCGTAGAGTACCAAACGTATTGCCTTATTCGGCGCAATCCGTGTTAGGGGTGGTTGTAAGAAAAATGGGGAAGAAAACTCATGAGACGAGTTCCCCCCCATTTTCTTATCATATCCTACCATATAGCTTAATAGTCCAGTGGAATCCTAGAGGTAAACCGACGTCATGCAAAACGCAGCAACTGCCCTACTGTGAGTTGCACATTGAAGGATTTCATTTTTGTCGCAGCACTCAATCCTTTTCTTCGACACAGACGTGCCAAGAGTTTGATCTCTAATATCTTTCCTCATTCAGGACGAAAACCTCGAAAATAGCTTGGAAGTTTAGTTCGAATTTGTAGTTTGTGACACCTCATCTTATTGTGAGAAGGCGTATTCTTGAAGGCTCAGTTAGAAAATTAACGTTGAACCATCCTTAAGCTCTAACTCTCTCTTTAGGGAAGCAGGAAGCTGCCCAGTACGAAACCTCTGGTAGATATTGTGCAATTCTCGATGAACGGATTGCGTCGTTTGCCGTGCTCATATCAGGCAATATCTCAAAGCGATGACTTTGCCCTTCAATTTCTCTTCCCGCCTGCCTCATTAAGAAGATTTACTGGGCGACTGGGAATGGAACAGGAAGACTCTCTGCGTGGCGATGACGCAACGCGACGGTCCGCCGGCGTTTCGGTTCGAGTTTGGGGCGAGATCCCAGCGGCAAAAAGACCTTGTGAATGCTAGTCAGTGGTGATTGACGTGCAGCTCAGCCGCTAGCACAGGATTTATCGATGCATAGCGAGACACTCATCTTATCACTGTGCTCTTGATCGCACAAGCCCTCTCATAGTATTAATCCCCAACCATCCTAATTTTTGCCTGTTAAAGCGTCGGGTGGTCTCGAGCCAGCATGATTTCCGCTGGACTCGTAAACCTTGCTTTTCATTTTTACCACATCACTAGAACACAGTGTAAAATGGCTGCTCGCCTTTCGGCATCTAATTGTTGGGAACGGCTAAGTGGTCAGTCTAAGAATTCTCTCTCTCCTCAGACACTAGAGATCGCGGGCAAACTCAGCCGGATATCCTCATCGTGTCATTATTGGTGTGTGTTGGAGGAAAATATGTATTGAATATTGTGACGGTGTTTCTTCGCCAGCGCTGGTTGTAAATACAGCCTGGATTCAGATGCTACTCTACGTGCTTGTCCCGTTGTTTCTCGTCCCTCTACGATCTGCAGAGAAACTGAGGAAGTGTCGAGATACCGACATGAACTGCGCGAATTGGGTGAGGTCCTTAGTCCAATCATGTTGTTTCGGTCCGTTATTCACCCGCGATGGTGTGAGGCTAGGGATTCAAGCCACTGACTCTCAGATCGCGTCAAATCGCTCAAGCTGCGATTCTACGGGGCTGGTCATGGAGCACTGTGCTCGAATGTGCCAGACGTGTGGAGAAATAGTTGATCCAAGTGAGAACCTTACGTTTCAAGCAGCTCTTCGATAAGCGTCCAAAGTCTTGTGGAGCTTTCGATGTTTAGGATACGACGTTCGACGAGTACCTGCTGAATTGAATTCCGTTGCGTGGATGATAGGAAGGTGAGCGAATTCGAATGGCACTCACATGATTTTCACGTCTCAGCGAGCACGACGCGGGTAATATACGCAGGAAGGTCGTAGCCCACTAGTATGTACTTAGGTGCGAGCGCAACAAATTAATAGACCTGCCTCAAGGTAGTGTCCCTCTACACTATTTTTCTTAATTATTTGTTCACCTAAGCCAGGAATCAAGGCCATCATTTTCGAGCGCCAATTCCGCTGCAACAGTTCCACTCTGTGTCCTCCATATCCCTTCCCTGTGTGCCGACGGACGGAGCTACAGCTTCCCGCTTATTATAGTATGGAACAGTGGTAGTCGGTGGTTCTTACGGATCTCTGTCGATTGGATATTAACCCATAAGGCTTAACTGTCGTAAAGCCCACCGATCGGCTAACACACACACATGTCACCCCATCTCAGATTTTTCAGATTTTGCACGGCAAAATCCGCGCAAAAATCTGATAGAATCGTCTGGTAACGGACAGCCGGTCGTTATTGTTTACTCGCTGTTAAGCCCGTCCAAGATATTCACGTGACTCGAAGCTCAAACAGCATGTCTTCTGAATCTGGACGCCTGTGCATGAAGTTTCGTGACCCACACGACTTTAACTTGACGCGGAGAGACAACATCTTTAATGTCGTTTCTTCGGATTGCCGAATGTTTTGTTCTCCACGTCCCACTCATTCCTTAAGTATTTCCGGTACAATGCAGAAGAATGTAGCTCGACTTGTCGGTTGCTTTGCCTTGGAAAATCTTTTCACTTTGGAGAAGGTAGATTACCGTGAGAACTTGTATGAAGGTTCCTCCTGTATTCGATGTGCGGCATGTGAGCAACACTTTTGTTTGCGCATTTTTAAAAATAGTGCTTTGCCTTTAATAACGTAAATGCGTTTACCAGATCATCGGACGTGTCCTTTGGTCATTCGCCGAAAAGAACCTTTTTGAGAGCGCCCTTTTCAACAACTTTGAAGAAATCCAACACTTATGGAAAATTACGCGTATTTTAGTTCAGCAACTCGAGCTCTATCGCTTAGTAAATTGTCCATATTTGATTCGCTTTTTTCATCGATTTTCACGCCGACTCTCTAATCGCAACTGGTCCCTCAACCTGTGCCTCCAGCGCAAGTCTGGAGCCGGATTCTACCGGTCGAAGAAATCTGTTTTCGTCCAAACATTGTCCACAATCAACTAAGGGATTGTCTGTAGCACCGATTACGAATCCGACGTCCGCCACCCATACCGACAATTGAAGGTGGCCTGGTCAGGGGATATACGTATCTTCTCTATAGAGTGACTAGCCATTGCCTAGCAGCCCCGCTTACGTTGGTGTCCATAGGTAGCCTTGTGCATAGCACTGTAAGTCTAGAGCTGTTCAGCGGATTATCATTGTTGCGAATCCTACTTGATGACGTTTTTTTGTGGCTACTTGTGTGGGATAGGGAGGAAATCACCGCGTGCCATGCAGCCACAAGACGCAAGTCGGAGGTACCCATAACTAGGGAGGAATGCCCTCCGACCTGCGCGCGATGGTGATCCGAGTTTGAAATTCAAGACAGCGTGAGCGAAATGGAATCTCAAAGGTGTAAGAAACAACCTCAATATGGTAAATGCGGCCCCAACGCAGCCTCTCTAGCCCGCAACTAGGGCACAGAACCACTGGGAACCAGAACCATCCTGCTGAGAAGGGGAAGGCCAGCGCTGCGGCTCGACCTCAGCCCGATGCTCTATATCTCAGGTTGACTTACCGTCCAAGAACTCAGTCGAGTAATAATCGAAAAATATCAAATGTCTGGAATTTGCTCACCATCAGTATGATATCAGTAGAAAGCTCTTGTCGAGCTTGAAAATATTAATTAATTATTATGATTTTTTTTTAGCTGAATCGTCATTCAGACTAAACTGAAACTGCCGAAACTGCCGGGTGGGCGAGAAAACAGTTAAAAATCGATAATTTACTTCGGATGAACACACCTGAAAACAGTATAATCCACAAGAAATTAGTCAATTTTATTTCAATTGCGGTTAAGTCGTCTAGGTCGAACGTGCAACTTATGGTTAGAAATCTCAGCTCTTTGTCGCTACATGTAAAAAGTTACACCTCGTTGAAAACGGGAAATTTCCCTGACAGAGACGACGGTAATGCAGGGGGTTCATAGTTGGATAAGTCGAATATTTATTGAAGTTGTCTCTTTTAACAGGGATGAAAACGCAATCTTATTGACGCTGCGCGCAAAAGCGTTTGGAGACTGCAGAAAATAACATGCAGTGAAAGGAGGGTCTAAATCTCAAGAATCGTTTCTCGACTCTGTCTTTAAAATACTATCTGTTTCCCGCACATTTCTAGTGTTTGCTATCAAAATGACGACTACAACCTGCTGAGTACAAATATAATGATAGAAATACAAAAATTCGAAATTTGTTCTACAGCATTTATGGGATATCCTGAGGAGGCAGTGGTTTCGTGGGGGTCGTAAAGTAGTTAACGGCGGCGAGGAAAAAAAACGCGCTATATCTAGGCCATTTTTTTTTTACAAAATTAGCTTCTACATGGCCAAATAAATTTCGATTGAGGCGAGGAATTGCCATGTGTGAGCCGAATATCGAAGGGATCATTATGAAGGAAGTTACGCGATTGCGACAGTCAGCGACGGAAAAATCGTCGGTTGTAGTTGAGCTAGGGGTGGAGCTAATTGGTTTGTTATACTTCTCGTGCATTTGCATAAGCTGTTTTCGTCAAGCTAAGCTCACTCTACAAATTGTCGCACCCACTCGATTGTTTCTGTTGGGCTTATGCGCATTATTCATCTCTGCTGAGATCTGTATGTCAAACAATAGAGCTCGAGCTGCTGAGCCCAGATATGCGTTTCTTTTCAGAGGTATTTATCTTCTAAGGAAAGTTATAGGAAAGGCCACTTTGGAACGCTTCGAAGCGGCGCAGGTAGAGCCTGCGCGTTCGTGTGGGCCAATGACCAAGAAACATGCACAGTACTGTAGACGTAGTAGTAGACGTGAAATTGTAAAAAGCAAAGCGAGTGGGGATTGCTTTTTTCTCGGCTTCAATTAGAGGTGCATACAGGCGGTACAGCTGAGGAATCAAATCCTCGAGCATGGGAGAATTCCACCCCTCAGTTACTATAAAAAGGTGTTTATTGTTTTCCAAGTCGTTTAAGCTAAGGAGTAGGGGGGTTTTGAATTCACAAATGCGCATCACGAGTTTGGGGGTGTTGTACGCCTGCGATACCTCTGCCGGCAAGCGGCTCAGAGCGCAGTGGAAGTGACGTTGCTTCATGCAAGGAAGATCAGGGGTTTGGTTCTTCTGCGCTGCTGCATTTTCGCATTTCAACTGACTGGTTGAAATTTGGGGGATTCCGACGTCTATACCATTTTCAGACGTTTTTCCAGCGATTTTCCAGCTGTACGGTGTGGAGAGTGCCATTCTTGCGACTTGTTTATTACTGCCCGGATTTTTAATCACAACGTCTTCGTCAACTTCAAATTGACGTGCTTCAAAAACCTCTCCATCTGTTCGGCCAGCTTGATTTCTTCCCTCGAAGGCTCCTTGTCTAAAGGTGGGCCACACTTCAGCGTGAGCAGGTGGATCACCACTCGAGCATCGGCAGCGTTAGGTTTTAGAAAACCTCCAACAGACCCCTGATTTTCAGGTGACAGGCAAAGATGAGGGAAAGTGTGTATCAATGCCGTATAGGTTAATTTGCGAGATCCACAGACCTCATTTCTCATTTGGACCACCTCCGGCATCACATCCTGGTCTCTTCTGAAAATCCGAGCAGGATTACGAGGTTTACGCTAGCCTTAGTCACCCGCACCTACCGTAACCTACCGTACTCCAGCGTCAAACGAAAAACGGATGTCAGATTCGTGATCAGCACCCCAAATACCCCCCCCCCCTAGACGAAGTTTGGGCGAGAATTTTTTTCGACCTCTCCTCGACCCGTGGAGTTGTGAAAGTACAATAGCGCCTAGGAAGCAGATGAGCGCCTGCTATGGAGCCTGTGCAGGGATGCGGCGTAGCACTTTGACAAAAGACTTAATTATGTGGATTACGACATCTCATGCGCGGCAGCACTACCTTTCCTGCCCTAAATATACCCGAATATTAAGGAGGAATAACACTAAACTTCATAGGTTCGTTTCGCCACCTCCCTTCAGACGAACCTTGTTTATTATAACACCTCCTCGGCGGCTCATCAGTGAAGAAAGGAGGCTAAAGACAATTATCGCCATCAGTGTCTTGAAATGTGACTTCATGTCTGGTTCTGAAGTCGTCCCACTGATTTTGAAGAATGTATTCGTTTTCGTTGACGATGACTTTTACACGATGACAATTCTAAGCACTGCTGTACTCTGCTACTAATGCTTTCCTTATTGAAGGGAGTGCCGCTTTACTGAAGAGGACCCAAGTCTCCGATCCGAAAATCTGAGAATTGAGAAAACGACCTTTTCGAATCATCCATCCGTTCATCCGAGATATCGGCGTCGGATTCAGTGTATACTAGGAGGTAGTCCTGCTCCGGGGCCACCTAGCCACCCGCCTAATTGACTAGATGGGGGTAAAACACAATGATGAGGACATCCAGATGCCGTGCCGCTTGCTTCTAACCGTTTGAGAATTTCAGATGGCGGTCCGAATTCGGCGGCAAAGCCTTTTTCCCTACCATACCCAAGTTCACATATGGCGAACAGATCGACATCAGCATCAGCGATATCTCAAGGAACGTGAGGCCGTCGCTGAATTACACGTAGGGACCGTACCGGCCTTCTTCACTTTCACGTGCGTATGCTACTTGCACTTTTTATGCAGGGCTTTTGCTTGGGACCTCAGCGTGCCAGAGACGGAATTGGTGGAAATTCACAGCGAGAATGGCTACATCACAGTGAACAAGGATGAAAGCAACAAGACTAACGTCATCTCACTCACTACCGCTATGAGCAACGGTGGGTTCCAGCAGAAATATTTTTTTAGGTGTTACGTTATTTTTCTAGGTGTTACGAGTAACGCATTATCGATGCTAGGGTCACAGAAATGTCTTGATCACAGCAGTAGTCGACTCTAGTATATTCGCTGGTTTTTCGACCACGGTCCCCCACTCATCGCCCTTACCGCCAATGCCTCTTCGCGGACTTCTCTGTTCGACCCTTCTGCCGCCACTAGAAGACTTCTAAATTTGAAATATTAGTTGGATTGGCGCCTGCAAGAAGAAATGATCAGAAATGGTTGCCCTGGGGTGAACAGGGCATGCGTTGCTGCCAGAGCGAAACGGCGCTTATATTCCATCAAATAGGAAGACTAATGCTTATTTTTGTTGAACGCTACGTTAGGCAGGATGGGTGCGAAAGACTTGGGTATGGTGGCCCCGTAATATACGCGATGAGCAGGAAGACGGTGGTTTAGTGTATCCATTAACCAGGCAGGAGACTAGTGGAGCCCGACTAGTGCTCACTAAGACCGTTGCGAAAGTGCCCCACAGTGTCTCATCTCACAGCTCAGCTGCCGGCCCTATGATAGGGAGGGGCGCCTGAGAAGGTGCGTTTCGAAGACATAACGACCTGCTTGACGTGGAAACTCCCTTCCTGCCTCTTTAGTCCGTTCGAAGATTAGTATATAGTTAGAGTTGTAAACTGGCTTCAAATCCCTTGGATAATTTTAGCAGGTCTCTGCCTCCAAATATGTCTACAATCTCCACTGTATGCTGTAGAAGAAGAATGAGTGGCGCATTAGCGAGGAGAATAGCGAACGTCGACCATCATCCTTCACGGTTACGGTCCTGTTTATTTCATTGATTTGAATTATTCTGAAAAGGTGGCCATACCAATGTCGACTTAGAGAAACCGTAACCATCCGGAAACCGGATAACGGTTAATCCGCCCATCCCTGCTATGAACATATCCATTCATCGGTTATCCAGACCCGTACCTTCTTCAAATACTCTGAGTCAAGCTATAGCTGATCGCTTCTTTGTTGCGCAGCGTGCTCAAGGGCAGCTCTTCATCGTCGGACCATCTTCGCCGTCATTTTCGGTCCGTAGTAGGCAGAAGCTCGTGGCCGCGCGTCGCTGAGCCTCCCGCTTCTAATGCCCCCCCCCCCCCCCCACATACTTCTGCGGCAACGCTGCGGCCTCATCCTTAACCATAGGGCAGAGTCGGGCGACGGGCTGTGGCAGCGGCGCCGTTGGAGCAGCAGCAGCAATAATGTGATTCACATCATTATTGCTGCCGCTGCTGTCGACGTTATTCTTCTCGGGAATTGCACCACTCATTCTTCTTCTACAGCGCACCGTGGAGATTGAATACATATTTGGAGGCACCGACCTGCTAAAATTATCGAAGGGACCCGAATGTAAGTTACAACTCTAATTATGCATATACTAATGGTTGTTGTTTGTTGTTTTGCGCTAAAAATGTTTTCATTCGTTTCCTTATTAACATCATTGATGCTAGACTTTGTTCTACGCCAATAAATAAATAAACAAATAATCTTGGAACGGATTAAATTGCTTTAGTGCGCCTCCTACGCTGTCAAGTAATGAATTAGGAAAGAAATTCAAGGGATATTTGTGGAAGTGGATGCGTGATAGCGCAGTCGTAGGTGTAGGCTGTCGCGCGCACCCGATTCCACATTCTTGGTCCTTCCATCCCTCCGGGTTTCGCGAATTGGTGTTATACTTGTCTGAAAAGGATAAAACAACAACTTGCTCATGCTGTAGGCCAAAACCCTTCATTAACGAAACTACTCCATGCACCTGAGACTTCTGACTGGGAGGGAAATCCAGACAAAGGATCTTGGATCGGAGTACAAGCGACAGCTTGCGCGTCCTCTGCTGCGCTACCATGCGCCTAATTAGCGTTAAAATGCACCTCCAAATCACTATGCATGTTGCCTGCCGCGGCTGATCGCGCCACGCCGCGCACTTCCCTTCAGTGGTGCGATTCGCCACATACCATACCCGAAATTCCGTCAAATATGGTGTATTGAGGCGTCGGTATGGGAAAGCAATGCGGCACCGCCGGGCGGCGGGAGTATAAAAGGCACCTAACAATAAAATTCTCCTTTATCGCAGCTCTAAAGCGCCAAGACGCCTTACTCGCTGCTTAGCTCTTTAGTTTACTGCCTCATGCCTATCTCCGATTTGTCTTGAATTCAGACGCTCGTTGCGCTGGCTTAGTGATCCCCTTATTGCCCCACCTCCCGGATACCACCTCCAGGTCCTCTTCCTTATTATCCCTATACCCCCCCCCCACTGCTGATACCTTCTTGCTGGTTCCCCCGTACCGGTCCCACCTACAGGTCCCTCGTTTTTTGTAGCTCTCCGTCCTCCTTAGGTGCCCCCTTAAGGCCGCCACAGACTTCTGCGGCGCCGCTCAGCGGCGCCGCTCAGCGGTGCCGCTGGGCGACGCCGCCGGTGCCGCCGAGCGGCGCCGCTCAGCGGCTTGACTCATCATCAGTGGGAGCGGTGACGGCGAGGTACTGTACTGTTTCTAGTGGGGACCGACTGGTGCTTAACAATAACGCGCCCCGATGATGATCGCGCGCCCGCATCGACCGTCTCCGCTCTGGATCCCGCCGCGAAAGGGCAGAGCGCAGAGCGCAGACAGACAGACGCTGGAGCGGCGCCGCCGGGTGGAATGATTCAAGTCATTTCCGCCAGCGACGCCGCCGGTGCCGCCGGTGCCGCCGGCCGGCCAGCGACGCCGCTCAGCGGCGCCGCTGGAGGCGAGCTCTGCGTCTCTGCCCTATGGTTAAGCATAGGGCAGCGGCGCCGCCGAGCGGCGCCGCAGAAGTCTGTGGCGGCCTTTACTGTCCTTCCCCTCCCTCTAACGGGATCTTTCTAGCGACAAGTAAAGGAACCATTTTCTGAATCCAGACGCTCAGAAATTCGTGCCGTTGTCGCAGTGTCAAGCATGAAGAGACTGCTCTTCCTCTGCTGCAGAAACATCTCATGTTGAAATCTGAAAGCGGCTGCTTGTTGCACAACGTCGGTGACACCTTCTCTGAATCCATACGCTTGTTGTGTGACCTGGAGGCCCCGTCTTCTGAGTGCAGAAGCTCATAAGCGCACGCAGTCGCCGCTGTGTCGAGCATGAAGAGGCTGCGCAGATGGCAGATCCTTGTTTCCGTATGAATTCCCTTTCGGCTCCCTTCTTGCTAGTTCCCCGTCCTGGTCCCGCCTCCAGGTACCTTATTCCTTGTAGCTGTCCTCGTCCTCAACCCCTCGTTGTCTTCCTCACAACTCTACCCACTAAGTTGTCCTCCCAGGCCCATGGCATGATGACGGCAACCAGACGCTCATAGCGCGACATCTGTGACATCTTCTAAATCCGCACGCTTGGTCTCCCTTGCTGGTCCCCTCGTAATGGATCCGCTTGCTGGCCCTCCTTCCTGCTCCACCTCATTGGTAACTACTGGTTCCCCTTATTGCCTCCACCCTTGCTGGCGCCACCTCCTGACCTGCTTCATTGTTCCCCCTGCTAATCCTCCATCCTGATTCCTCATGCGGGCCCCTCCTATCTGGTCGCTGTCGCTTCTCCACCCCCGAACTGTCCCTTACTATTCTTAACCCTTTTAATGGTCCTCCCATGCTAATGGCACGAAGTCGGCGGCACGGCTTCTGAATCTGGACGCTCAGAAACGCGCGCAGGTGCTGTTGTGTCAAGCAGAAAAGGCCGCGGTTCCCCAGCTGCAGCAACATCCCACGTTGGACCGTAAATTTTGCCCACGCTGTAGATGATGAGGCGTATCTCACGTATGGGCGCGTGTAGCGCAGTCGGAGGAGGCGCGACTGTCGCGTGCACCCGATACCAGGTTCCTGGTTCGGACTTCCCGCCCAGCCTTCCATCCCTCCGGGGTCGGTGAATTGGTACCAGACTTGTCTGGGAAGGATAAAGCGCTGACTTGTTCATCGGCTGGCCACCGCAAGTCATTGTATGGCCAAATACGCATTCATGTCGCCTCCACGACATCCCGTAGAAGTAGAATGCGCTGGCGCATCCCAGAAGGGATTGAGTAACGCCGTCCTTTATCCTTTATCTCACGTAGGTTTCTGACCTGCGTGAGATACTGCCTAGCAGCTGCCAAACGTCTTGTTCTCCAAAGTCCGGGAATAAAACAACCCCAACCTTCCTGCTTTCTTCCTTAGGCCTTACTTTTATTACGGTAAAAACTGGCCTTACTATATAGATTAGTGCAGTGGCATATGGTAGCGCAGAACTTCACTGGTGCTATGAAGCCCACATCCACCCTCTATCGCATGTACGCGATTTGTTCTCCGAGGTACCCGTTCCTTTCGTGGCAAGGAAACAGATCATGAGAGTCCCAACCTGAAGTGCTTAAACGGGGCAATCATAATTAAAATTAATCGGTATTGGTTGACAGGTCGACACCGTTTACTGTCCGACGGCAATAATACTCTGAATCGCAAAGCCACTCTCCCTACCTCTTTCCCTCCCCTTCTCGCTAATACTTCCTTACCTGTTTGCTGGCAAAGAAACGAAGTGGGAGTCAAATGTGACACTGAGTCCCGACTCACGTGTCACCAGGTGGCTATGACGTCTATGACACTCGCTCTGCACCCCGACACACGTGCCACGACTTCTGTGATCCGTCTTCAGAAACCCGACGCACATTGGACGATAGTGAGGAAAAATATTGGTCCTCCCTTATTCCCTCCCCTTCTTTAGTGATCCCCTTTGCTGATCCCTCTACACTGGTCCCCCTCCTACTGTTCGACTTTACTCGGAATCCCTACGCATGTTGGACGACGTCTTCAGCACGTCTCCTGAGTCCTGACGCACTTAAACGACGTTTATGGCACGTCCTCTGAATCCCTACCTCTGCACTTGATACCATTCATACTCTGACGTTGCCCGCTGCGCCAAGGTTATAAGTTTGGCAGTAATCGTGGTATATGCCGCACTGTCGTAGGCATCTCTTGGCTTGAGTCTCTCTTCGCGTGGCTGACAACATGACTCACGGATTAAGCGAATTATATTCAGTAAGATAAGATAAGCTCTGATAATGGCTACTGTAAATTGAAAGGAAGCATCGCAATGCAGTCGTGCTGAGAACATTGCCGAGCAGAAAGCTAAAATCAAGATAGACCACGAACAGCGGACATTAACTTAAGTTTATTGAGCATCTAGGGAAGTGCATGAAGTGCAACAGTCAACGATCCCAGCATTTTCGAAGCAGTAAAGGCCGACTGAGGATCCTTGGTGGCGCCCTTCGGAGCAGCTGAGTACTGAATGATGAATTTGTCTTTCTGTGGAGGTCCCTTCTGCAAATGGATTTGCTTTTGTTGTAGCGCTTCGTTACACAGCACCTCAAGGTCCTCGAGCACGACCCTGGGAGGAGCACTCTGGTTCGAGTTTTTTTTTTGTAGGGCATCACGAGCAGAGATGTGCGCTCTTTTTCTCAGAAAACCTGAATACGAAGTGCGGAACGGAAGGGCTCAAAAATGGGCGAAAACCGAAATAGGAAACACGGAAACGGAAAGAGCACAAAACTCATTACTTCACCTAATTTCTCATAAGTATGACCAAAATGGTAGCAACTCAGTTACCGTAAATGAATTTAGGAAGCAGGAATGCCAGCATGCGACTCTTCCCAACAACGTATAACAATTAAAGATCCCTGTATTCGTGTCGTTATTAGGATGGCCTTTCAAAGATTATTAGTGTAACAACTGGAAGTTTATACAAAGTCTTTTTGTAAGAAGGAGAAATGTAATTTAACGTGCCTTTTCTGCCGAGTAAGATGCCAGAGATTTCGCGACTCATACCACTTAATTGGTCTTATTGAACTGAACCCTTTTGTGGCCATAGGCTGTTCGGTGATACATCGTTTCCAAATCGTTCCCCCTTCGGATGCCTCATATTAACCAACCCTTCGGTTCTGAAGCTATATCCATTATTCAGTTCTGAGATCGAGGGTGAATAGCCAATGATTCATAACTCGTGGTCTGATGCACAACGCTCACTTTCCATGACTCTTCAAACCGTTCTGAGTGGTTTCTATCACAGCGCTTGCCTACATGCAGTAGCTATGAAATTTATAACTCTATCGCAATGCATACACTATCGAACGGCGCAAAGCGGCTCGGGGGGGGGACACCTCATAAAAAGTGTCACTAACACGAGAAAAAGGAACGACGACACACTGACAGTGAAGAAAAGGAACAAACAATACTATAGCTCTGTTCTCTCTGCGCTGACGCGGAGGAGAACACAGATTTGGGCAGGGGAAGGGACTCCAGGGTGCGACTCGAGTGACGCGTTCATGTAAAAATGACCAATGTACTATAGTTGTGCCCGAATGAATATTCGAGCATTCGAACTCGAATAATTCTATTTGAATTTGAATATTCGTATTCGAACGTTCGAAAAACGCGATTTTCGAATGCATTCGACTTCGAATGCTCGAAAAATCGCGGTTTTTGAATGTATTCGAAATCGAATGCTCGAAACACATGTGTTCGAATGCTCGAAACATTCGCATTCGAGCGTTCAGTTGCTTCGAAATCTGCGATGCAGCAAATATAATCTGTCTTTGCCGCTTCAAGCATCTCACATGCAAATAATTTACGCTAAATCCGAAAAGTGTGCGCCCTTATCGGACACTATCGGACACTCAGGGCCGTATGTTCCCGTAGCTGGGTTCTGCGCTGCTCGAGCACAGAAAGGCATACAGCTGGAAAATGCGCAAAAACGCTAGCAAACTATGTAGACGTCAAAGACCTTTCAAATCTCAACCAGTCAATTGAAATGCAAAAATCCCGCAAAACAGGAGAACCGAACCGCGGACCTCCCTCGCATGAAGCAACGTCACTTTCCACTGCCCCTCAACCCGCTTGACGGCCATCACGGTCGTACGAGACATCAATCGAATGTCCACGTGGAGATCACGTTCAAAAACACTCCCCCCCCCCTCCTGTGAAATGAATTCGGTCAGGTGTTCGCGATGGAGCGCGCTTGCCCAACGCACAGTGCAGCATTTCCAACAGTGTGAACTCTACGCACCTTTGCCTATCTTTTTTTCATAATTGTTCCTAGTCATACTTCTTGTAATAAAGTTTGCGGTACAATACTAGTTGTAGGTAACCTACTCTGTTGCTCCTCTCCATTATGGTTGCCTTCCCCTTTCCTCCCGCCGTTGAAGTCTATCAAAACTATAGACATGCGGCACACTTTGAAACAGCTGCTGGGCTCTTCTTTTATCACTGCGGGTGGTTTTCTTTCATCACTCATTATGTGGAAACTAACCTGATAACACATCTGGGATTATAAGCGGTAAGGGTTATGCATTAGTGGCAGGTCCTAACTAATAAATACGGTAACTAACGGTTAATTTTAAATTAGGGTTGGAGGAGTGACGAGAGGCGAGATGTTTATTCCTTCGATGTTTCGTACAAGATCGTACACGATTGCTCACCGTATCGTGAGTATACAGTGTAAAGGAAAGGAAAAGCAAAAGGAGGGGAAATGAGAAAGCAGCCATTTATGGGAAAGATCTGATGATCTGGCTCAGTTGAAGCGTCACGTTTTACTGTCTATCCTCAGAAATGCAGAACGTTCATTCTCTACGCTGAAAACAGCGGCACAAGCTTCTAGGACTGCCACTGGAGCGGTGGAGAGTTTGGAAGACACGTGCGGAATGTCAGTTACAATCACATTGGGAAGTCTATTTGCCTAAAAGCTAAATTTTGTAACGTTTACAACGGGTTCGAACGAATTGTTTGCGGCAATGCCATAACGTTAGCCAAACCAAAAGAACTTCATGAATTGGACGATGCAATTTATCCCAATGTGGGTGTACAGGGTGTTCCAAAATAAGACGATGAAGGTTTGACGTTAGATGGACTCGTGGATGTGTGAGTCGTCTTGGACGATGCTTTGAAATTTGGAGACAGCAAGAAAATCAACTGCGTCCCAGAACTCCTAGAAAGTACCCTAGCGACACAGCAATGCTCATGGTTCAACTCTACTCGCCATTACTACTGTGTCTAAACGACGGGACGGCTACACGAGATCAGGATGCTGAATCGAACCGGGATAGACTCTCTCTATCAACGCGTTCGTTTCCGCTTCTCGGCAAATGCGGATGAGACACCCTCTTGGTCGGCTGAAAGTCAATCCTAAGAAGAAAACCTACATCTCTAGTGTTTTTTTTATGAAGGAGGTGTTGGATCTGGATGGCCCCTTTTGCCGTGTATACAAACCGGCATTTGTGCTCATATTGTTGTGTGGAATTCGTTCTAATAAGCTGTTCTTCTTTGCCTCCGGTTTCCGACAACACAACACTGGAGGGATTGCAAACAAGACGTTTCGTAACTTTAAAGGTACTCTCAAGCTCTAAATCATCGATCGACAATATATCGCGGTAGCCTAACCTATCCAAAGCGTCGGTTTCCTACGCAAGCTTGCCTGCAGTTGTCCGATTTCGAAAACTAAAACATTCCATTACTATTTATTATTTCCCTGTAAATGGTTTTACGCTAAAAAAAACGTAACAACTTAACTCAAACCTAGCTAGGGTTACTTCCTCACCCAGCGTCGGTCGCCGGCGCCGACGCTGGAGTGTGCGGGCCACGCCAGGCTAGCAGGTTTCGCCGGCATCGCATCCGCGGACCACAGTGGCTAGCCGGCTCCGCCGGCGTCGGGTATGGCGGGCCGCGGGACAGACCAAAACTGTCAAAACCAGTTCGACTTTTCTTCAAAATGCTCGTTATTACAGCTCATTGCATATCATTGTATAGCTCCCATATCGACTCATCGCTTCGCGCGATCGATATGGGAGCTTATCATTACGCTTCGCTCGTGGTGAGCGGTGGTATGACCTAGGCCTTCCACATGAATTTAAAAACTTTGTAGACTCCGTTTCCAATTACGAATGATGCTCGATCGTGGATTTGCATCAGTTCTATTCGTTAGGCTTAGAATGAATCTATTATAAACAACTTGAGTAGGCGTCATTACAAACAGTACGTGGACCTACAATACTCGTTCCTCTTTTTCCAAGAAACGATAGGCTTGGAGAAGATTTGAGAAGCCTATGCACAGGACGGTGTCTTCCGCCACAGTAACACGTTAGTGCATCAAAAACAACTCTAAAGGGAAGTGGTAATGAGCTATAAGAGGGTCCATTTAAGTGGTATCCTATCCTACTATATATAAGCGAGAACAGTCGTTTGTCTGTGGATGAGTGAGAGAGTGTGTTTGTGTGTGTTTGTTTGCACAGAAGTGATGGGGGAGTGTGTTGGGAGGAAGTGTGGGGAAGGGTGGGGGTTGTAGTTGTCAACTCTTGTAGTTGTCGGCAGGCGTCCATGTTCAGACGACATGTCATCAATGTCGCGCAAAGGACGTTCAGGTTGAGAAGAGGTGTCACCGATGTCGTGCAAGGGGTGTTCGGATTTAGTCGACGTGTTACTGATGTCGCGCAAAGCAAGTCCGGCTTGAGAAGATGTCACCGACGTAGTTCATCAGGTGCCTGGATTTAGAATAGGTGTCACCAATGTCGCGAAAGGCTTTCCAGATTCAGACTCCGTGTCACCGATGTCGCGCAAAGCCCGTTCGGGTTGAGAACACATGTCACCGACGTTGTTCAACAGGCGTCCGGGTTGGAAGAGGTGTCAGCGATGTCGCGCGAGGATTCCGGATTCAGACGACGTATTACCAGTGAAGGTGGGACCAGTAATGGGGGACCGGTGAATGATGGGGTTCCAGTAAGGGGGACCGGTAAAGGGTTGACCAATAAAGGAGGGACCAGTGAAGATGAGACCAGCAATGAGGACCTGTGAGGGGGGATCCAGTGAAGGGGAAACCGGTGAAGGAGGGGAGAGGGGTCCAGTGAAGGGGGGGGGGGGACCGCTAAAGGTGGGGGGAGGGGTTCAGTGAAGATGGGACCGGTAGAATGTTGATCAGTGAAGAGTGGACCAAGTGAAGGGGGGGGGGCGGCGAGGAAGGTACCAGTAATGGGGACCGGTGAGGGGGGGAGTGGTCCAGTGAAGGGGAGACCGGAAAAGGGTTGATGAATAAAAGGAGGACCAGTGAGGGTGGGACCAGTAATGGGGATCGGTGAGGGATAGGATGACCATCCAAGAGGGGACCTGTAAAGGGAGGTCCTGTGAAGGTGGAAGCAGTAGTAGAGACCGACGAAGGGGGAGGGGGACCAGTAAAGGGTGAACCGGAAAAGGGCCGACAATAAAGAGGAACCAGTGATAAGGGGCCAGTTAAGGGGGGTCCAGTGAAGGTGATGGACCTGTTTTACCCTATTCCGCTATACCATTCTACCTAGGAAAACAAGTTTTTCAAATGAATGAGAGAATTCCTAAAGAGAAGAAGAAGACGTTCGGGGTGTTCCGTTCTCCAGGTTTGGGGCGAAGCCCCAACCAGACGTTTGGCGGCCGGCAGGCCGTTGAACGTCTGGTGTCCTTATAACCCGGCGCATATGAATTTGGACGACAGTTGGTTGCTGATCAAATATCACATCTTCGAAAATTTACGATTTGTGACCCAAAATGTCGCAAATCGTCAATCGTAAAAAATTCGGCAAAAACTGCCGTAAATCGTGAAATGATAAATCGTAAATCGTAATCACGCACACCCCTGGTGCAGGTCAAGGACGTGTGGAGGACGCGGATTACACCAGCGCAGCATAACTGACGGCACGCTTTTTGCGTGCAATGACGTGTACAATACGCGGAGGAAGTGTGTCGGAGGATTCACCAGACGGTATGAATAATAAAACTCAACCAGAATTTGCTGCCACCGTAATCCAGTGTGATATAGCCATTATCACCTGCGAAGACGGCAACAAACACCAAGACAAAGTGCGGTTATCCGGCATTTTCCTATCTTGTCGGCTACAATATGGTTGGTTTCAAAAAATAAACTCCAGTGCACATACTTATCCAAACCAACATCCTAGTGGGCAGGTTTGGCAGGTAGGAACCAGCAAATTCTAGATGATTTCTATAATTCAGTGCAGCTCAGCGCCTAAGTCTTCGACTTTCCTGTAACTCCACATCCTTGGGGTATTGCAAAAGGTGGCATTGGTGATCCTACCCAGAGCCATTTTATGCCTCTGGGTAGGATCACCAATGCGGAGTTGCTGTCCTTGCTGCCCTGTGGTTGGTTTCTGTATGTATGTGCACTGGCCTTTATTTTTCTTTTGAAACTAACCATATTGTAGCCGACAAGATAGGAAAATGACGCACAACCACCGCACTTTGTATTGGTGGTTGTTGCGAACACATTTTTGGAGGTGATAGTGATTATATCACACTGGATTATGGTGGCAGCAAATTCTGGTTGAGTTTTATAATTAGTCCAGACTACACCTGGGGACGGATTCATAAACGGCTTACAGCAATTTAAGGGCTCGAGCACACTTCGCTGCCTTTGCTGGGGCAACAATGATAAAGGATATCAGGTGCAATCCTAGTTGGTGGTGGCCGCTATTAAACGATTTTCCGACATAACGAAACCCAATAAATAACCAACAACAGATAGAATTAGGTAATCTATACCAACCTAGCTGCTCAGGTAGGCTCAGTTTCCGAGTTCCTAGTCGGGAGAGGAATCTTAATGTACCGTTCTCGGTGCAAATCTAGTGAGGGGGGGGGGGACCCCATTACTTATACATTTGCGCCGAGAACGGATCATATTCTAGCAGATAAAACAGAGAACGGTGCAATCCTAGTTGGTGGTGGCCGCTCTTAAACGATTTCCCGACATAACAGAATACAATAAATGAGCTACAGCTAAGCTACGCCAACCTGTGGCCAGATTCATCAACAACTTACAGCAATCTAAAAAGTATTGCCGAAATCCTTGATAGCGCGGCTTATCAGTGAAACAAATTTAACATATTGCTTGTTGATAAGCCGCGCTATTAGGGATTTCGGCAGTATTTTCTCCGTAAAGTTGCCGTAAGTCGTTGATGAATCTCGCCCCAGATAGACTCAGTTCGAAGTGTTAATCGAGATAGGGGAACCTAAAAAGGATCGGTACAAATGTAGGACTTCCTTATTAGATCTGCACTGAGAATTGGTAATCTTCAAGTACTAAAACGGAAAACATCAGTAAAATGAAAGAAATAAAGGCCAAGACAACATCTATCAATCGTTTTGGACACAAGCAAGGCAAGGTACTTTACCTCTTAGTCATCTGCAAACGTTCCAACCTAGCTCGCAAATGTTATATATTTTCATGCTTTCTGTGCTATTTATTTTAATTCCATTAGTACAGTTGTTTTCTAAGGAATGAGTAACTTTAATATATTTCAGTACTGAACACATTCGTATCTTATGAAATGGTTTGAGAGTGGCCACCACTAACTAGGATTGCACCGGATATCATCGAGCTGCCGCCTGATTTGCAGAGCGGCAAAGGCAGCGCCGCAGGCGTGAGCACACTTCGCTGCGGGAGCGAGGGCGGTTTTGCCGCCGCGGCAAGAAATGTCGACCGACATTTCTTGGCCCGCGCTGCTGTTTGCTATCCTTATCCTTATCATTTACAAAAGCAGCGTGCACCCTCATTTGCTGCTCGAGTCGGGTTTGTGCGACAGCGAAGTGTGCTCGAGGTATAACGGAGAAAACACAGCCGAAGTTCCTGATAGCGCGGCTTATCAAACGATGTGATGAAACATTTTACCATATCGCTTGCTGGGGGTGCTCGTCTACCCGCGTCTCCCCCGACGGGGGATTTGGGTGTGATAAGATATGCTGATATTGATTGGATTTTCCCCAAAGGGGGAACACGAGCATACGGCTCTTGATTTTTGGTTAAATGTTTCACCATAAGATAAGCCACGCTTCAGGAATTTCGGCAGTATTTTGTCTGTTAAATTGCTGTAAGTCGTTGATGCATCCTATCCCTGGTGTGAAAACGTCTCACACCAAAGGGTTGGCATGCTCCACTGTTCGTGAGACGGCTGATCGTACCCGGAGGGATCAGGCAACATTGTGGCAGCGTGATACGCTGCCACATACAAACCATTTTAACCTTAACCTCGTGAATACACAAGCATGATTTTGCAGTAGGACAAAATCTACACCATGACCTTAGGCGTCGAGAAAGGCGCTCTTTGCGCAATCTACAGGTCCCTACGCGATATGTCGTATTTGACGGTAGCATGCGGCGAGTGAGTGCTCATACTTCCTCACTTGTCGGCCATGAACAGCCTCCTGAAGCATCGCACATCAATTGTTCGTAGAACCAGGCTAGGGAAGGGACTCCTGGTTGTGTGTCATCCAAGCTGCTCGTGAAACTGCTTTCGTAGCTCACGGGGGAGTCGCGGCTGGGTTTTGCTCTCTCCGAGCGCAGAACCACACTAGAGATGGAACTCCAGGGTGTGGCCATCCAACCTGCTCATGTGGGAAGGGAAATGGGAGCCTCATGCCTTTCTGAGCACAAACCTCCCATTTCCCTTTCCTTTCGAGACCTACGCGCCTAGGACATGTAGCCCAAGCTAACGCTATGGTTAGCTTGTTTGTGACTACAGTTTCTTTTTATTTGACTGTTGGCCATCGATTGTACCTTTCTACTATCCTCAGTGACAACATAGAGTTTGCATTTAAAGACGTTTAGAGATATAGATTACTGCAGTGGGGCTTAATCCGTTTGGACACCACCTTCCAAACTGGAGACTTTCTTGGCGTGTTGGATCCACGTCCAACACACGTTCTCAAGCGCAAGGTCCATTATGTCACTGACGCTACACTGGTTAAACCCATGTCCTCAACAGGCCTTTACAGGTCCGATAGATGGTGCACATTCATTTTCGGTTGCAAACCTAGAGAGGGGGGGGGGGTCCAACCTGTGCCTCTCTATTTCTGACAGCTTTACTCCAAACAAGCAAAGTCAGATATCCTTCCAGGTCTATGTTGATTAGATAAACGTGCACAGCGCTTCGTTCTACAGTTTCTTAGGCAAACTGGGGTCAGATTCGTCAGCGACTTACAGCAATCTAAAGTCGTAGTCGTTGATGAATCTGGCCCCTGGATGTTGTGAAGAAGCATGATGGTGAACCCGCTGCTAAAGACTTGCTCCCACCTTCGGAGCCTTAATCATACACGCTGGAGATTTCGTTCACTTTAAAAAATCTTTTCACACGAGTGCTCTCGCAGATAAGAAGTATGAGGCGTTTTAAACAGTTTTGGCAATGCCTAGAAGTCGGAGCTGACAGAACTGTAAGACGAGATTGCGATCGAAGGTCTGCAAAGTCATCACAGAACATCACAGAACGCATTGCTGAATGAGTGGATCGAAAAAAACTTGAAGTGAGTCGCCTGGTTGCGATAGCTATTGTATCCGACGTCGAACGTACTGTATGTACAATCTATCGAAAGCGCTTCCAATCTGACGAGCTTCTTGCCTAACACCACGGTAAAGAAGACATTAAGAACATCAAGTATGTAGCCCAGAAGATGGAGGGATTGGCACGGCTAGAAAATGGGATGTAGCACATCCACTGTTTCCGGCTTCCTGACAAGAATTTTCAAAACACAATGTCGATTGCACCGGCGGAGTTTGTAGGTTGATATATGTCCAATACATGAGGAGAAAACTGAATGCCCCTCTACACTAAGGCTGCTTCAGTATTATCCAGCTCAAGAGTGCTTTTTCGCGGCATGCTCCGCATTGGGGGATTCTGTCCCCTCCCCGTTCCTTCTGGTAGAGATTCGAGCTCAGCCAACATCGTGAAGTCCACATCTAAGCAGGTCACGACCGCTAGTTTTGCAGCCAGCCGCCGTCTACAAGACGTGTGGACGAGGGGACGTGTTACACCAGTGCAGCACCGCTGACGTGGTGGGGCTTGCGCGTAAAGACGCGTGTTGGAAGTCGATCCAACACGCCAGAAAAGCCTCCAGTTTGGAAGTTGGTGTCCAAACGGATTTAGCCCTGCAGTGGAACTTTACTGATGGTGAGATAATGGCGCTTACACATAAACACATGTGCTGGATGTGGAACCAATATGTTAGGGGAACCATTAGCTTGAGGAGGTGCATTCGCATTCACACCACGTGCTCCACCAGCCGCGTGCGGGAACGAAGGCTCCTAGGAAACACCTACCTTACGAATGATTTCGATGTGCTTAGTGCTGCCGGATCTGATGAACGCGTGTACAGGCCTGAAGACGTATTGGACGTTGTTCGAGGTCCTGATCTTGATGACGAGATCCGTCTGGCCTGAGTTGATGAGCGTGTAGCTCCCCGTACAGCCATTCGCATCGAACACCATCGACGAGGGAAATCCAGACAGAGCCATACAGACACCTAAAAACTGAGACTCACTGCATCTGCCCGCTTAACATCGGCACAACAACCTCTATCACATTTTCATGCCTAAAACGAGGAAACCGACCGACCTCATACTCGCTTGGGGAGAGGAGCAGAGCCATAGGAGCACCTTCCCTCTATGAGTCCAGGGAGTGCGCCCTTAGTGCATGCTAACTAATTTTCTCGCGTTTCATAAGAATTTTAGGCGCTGACGCGTGTAACGCAGTCGGAGGAGGCGCGACTGGCGCGTGAACCCGATGCCAGGTTCCTGGTTCGGATTTCCCGCCCGGGCCAACCAAGCCTTCCATCCCTCCGGGTTCGGTGAATTGGTACCAGACTTGTCTGGGAAGGATAAAGCGCTGACTTGTTCATCGGCTGGCCACCGCAAATCATTGTACGGCCAAATACGCATTCATGTCGCCTCTACGACATCCCGTAGAAGTAGAATGCGCTGGCGCATCCTAGAAAGGTAACGCCGTCCTTTATCCTTATCCTTATCCTTCATAAGAATTTTAGCGGAGCTCTTGGGTTGGGAACTTCATGCCTTTCTGAGCTGCCAGGAAGATGGAAATCGGCACTAGTTACGCAAGTTAGTTGCGCCAAAAAACCTTTAACCTTATCCATCAACTATAGACCTATAAATAATACGTCGACCTAATCCGTCTTTTTGAAGAAAAAATACTGACCAGGGAATGCCTTCAGCTTTTCATGGAACTTCTGACAGAGACCATGTGAAAAAGCTTGAAACGCTGATTACCAATGCGCACACCAAGTTCGCAAGATCTGCAAGATCGCTTAGGATCTCATGGAACTGGAACGAGATACTGATCTCCTAAGCGGGTACTGACCGGTGAGAATTAGTCTTGTTGACTGCATGTCGCGTGCATTATGAATGGCTGGGCGGAGCGTTGTGCAATCGGCGGCGCAGTGATAGTGTTCTCGCTTTGCAGGGAGGTGGGCATGGGTTCGGCCCCGATCGTTGCTGTTGCATTTGCGTCTTGTGATTTGCAGTCAGTGACAAACTTTTGCTCTCATTTCCAACACATTTTTGACCAAACGCTTGGTAATAACTATCATATACCTTTTTTGAGCACTTTGAGAACGGAGTAAGAACAAATTTAGAATTTGCAAGCTGAGTCAAGAACGGATGCCAGATTCGTGATCAGCGTCCCAAATAACCCCAATGCACAAAGTATGGGCGGAGTTGCTGCTCATAACCTTATCACCGGCGGGCAGACATAACCCCAACGCCGCGCGAACTCCCCTGGCGTCGCGCACAGCTCGCGACGGAATTGAATCGGTCCGAATGCTTTGGACAGGGACGGCTAGTGACGTCATATGGGAGCAGTAGCGGCGCCTTGCTGCTGGGCGCGCTAAAGCGTGAAAGTGTGTGCCGGCGAATGTCGAACGCGTTTCTCGCGTAGAAGAAGGAAAGTACTTGAATGAGACATGTCTGACGTCTCCTGATAGGGAATTCTATGCTTCTCTATTGGGTTGTCCAACACGGAATGTCGCATACATTGTGGGCTTCCATTCGCTGTTATTCGCATCAGTTGTGAGTTAAATTGAGGTTAGTTTTTTGCGGCGTCTCATCTTTTACATTTCCGATTTTTCCTACATCATTCCATTATCAGTTCCTGAAATTATAGCCTCCAGACTACAATAGACCAGAAAGTGATTGAGCGCGCGTATCTGCTCTACGACATCAAATTGAAGAAGTCCGTTGCGGAATCGCATCGTTCGTTGGTAGCTGCATTTGATGACGATAAAGATGAAGGTGACGTTTTCAAAAGGCAATGGGAGCGGTGGTTTCAACGTTTTGCCGTCGGCGACGAAAGCTTTGAAGACGAAGGGCACGGAAGACAGACGCCTATCCTGGATAACGACCTTTCACGGAATGCCGCTGAAGTTTGTTCGACCAGATCGGGGCGGAAGCTTGCAGTAGAGTTTGTCTGCTCCAAATCCTACTCCAAATCCTGCTCTAAATATAAATTCAAATCGAGTTGACACGTCCTCTACCAACTTTCTGCATGACAATGCGAGGGCTCATGTCGCAAAAGTCGTTCAGCAGAAAATTGACAAACTTGGTTGGATCGTTTTGCTCATATTTGTAAAATTACATGTCTATCGTTACTCTGTTCTTCTACAAAGTCGTGCTGAAGCTAAGTGACAACAATGGGACGACTGGAGGATTTGGCAACGATGCTCTCATCTTATGCACTATATTAGTAGCCTGCAGTATAGCCTGCGCTGTGAACTACTTTATAAAAAACCGTGTTTTTGTGCAAATTCATCCCGGTTTGGCCGGAGATGTGCACGGATTTCGAGACTCCTTTACGCGTATTCAAAGTGGACGAGTGGATGAAACTAGACAGTTGGAGGCCGAGTGGCCCGACGTTGTTCGTACTTGTCCTATATGCTACGACAAAGCACTGTTTCCAGTTCTTATCAGTGGACATCAAAATGTTAGTAGAGAAGCTTGAGCACTGGCAAAATTCCGTGCTCCGCGGCTAACCATGTGTCACCGAGCGCACGTCCGCGTTTTAGCGCCGCGACGTCGCGTTGGAGTTACGTCCTGGGGCCGAACTTATCAACGACTTACGTAAGTTTAACGGAAGCTTATTGTAAGGTTATCAAGCGATATGTTGAGCGATAAGCCGCGTTATCTGAGCTTTTAACACTGCTTATCGCTCACCATATCGCTTGATAAGCTTACATTTCTCCGTTAAGGTTACGTAAGTCGTTGATGAATCCGGCCTCTGGAGTCCTTGGGCCGGATTCATCAAAGTTACTGAAGTAACTTTAACGGAGAATTGTAAGCAAAAAGCTCAGATAACGTGGCTTATCAAGCGATATGGTGAGCGAAAAGCCACGTTATCTGAGCTTTTCGTTACAATTCTCCGTCAAAGTTACTGCAGTAACTTTGATGAATCCGGCCCCTTATCACCCTCAATATCGTTTCAAGGAGGGAGCCTGATCGAGGTTTGCACCTCGGCCGTCATTGTCGATCAAGGGTGGTGATCGAGGTGCTAAGCCATCCTTTTCATCCCCGCAGTAAGCTATATTGTTACCGCTATAAGGCCGTGCCTCGATTTTCAGTTCTCATTTTATTCTTATGTGCTTGCCTTTTGTTTTCCACGCTCCATGTGTGCCTTACACATTACATCCCTCGGCAATTCTTTTGATAACGCGAGCTGTTTTACTTCTTCGCTCTATGCTTGCTCTGGCTTCACCCTATATAGCGCAATTGCACATACTCAGACTACTTCTTCAAATTTGACAGCAGAGTGTGGGTAAACTCTAAATATCGGTTCCTTTTCCCCAATTAGGATGCGTCTCACGTCCCAGCTTCTCCAACGCCACATTCCTAAACTCCTTCAACTCCGTTATCGCTCTCATTCTACCAGCTGTGCTGTCTTCTGCCAGAAGTCTTTCTAGCTCCTCCACCACAGCTTCGAATCCTCTATGCCTCACCTCTACTGGTTACAGCAAGAAAACGCCTTGGCTCTACGTCCCAGTGGTCGTCGCCTAGGATTTCTGTAAGTGCCTGCTTAACTAAACACTACTCTCCGATACTTCCTACGGAACCTTCTAATGAACTCTAGAATTTTAATTTAGCTTCTCTTTATACGTCTCTTGATCGACACGAGACAAAGAATGGAAATAGCTCAGGATTTCAGTTCTTGCTGGTCGACCTGTTTCCTCTTTTGGCATCACCCATGATGTGTCTCCACAGAAGGTCTTCATTTCTTCGCGCTCCAGCCAGCATGCTTTCCACTGGCATCTGAACATGTGCGTCAAAAGTCGCCAAAATTGATTCAACATTCTCATCTGTGCCAGTATGGCTCAACATACCTGACCTCACCCGCCGTGGGTTGCGTGCCAGCATCCGCCGTGGCCTTACCGCTTTAATTGCTTTGAATACAAAACGTCCACGTTCAGTATATATTCAATCTGAGCTATTGTCCCACCTTTTTCATAATCCTCAAATACTGTTCCCAATCGTTTAAGGTTTCGACACCACTTTTGTCCAATTCCTTTACAATTAAGCTGTTTAGGACTTGTGTGGAACTGCGTCCCTTTATCAGTCGTTCAACTGACTCTCGACCTTTGTCAGCTCCCTTCTCAGAATATCTGCATGTTTATTACCGACGGCTCACAGAAACACCTGTGTAGATCGTTCTCTGAGCACAACGACAAGAATCAATACATTTCGCTTACGAGCAGATCACTCGATCACGTAAGTGCCCTAGAGCTGACAACTTCACACGGTGCAACTCACACTCCACTGACTCACTCCACTCTCCACTGTAAGGCCGTGAGCTCTTCTCATTATCCTCCTGTCCTTTACAACTTCTTGAGCTTTCGTTCGCCCTATCTCACGAATGAAATCAATACTGTAGACCTCGCGCTGTCTTGTCTGATCATGCTTCTACTATTTCTGTCACAACAACTCGCCCTGTTTTAGGAGTAGTTGGACAATCACTCCAACTTAATACTTCTAACGATCAGTATTCGGCCCTATGTAGGGCTTTAGTTGCCCTGACCACAAGAAACAGAATGCGTAGTAGTTATTATAGTTGCACGAGATAGAATGGCACGACCGTTGTAATATGCAGGCGACGCGAAATCACAACGAAAACAGCGAAGAATAAATGCGATCAATCTAGACTCGAAAACAAGTGCTACCAAAATAAACTACATGTAGTTGCACTAAACTTGCAAGGTCAAATTGCACTAAACTACAACGAGAACACTTTATTATAACCGAGATCAAACGAAAACTAATAATGAGCGGACGACAAAGAGAATGTCGAGAGGGCAGGAGAGGGCAGTGATGACGACGGCGTCCAGGAGGGGCTCCTCCAAGCTCCAACTCATTCCGACCCCGAAAGTAGAACTCTCCCTAGTCTTCCCGCCCAGAAGCTAGATCAGTCGGCTAGATCATCGCTAGGCTTTCAGCGCCACTCAACTAGCTTTGATCTCCTCTTTTGACCATATTGATCACCATCAATTATCAGCGTGCCTAATGCTCTGCCTCTTCACCGGGTGGCCTTGACCACCTCTCTCTAGCATGAGCTTCCATGAACGGTCTTGGGCGTCATGATGAACTCAGACAGCCTTCCACCTTGCTCGTTCCACTTCGAACCGTTGGCTCCGATGTGAAGTTCTTCCGGCGACCTTCGCGGTCCGATCTTGCCGTTAACGTTCACTTTGTAGCAGGTGTAATCTTCTTTATATTTGGAACTTTTCCAGCTCTACACAAAAGGCGTCGGCCTCATCGTCGTCATAATCGGGTATTGGGGCATACGCGGTGAGCTGGTGCGGAGCCACATCACTTCAGTCGCAGACGTCCGTCGTATGTATCAATGTTCATGGCCAAGTGCGTGTTGACGAAGACGCCAACGCCGCCTACTCCCCTGACGTCGCATGTTTCGAGGAACAGTTCTCCTCTGGAGTCGTAGGCAGCGTGTGCGGCGCGGTGTCTTCTCATCTCGGTCAGTCAGATGACGTCGTACTTGATCTTCCTGGCTTGCATCATCAGCTGCTCTGCAGATGCTTCCGATGCGAGCGGGCGGACGTTGTAGGCTCTGTCGTGCGGGCAAGGAACTCCTGGCAGCCAGCCAGACTGACCGAAGGGATGGGGCGAGACTTTTCAGGCGGTCTCGAACCACCTTACGAGTGCTTTCACAAGGGAGGTCAATGAGCGTCCCGTGGCAATTTTTAAAGTGACATAACGGAGGTTGTAAGGGGTTGTCCGAGAAGCACCGTAGTGGTTTTCAAATTTCCTGCGGAAACTGGGTAGGTCAAAAATCACAAGATCGTATCATCTCAGTTTGAGCCGATAAAGCAAAACAGACGTCTGGCACTGTCCTTTTTAGAATCTAACCTGCAAAGGGTTTGGGGCTGCAACAGTAGCGAAGTACAGCAAAAACGGAATTACAGCGAACCCACAATTTGCTTGTTAGCGATACAGTAACCAAAGCAGAGCATTGAGGTGCGCCGCGAACTCGACAGGTGGCAGCGACTGGAGGCCAAGTGGGTGTTGGGCCGGACTTGCAGGGAGAGGGTCATGTGTTCGAATCCGGGGTTGGGACTATGCAGTGCTGGGCTTGCTCACCGCTTTTTTGCTGATGTATGGTGCACCTCGAACACCGTAGTGTGTAGTACTGACATTATAACCTCATTATAACCCGTTTAATACGACTTAACAAAGATGCTGCCTATTTTCCCCCACCACTCTCTGCTAATCAAAAGTGTGGACACTTTACTCCCACGGCTCTGGAGATCGAAAGCAATTTTTGCCCATACTTCGTCGTGTAGGCTAAAGGTGCTAGTCACTTGGCGCACAGCCTGGGCTGTAAGGTGGGTGAGTTAAACTCTCCCAGCCAAAGTCTTCGATTTTTTGAAGCTTCCGATTCCCGACGTGTGATCTGGCGTTATCTTGCTGAAAGATAATTCCGCTCCTGAATATCTGTCTGAAACGATTCTAGCGGAGTTCAGCCTGCGCGCGGCCAGGTTGAGAAGATTAGATTTCAGCATTAATGCTGGAGCCGTTCTTGATGAGCTCCCAGATGTTAATACCTTCTTGACACCACCAAACGGAGAGAACATAGCGAACCGGACGCCTCAAAAAATAGATGACCTTGACTGGGAGCGTTAAACTCATCCACCTTACAGCCCAGACCTTGCGCCATGTGACTACCACATCTTTAGTTTGGTGCAGTAATTGTTGGTTGGAAGACGATTTATTAATGTGGACCGGGTCAAAATGCACCTTCAAAGATTCTTGGCCTTGAAAGCACAATAATTCTATGGCTGTCGGATATACCAGCTACTTAATAAATGGGAAGCACTTCTGCATTCCGAGGGATCTTATTTTGATTAAAGATTGTCATTTGTTATTTGTTAATAAACACTTTTGCTGAAGATTCTTGAGAATCCACGAAATTAGTTGCCAACCTAATAGTTATATGTTAGAAATCTGACAAATTGTAGGTTTCCTCAAGGAGGCTGGAGGGTGCACTCAAGTGAATCATTTCACCGCAGGCTGGGCAGGCAGGCTTCGCCCCCGAACCCCTAGAATGGAACAATCCTAATCTCCCTCCGTTCTCCTTCAGGACTACTTACTAAGTAAAAACTGGTTTTCATATATAGATTAGTGCAGTGCGATATGGTAGGGCCTTCACTGCTCCTGTGAAGTCCATCCACCTTCTATCGCATGTACACGATTTATTTACCGAAGTGTCCGTTCTCTACGCGTCGAGTAACAGGCCATGAGAGTCCCCATCCGAAGTGCTTAATCTGCAGAAACATAATACCTCCCTATCAAAGTGCTGGCAAAGAAACGGAGATTCAAGCACGCACATGTGACACTGAGTCCCCACTCACGTGTCACAAACGCTTTTGGTGTTACGGTACAATAGGTAACAGTGAGTATGTGCAAGTAAAGGGATGGATACAGAATAACTGGTGCTGTTGTACTATCGCGACTTCAAAAGTAGAGGAGAGGTTAAAAAAATTCGCCCAAACATCGCCCAGTACTGTTATTTTGGATTATTATTATTATTATTATTATTATTATTATTATTATTATTATTATTATTATTATTATTATTATTATTATTTATTACGATGTTTAAGACACACTCCACAAAACCGAACAAACAAACACACATCGAAAAGAACACAAACACCATTAGGGATATGACCGTCATTAAAGACTAATAACATAACCATTTCTTCATCACAAATCGTTTGAAGGAGCCATAGGCCTTCTCAGTTAATTCAAAATTGTGTTTTAGAGCTAGGTATATATGAGGAGGCAGCCATGCACGTGAAAGCAGAAGACCTTACGGTCGTCTTAGGAGTGCGGGAGGATATCTTTGTAAGATCACCTCTCGTTACCGATGGCAAAATATTATGAAACTGCGAAGCATCAACGTCCATGATCCCTGATAGCGTTTTGAAGATAACACTAACGTCTCTCAGTTTCCTACGCGACTCCAACGTGTGGAGATTGAAATATTTGTTTCTTAAATATAAACGCGGTATCCGAGAATAGAGGAAGATTCCAGATCTAAGCAATATTTTCCTCCTGTAACTATTTTGAACTTTCTCGATAAGATTGATGTCCTTCTTTTTGAGAGGGGAAAAAACCGTAGAACCAGCCTCGACAATCGGTCTAACATATGTTTTATGTGCTTGTAGCAATACAGCGTTGTTGCGAGTGGACAACCCCCTGAACATCTGGAAAATACGTGATTGCTCCTTTTTCTAGATTACCTTTAAATGCTCAGAAAAATTTAGCTTTTCACCATAGTGGAATCTTAAGTCACGTACCGCTGTAACTCTATAAACGGGGTTGTTACTTATTTTATAATCCAATGAAGCCGATGAAGATTCCATTCTCATAAACATCGTTTTTTCCGGGGCTAAAGGTAGACTCCATATTGATAGCGGGACCACTCCTACAGCATATTGATAGCGGTCTGCAAAGAGATTTGGTCTTCAGATGTTATAACTTCTCTATGTATCTTGATCTCATCCGCAAACAGTTTAACCATAACACCACGGTCATCCAGGAGGTAAGGAATATCAGCTGTGTAGATGATAAATAATAGTGGAGAAATCCCTGAGGAACGCCGCTCTTGACCCGCATGCATCTAGACAATGCATTTCCCACTTTTCTCTGGAAGGACCTCCCACAAGAAATTTCTCCAACCACTTACAAATCACTGGGTGAACACCAAGTCTAGATATCTTGTGTAGTAATTTGCTATGACTAACACTGTCGAACGCCTTCGCAAAATCGAAGTATACTACATCGCACGCCTTTTCATGTCCACGGTGGCTGACCAGTCATTTATATTCTCTAAGATATTTGTTTCTACTGATCGTCCAGGTATGAAACCATCCTGACTCCTTGGTATCATTCCATTCGTCATGAAGTATTCAATAATATGATTTTTAAGACCTTTTCGAACAGCCTACAAAGGAATGATGTGATACTTACAGGCCTGTGGTTGTTGACATCATTCGCAGGCTCTTGTTTCAATAATGGAGTGTCGACTTACGGGAGAGGGGTAGAGGGTTCGATTCCGGAAGTGGGGTTTGCTGATTGTTGGAATGTTTCGAGAATATTTGAATGTGAGTACGCCTTGACCTCGATAAGGTATCGTTTTGCCTTTCTATCCCTGTGTTTTCAACCAGATATGAAGAATATAGTTTTCGTTGCGTAGAATTACGCCGCAATCCCATTAAACAAGGCACGTCTGGCTAGAGAAGCTCTCGTTAGATGCTGTTCCTGTATGACCTCTCTGTAATTTGCTGTATTCGTTTTATTATAGTTTCCATCATAACCTCATTCGGGACAATTTCCGGCAAATACTGCACTGCCCCATCATTAAGATTTGCTGACCAATCTCCGCATTACTAGAAAAAACGCTACTCTTGAAACTTTCTTCTAAACCACATCCTGCTATTGGTAGTTTTGATGTCTAGTTTTTCGCTGCCATACTTGTGAGGGAGCGCTACGGGATTTTCAGATTGGAAAACTTCTACTCTCATAACCCCAGAAGCCGAAGACATTTTTAATTTTTTCGTCTACAGGATTATTTAGGATGCTAATCACCAATGGGGCACCTTTTTTCAGTGCAGATTACAGTATGCTGCGATGAGTATGGGCACTGTATTTAAACTGCGCCAGGATCCCCGTCTTCGTTGGTGGTCAGCCTTGTTTTCCATGATCCTACTTTGCGGTTAAAAACCTTCAGAAATCAGCTGCTGAAAACAATGTCAAGCTTGTAATGTGCACTCGAATGACACCCCTGGATGGAATTTGGGCGAGATCGACTATTCTGTGTTATCGTATTGAGATTGCTAGAGTCGTGTGAGCACAAGTCCTCAAATCTGCCATGCCCCTTCTTTCCAGCAGGTTATTAATATTTATTACATGGGAATCCCATGTTAATTATGACACTAAGCAACCATATAACGGCAAGAAACCCAACGAGAACGGAAGTACGGAACGAAACAATGAAGCAAAAAGTCACAAGGTCAAAACAAATTATCATAAAACACGAGCAGAAACGATCAACATTGTAGGTCCAGGTTGTATTTCGATAATGGTTTTGAGTGTGTTTAAGACTCATGGAATTGTACAATTTTCACTAATTTTAGTATAGTTAGATGTTCCCCTTCCACGAATCTCCCTCTATAGAGAGTTTTCGGGCCCTCGCGTTAAGACGGATCTCGAGCCGCTTGTCCAGGGCCATGTGGCGCGTCTCAGCGTGGTGGATAGGGGTGTACTGCCCAGAGACGCAGGTGCGATGCAGGAGAGGGACTCCCTGCTCCTGCCGTGTCGGATCGACTCGTTCCCTGTGTGTGGCAGCGGCAGGTTCATGCACAGTGTGTGTGCGTGTGTTCGCGCCTGCGCGGATTGCATTTGTGTCTTGTGGGCCAAATACTTGCATGTAGACTGACAAGGGAGGTCAATGAACGTCCAGTGGCCATTTTTGAAGCGACATATTGAAGGTTGTAGGGGGTTGTCTGAGAAGCACCGTAGTGGTTTTCAAACTTCCTGCTGACAAATGGGTACGTCAGAAATCACAAAACCGTATCACTTCAGTGCGAGCCGATAAAGCAAAACAGACGTCTGGCACTGCCATGTCGTGGTTAGAATCTAACCTGCAAAAGCTTTGGGGTTGCAACAGTAGCGGAATTACAGCGAATGCTGAATGCTTGCTGCGTTCTGCTGTTAGCGATAGTAACCAAAGCGGAGCATTAAGGTGCGCCGCCCACTCGACAGGTGGTAGCGACTGGACGGCCGAATGGATGTGGGGCGAACTCGCAAGAAGAAGGTCAGGGGTTCGGATCCGGGGGTTGGGATTCTGCATTGCTGGGCTTGTTATCTCCCTTTGCAAATGTAAAGTGTATCTTGAACACCGCAGTGTATAATACTGACATTATAACCTTATTTTAACCCGTATGATACGATTTAACAAGTATGCTACCTATTTTCCCCCACCACTCTCTGCTAATGGAAGGTGCAGAGACTTCTGCTCCCACGACTCTGGAGATCGAAGGTAATTCTCGTCCTATAGGCTAATTGAGGCGCTGATCACTGATTTGATAAACGTTTTCACGTGATCGCGTGATCCCGCATGTTCATGAGTGATCAAGGTCATCAATGTCATTATATAGAACTTCTTTCTTCAGCTATGTGATCAGACTTGCTTTCCAATCTTCTACCTTGAGATGGAAAGTAGTGCACAAAAATAATAGTTTCGATAGGCGAGGAGAGCGCAAAATCAATGAGCCCGCCATCCTTACTCACGACACCCACAGTAAACTACTGTGGTCGGCCGAATTTTCAAAAATGGACACCATATTCGTGCTCAGCATCCAGTTAGGTAATCAATGGTATACAGTCATGGTCTGCAGCAAAATGTAGGGGAACCTACCAGAGGTGGGCACATTCTGGACCTTATTTTATCTACCGATGCTTCTATTATTGAGTCTCCGTCTGTCCAGCCACCTGTAGGGCTGAGTGACCGCAACAGTGCTAAGTTCAACATCCGCTGTACCTATATGGAACCCGAGTATACGTACTATTATCAGTTCAGTAAATGTGATTATGCAATGGTTTGTGATTAACGGGCGTCCATTGCATGGAGGAACTCTTTTGGTGCTCTTGGTAGCGTAGATGAAAATATGAGCTATTTTTATCAAATCTACAACGGCCGATTGATATATTTGTGCCGTGGAGGCGTGTAATTGTGAAAAATGCATTGCTGCCAACTTATCTGGAGAACATGTTAGATCATCGGGCCTGTCTTTTTATGGAGGCAAAGCGCAGCCAGGATGAGGAGGATTGGGAAGTTATAAGTTTTTTTTTGCTAAGAAATTTGAGAAAGCGCTAGCGAAATACAACAATTCTATAGAAAAGAAAATTGTTGAGTTGAGGAATAAGGTTGGGTTCTACAAACTGCTTAATAAGAAACTTAAGGGTCGTAACTTCATTGGCAGGATCAGGAGTGGTGGTCAGGTAGCGACTGCTGATCAGAACAAAGTCAATGTGTTGGCTGGAAGATTTTGTAGTGTGTTTCTTGCTGACAATGGTTCTATTCCAGCTTATAGCCCTGAAGTATTGGAACCTATGTCTACCTTTCCATGGTTTAGAGAAGATCTTTTGTATGACATTATGATGATATGGCCCGACTCATCTTCTTTGACAGATCTTGTACAAACATTTTTTATTAAGAAGATAGCTCATGTGGTGGTAGGCCCTCTTTCGTATATTTCTAACCAATCTCTAATGTATGCTGAGGTCCCGCTGTGGTGAAAGCATTTGTTTGTAACTCCATCACCATCTGAGTACCTATGCGAAATGACTCCTCCGATGCCATATTCGCATGCATCCGCCGCAACGACAATCTTCTGCCTAGGATCATAGTGAGCGAGATTCAATTCACTAGACAATGCGGCCTTCAGGTCACAAAACGCTTTCTGGTGCCGCGATGTCCACTCCCACTTGACATCCTTCTTCAACAAAACATCTAGCGGTCCTCGTTATTCCTTTATCGTTGGCGTGAATGCGGAATAATATGCCCAGGAATGCTCTCAGTTGGCTGACATTCTTCGGTTCCACCATGTTCTTGATAGCTTCGACCTTATCCGGGTTTGGCCTTCTACCGTTTCTATCTACGATAAAACCAAGATATCGTATCTCTGGCTTAAAGAACGCACACTTCTCCAGGTGTACTTTGAATCCGTAATCCGCAATTTTTCCGGACAACGCAAACAAGTTTTCCTTGTGTTCCTGCTCCGTTCTACCGCACACAAGGATATCGTCCAGATAAGTCGTTACTCCTCTCAGACTGATACCATCTTATTCATTATCTGCTTGAAGGTTCCAGGCGCAGTCCCGAACGGTAAGCGATTGTACTGAAACAATCCTCTGTGCGTGTTGATCACCACCATCTGCGAGAACACCGTTCCTCCATTTAACGACGCAAAGATATCCTATGGCACTGGCAAAGGATAATCGAAAAACTGCAATGCCTTGTTAAGACCCGTTGAGAAATCTGCGCAAACTCTCAACTTCCCATTCTGCTTCTTTACGCATACTATTGGTGCAGCCCATTCACTGTGGCTCGCCGGGGCTATCACACTCATTTGCAGAAGGCTATCGAGTTCTTTGTCGATGGACTCTACTGCAGCATGCGCTACTGGTCTGCAACCTCAAAAAACTGGACGAGCATTCTGCACAAGCTGTAGTTCAGCTTTTTCCTCTGTGCAGAGTCCCATACCCTCTTCAAAAACACTAGGAAAGGTCTTCTTCAATTCCTCTTCCAGATCGGAGTCCTTCACTTTCACTTGCGCTACCATCATCTTCATATGGTACATCATCTCCTCACTTTTCTGGATCCACTCTAGTCCCATAAGGGAGTTGAAGGGCGTTACATACGCGTAGCCTTCCGCTCTACGGCTCTTCATCTTGAATTCACACCACAATTTCCCATTTATCTTCATGGAACTTCCACTGGCATTTTTCACAACGACATTTGTCCTCTCAAGCTTTGGAGCTCCCATCTGCCTCCAAACATCTTCATTTAGCAGGGTTATGTCCGAGCTAGTGTCGAGCAAGAACTCCAATCTGTGGCTGTTTACCACTGCCTCCACATACATGCGTATCGAATTGACATCAGCAGCGGCATTCGCTATGATCACTCTAACGTGGCTTTTGGAGCCTTGCTTAGTCCTCTTACTACTGTCCTTACTGCAATGTCTTGCATGTGTGCCACTCTTACGAGCACCATTTGCTCGGAAGACGGTATCGCAGTATTTCTCCTTAATCCCAGTCTGCTTACACTTCTTGCAAAACCAGGGCTTCAACTTACACTGCCTCGCATATCGCATAGTGCTGTCCTTCACAATTCCAGCAAACCACCGGCTTTTTTTCAACCTTGTAAGTTTCCTCTACAACAATGAGCCGTTGTCTTATTTCACCCTCCTTCTGAGATTTCAGACCAAAAATCCATAGTAAACATTTGATTCCATCAGAATCCAGCTCATGGATTTTCGCAGAATTCTTTCACTCTACCCCTGTAGGTGAGGTAGTCTTCGGAGTCACTCTTCTCCAACTTCAAACATTGGTATCTCGTGGTAAACTCAGATGTTTTGAGGTGAAACAGCTGCTTCAGTGTAAGCACTGTTTTATCAAAACCACTTTGAGACACCTCTCGTGGCAGTACATGCCTCTGGTACTTCTCAAATGTGGTTGAGTCTAACTTTTCTCAAAGCAGTCTGACTCTGGCACTCTCTGGTAGTGGCCTTGCATCGTCAATCAGCACCTCCTTGTACCTTGAATACCACCTGTTAAAGCTCATCTCCGTCTCTGGATCGAATACGAATCTCTCGATACGATTGCTCGATGCAGACATCACGCTAGGAAGGGATACTTCTTCGTGTTTCGTCTTTACTCGTTCCAGCCATTTGACTCATAACCATGGCTAGCATACCTTTTTGCTGCTTCTCAGTTATCTTTCTCTGTTCCTCCATGAGCTCTTTAAACATTGTCATCACCAGCTGAGGATCCATGGCTTCTCTTCTTACTCCAATCACAGAACCTTTCTATCCACTCG